>CAESWR010000693.1:274093-288125 GCA_903171835.1 Mullus surmuletus | reverse complement strand
TTACCATCATCCTGCATCGCTTCCCTCAGTATGCAGACTATAGAAAGCTCTGTGCTATCCTGTTCCATGTCGTCCCCAGCTGCCTTAACCCTGTCATATATGGTGTACAGTCAGATATCTTGAAATCTCTATCAAAGTTATTCCAATTTAAATCAGCTATGTAGCTCCCCTGAACAGCAATAATAGCGTCTATATAAAGACTTTAAAAATGATGAAAATATCACTGCCTCAACTCACTTATCCTCAATGAGAGTAATGGTATATAGTTTTGATTTATTTTATTTGCTGAAGCAAAATGTTCACATTTTAGAGTCAACTTGCTCTTGGTAAATCCAAGATGGTTATCTATGGGGAATTTATTGTGTATTGTGCATTATCACTATCATTATCAAATTGCATTCAAGTTTATATTCTGTGGAGAGGTCATAGGCCAAGCAACAATTTTCTTTTTGTACTAGACAGTCAACACTGAGAAGATCCGGACTGTAGAACTGATTTCTTCATATATAAATCCTCATAGAAACATGTGTAAACTGTTTCATGTCCAAGTTTTCATGTTGATTTAACTTTGAACCCCCATAAACCTGCCCCCCCTCACCCCCCCTGCACTTTTTTAATCATATGTTAGTGGTGAATTACACTGCAAAGTTAATGTACTCAGTCTGCCCTGAACTTTTTGATTTCTTTTTCGCATTCAGTTTCAGTTCACAATGTCAGCATGCATTTTACACTTTTATGTTTTCACAACTTTTCATTATCATTCTGTTGTGTCTTGTGTTTCTGTTTATAACAATGTCATATGTGGAACACAGTCAGCAGTAATCTTGTGATCTTTGTCAAAGTTATTTCAATGCAATTCCGTAATGCCATTATTTTTGAATTGTAGAAGTAGTTTGTATATGAGATGTATCTGATATGTATAGAAAAGCTGCTGTTCGGAAATAGTAGTGGTTTGTATTCTAAAGAATCATTCAAGTAAACAGCCTTACTGTGTTCTGCATGGTTACGAGATCATTGTTAGTGTGTGTAAGTGTGTGTTGTCCTTTCTGTTGTAATGCAGCTCCGTGTTCACATTGTTTAAGGGCTAATTATGTTTAAAAGTGGAGCAAAAATTGTATAAACATCAGAAATGTTAAATGTTGGAGAAAAAAAAGCTTTCTCAGGAAAAGAGGGTTGCCTTTTGTTAGCTCTTTCACAGCAAAAAGGTCCTGTTGTTGCTATGTCACAGAACAACACAGCAAAAACTACACTGGTCTGTCACCCTCTCACACTCTCAGAATTAGCTTATCAGAAAAGAATGACTGTAAACATTGTGCAAACAATGACTGTTAATTAAATAAGCATATATGGTGAGACATACAGTATGTCCAGGGAAATATTCTATTAGGAGAAATTATGATTCTTACTTAGTTCAGTTAGATGTTGGCAAGAATGCTTTGAGGATTTTAAAACAGTAATAAAATGAAAATCACACACAGTCTATCAATTCAATAAGGGAGAAAAGTGTGAAATAACACACAAACACACAGTCTATCAAGTTTAATTGTATTCAAAATATTTGCAGTGACAGCATTGTATTCATATTGAGCTGGCATGTTTCAGACTACTGAAAGAGGGCCTTTTCCAATTCACAGCCACTGCTGTGACTGCATGCAGAGCACAATAAAGACTTTCTCATCAGACTTCAACTGTCTCAAGACTCTTTGAAGACCAGCTTGATTTCTGCCAACTGAACCTAGATTGTTGGTGAATTGTGTGTTTACTGTCACCAATACATTTACACTAACCACCTGATGGCTACAAAGGAGTTTTGTTTTTCATTCTATTACTATCTTATAATATTTAGTTAATCAAAGTGTCTTCATGCTTTGGTTCACTTAACATTGTTCAGTCATTATTACGTATCGTTAATTCCCCTGGTGACAAGTCCTCAGTGGGAGCTGGGGACATCTTGCATCACTTCATCACAACTTCTGTATATAAGTCTGCAACTATTAAAAGAATATACCTTCTCTGCTGCTTCTAAGCTGGCAAGACAGGAAAGAAAAGAAAGAAGAAGTGGAGTGAATGCAAGTATTACTAGATTATAAGATGCTAATTCATAATGTAAATTCTAAATGTTGTGACTTACATGGGGGTTTCTCTTGTTTCTGTTTCTTCAGCATGACTGAAAACTTCACCTACAACAGCTTGATTCTCCAAATAGAGGGGTTCAACGTCTCAAAAGATTTTGTCTACCCTGTATTTCTTGCTTTCTTGTTAGCCTACATCATTTTAATGGTGTTGAATTTAGGCATTACTTTTCTGGTTTTTACTGACAAGACTCTCCACCAACCTATGCATCTTTTTTTCTGTAGCCTTTCAGTCAATGATATCATTGGAAACTCTGTCATGGTGCCCCGATTGCTCGTAGATATGTTGAGGCCTCAGTCTGAACGCATCATCACTTACTATGAATGTGTTATACAGGCTTTCATCACTCACATTTATGGTACTTCAGCTCACACTGTTCTTATGATTATGGCCTTTGACAGATATGTTGCTATCTGTAATCCTCTGCGCTATGCTGTCATAATGACCAACAAGGTGGTGATCAAGTTAACAGTTTCTGCCTGGGGAGGCGCTTTTGTTTTGGTAGGGATTCTGCTGGGTCTGACCGTACGGCTGAACCGTTGCAGGGTTCTAATCAAGCACCCTTACTGCGACAACGCTTCGCTGTTTAAACTGTCTTGTGAGAATGTCTTCATCAATAACATTTATGGTCTCGTCTACAGTGTGTTCCTCTTGACGTCATCAATCGGCAGCATTGTTGTCACTTACACGAAAATCACAGTTATTTGTCTGACAAGTAAGAATAAAGCCTTGAACCGAAAAGCTTTGAAGACCTGCAGCACTCATCTGGTTTTGTATCTGATTATGCTGCTCAGTGGACTCATTGCCATCATCATGCATCGCTTCCCTCAGTATAGAGACTATGGAAAACTTTGTTCCATTCTTTTTCATATTGTTCCTGGCAGCCTTAACCCTGTCATATATGGAGCACAGTCAGCAGAAATCTTTAGATCTTTGTCAAAGTTATTCCGATCAAAATCAGTTATGCAATTATTCTAAACAGTAGAAATAGTTTGTATATGAAATGTTTGTATATGTGTATGTATAGAAACAAGGTGCGTATACAGAAACGTGGTGTATATCAGAAGTGGATACCAGAACAAATGCAGCATATCCAGTCACCCAGCAAAGCTGCTGGATAGTGTCACCCATGAGACAGACATTGTTAAGTGAGAACAGAATGCTGTTGTGAAGCAGGTAATGTATGTTAGTTGGTGGAGGGAGAGGCCAGATGGGAAGTTTTTTTTATCTTCTTTTTATTATTTGGCCTGAATCTGAAACAGTATTATGAAAAGCAGCAGATTCACATCGTTTAATTCTCAATCTGTGATAATGTCTGTTCTCCTGACCCTGATGTTAAAAAACACATACTTTTGATCATGAAAAGAAAAAAAATCCTGGGTAAAATGTTCAAATTGAAAGAATGACATGAGGGAGTGTTGTTTTACTGCAGAGTGTCATCCAGATCTCCTATAATTAAGCTGCAAACACGTCCCCCGCTCCCAATTCTCAAATGAATGTATTCCAGGGAGATTAATTTTTTCTGTTGTTCTCCTAAAGACTGATCTCTCAAGGTCGCAAGGATGGAGAGCACTGTTTCTCTTCAGAAATGCTTATAGTCTTTTCAGATCTTATCAGGAGATCTGAGCTCAACATATGTGAACCAGCAGTTTTAGAATCGCTTCAGCTTGAATAGCGAGAAAATTAGATTAAAGTTAGCTCCATGCTATGTTGCAGTGACAAAGCAAAGAGACAAGCTAATGTTTGGAGTTTGGTGAATTTGACTGGAAAACGTTTGTATATGGACTACAAAGTTACATGAACTATGACTCAATGACAACATTTTTTTCTTTATTGATGGCAGCAAGGTAATCATTTTAGTTTTGTAAATGGATGACAGAAAGAGTAAAGAAAATTCTTAGAAGTTACTCAATTGTCTGCTACTAACTTTTAACAGAAATACATTTTATGGTTGGGCAGCCTTTTTTCAATGCAGAAATAAAAGTTTTCCTCAGTGTGATTTGTTTCCACATTTTTGTGACTGGGGGCAAAAATAAAAGATCTTTATTTGTCATTGCCGTGATCCACAACAGACTTTGTATAGCACTCTCGCAAGAATTGCACAGAACCCAAAATACTAACTCTATCAGTTGATACAGTATCACATCAATAAATAAGTAAATAATAAATAAACTTAATCTAAATCAAAGGCAGCAGTGGTTAAAGAGTGATGTCAGTGTCTGTTCCCTCTGATTACCGTGTGTGTGTGTGTGTGTGCGCACGTGTGTGTGTGAGTGAGGAACATGTGGTGATGGAGTCATCAGCTCTTGAGTAGAAGCTGTTTCTCCTCCTAGATGGCAGAGAAAGACCTGGATGGGTTTTGTCAGTGCTAGCCGCTCTCATAGCATAGACAGCATCCCATTATTATAATAAGTGGAGCGTGTTTGATCCTCTGCACCTATGAACATCATGACTATCTTCACCGTGATAGTGTTGAGGACTAAGTTGCTGCCCAGACACCACCCAGATATACGACTTCCTGTCTGTAGTGAAGCTTATCTATCTTACATTTTTAACAATTTCTTTTTCATTTGTCATTTTCTAACAAAATTAGATTTCATTAATAACTAATCTAATATAAAACATGATCAGATTTCTGTTGAGGACTGGTGGAGTGGACTTTAGGGGAGCATATATGGTGAACTTAATGGAGGATTTATAACTCTGATCCATGTATTCAGAAAGTACGCAGGCAGAGATGAGACCTATACGTATTTTAGAAATATTGACCATGGTGAGCTGGTTAATGCCCAAAGCAGGGACTGCTCTGCCTGCAGAGAAATATGATAGTTTACAGAAAATATGTTTTGTTTGCTTTTCCATAGAAAACAATAAAAAAAACTATTCATAGATATGCAAATACATCTAAATAAACATGTGTAACTGAATCACACATGAGCATACCCACACACCCACATTTTTCACAGCAAAGAAAAATACAAACTAAGCTCAAAACATTTGTAGAACCATGTATATGTGTATTTGTGGAATTGATGTTGTGGAATGCATCTACTGGCTGGAAATAGTAATTAGTTGAATATATTCGAATTATGGTCACAGTCAAAAAGACAATTAAGTAAGTACATTTTATCAAAAATGTAGAGAATTATTAGAGACCTCATTTTTTTATAATGATGCCATAACTTTATTGCGTGTAAGCAATCTTGAGAAGAATCTTCGTATTTCTCTTGACTGAACACCATAAATAATAGGATTTAGGCTTGCGGGGATGATGTGAAACAAAATGGAGCATAGTTTTCTGATGTGTTCATACCGAGGGAATCGATGAAGGGTAATGATAAATATACCATTAATCACCATGATCAGATACACAACCAAATGAGTGCTGCAGGTCTGTAAAGCTTTTTTGTTCAAAGATTTGCTGTTACTAGTCAGACAAAGAACTGTGATCTTTGTGTAAGTGAAAACTATGGTGCCAATAGAAGATGTCATCAAGACCACAGTGAAAGTGATGCCGTAAATGTTATTTATCAGCACACTTTCACAGGAGAGTTTAAACAGGGAGGCGTTGTCACAAAAAGGATTTGAAATGAAAGTCCTGCATCGGTTCAACCGCACAGTCAGACCCATAAGAATTGCAACCAAAACAAGAGCGCTTCCCCATGCAAAAACAGTCAGCTTGATCACCATCTTGTTGGTCATTATAACAGTATAGTGTAAAGGATTGCAGATGGCAACATATCTGTCAAAGGCCATAATCATGAGCACAGTGTGAACTGTAGTTCCGTATATGTGTGTGGTGAAAGCCAGAATCACACACTCATAATAACTAATCATGCGTTCAGACATTGGTCTCAATATGTCTAGAAGCAATCGGGGCAGCATGATAGAGTTTCCAAGTATGTCACTCAATGACAGGTTCCAAAAAAGGTAATACATCGGTTGGTGAAGGTTTTTGTCAATTAAAACCACAATGGAAATACCAACATTTGCAACAATTATAAACAGATAGGAGAAAAAGAAAAAGAAAAATGCAGGGTAGACCAAGTCATCTATGAAAGTAAATCCCTCTAGCTGTAATATGGGGCTGTTGTAAGTGTAGTTTTCCATGAACCTGAAAGAAGAAAATAATCCATTTAACATTGCAGTATTGATTTCACAAGAATACAATAGAATAGAATTTCTATTGGGTGGGAATGTTGCCTGTAATACTTGCCTTGAGTGGCTTGGATCTCCCCTGATTCATTACTTCTTACAAACACCTGCACTGAACAAGATCTCTTGTGATTGTGTTTTAAAGAATTAATCTTACCTTTGGGGGAATCATGTGATGCGTGATGCAACACTCAACACTTGTGTTGGCATTGACATTCACCAAAACAAACATGAATTATGTTTTATGTCACCATTCCTCGAGAAAGAGATTGAAAAATAATTTACGGTAAATCACCTTATAATACAGCCCGGCAATTGGGGTGCCATTGCATGCAATTGCAGTTCTATTGACGTTCAATTGTGGTGATAAACAATCATAGCGGAAAGACCGCCCGGACAGGTGAGGTGGCCCCTGTCACAAGGAGGCCCTGGGGCAGTCGCAAGCAGCGCAATTGCATGCAATAGCAGCGCAATTGTCCCACAATTAATGTGCATTGCGCCAATTAATTGCACCACAATTGCCGGGCTGTATTATAAAGTGCTACCTGAATTTTATATTAACTAAATGTTACAGTAGGAAGTATATATGCACTATTTGTTCTCTATTTGTCTGAATGAAACCATAGCGTGCATAGATAAACACTGCTAGTAGTTACTGATTGCATCATTGAAATTTTACCACGTGAGCTTTCGTGAACCTATGCCCCCGCAAGAGCAAGCAAAGCTCTGCAACAGGAATGTGTCAACAGGAAGTGACTCGCTCAAAAACGTTTTGCATACTTTGAGATGAAAATACCCATCACATCTCCTGGACACACATCTGTGCTCACCATATAACAACATAACGTGATGCATGTTCTCAGGCCAGTGAACCCAAGGAAGTTTGTCATCCCTGAGGAACTCTTTGGTTTATCAATTGAAGTCTTCAGTTTATTTCTCACACAGGCCATTGCCCCCAACCCAAATAGTGGTCCGCTAACTGACAATCACAGTGCAGAGCCACTTTCCGTTTGACCTTTGGACTGAAGGTGGCACCTGGGTGACGGACAGGCCCTGGATCCCTGGGGGGAGCAAAAGTCAACTTGAACTAGAAAAGAAAATTGACATGCACGACATATCCACAGGGATGCTGTAGAGCAGAGGTGGGCAAACTAAGGCCCGATTATGGCCCGCGGAGCCTTAAAAAAAAAAAGGAAAATGTCTCCAAAAGCCAAAGTAAGAAAGGTTGTAAGCTTGATTTGTTATTGATTTATTTTTATTTTTATAGTGTCTTAATTTTAATTGACAATTTTAAATGTTAATTATTGCACTGTTCTCTTTTAGGCGTTCTTTTCTCTTGTGGAACAGCACTTCATTCTCTGTACTGCACAAGAATGCCAATTAAAGAAATATATCTATCTAGAAAAGGTTTTAGTATTAGTATATTGCATTCAGTCTTCTGCACAAGAATATTTTGAATAAATTCATGTTCATCTTAGAAGATGGTTCCATACAGTATGCCTTTTCTGTTCACCCATGACACATGTTTCAGAATCTTTTATGTAGCATGCTTTAGAATCTTTTATTTAAGGTATGGTGTTCAAACAAATAATGTAATACAATGAATGGATGATGCTGAAAAATAACATTTTGACATTTTATGCAGGAGAAAAAAAGAATTACATCAAAAAATCCTCACTCCCAAACTTCATTTATTGGGCTTAGATGGTTAAATGGTTTACGATACTGGTGCGTAACTCTTTACTGACCAGTCCGTAGATAATGGGATTGATGGTAGGTGGAAGTATGATAAACAGGATACTGAAGAACTTCTTTAGATTTGGGGAAGTGGAGGGGAACCGATAACTTATGATTATGATTGCTGAAGCTATTTCGTACAACACATACACAACAAGGTGCGACGCACATGTCTGAAAGGCCTTGCTCCGGATTCCGCTAGTTCTACCTTGTTTAAAAGAAGCAAACAAAATCTTTTTGTAAGAAAAAGCAATAATGAGGAAGATGCTTGTGCTCACAGACCATGTCATGGAAAGACCTAAAAGAAAGAAATCAGTCATTCTTTCCACTAGGAGTCAAATCAACCGTCTGTCAAACTCATCAAACCAGATGTTGCATGCTATAGCATACTAATTCAGAATAGTGTGTAAACTTAGAATATTGCTACAAAAAACTCTGCAAGCTGTAATGCCTGTCAAAACATTTTGCCAGATGCACTGACCGTAGATGTTGTTGGAAGGGGTGGGACTGCAGGCCAGGTTCAGGATACCTCGGTTGCTGCAGTAGACGTGCTTGATGATGTTGCCACACAGTTGCACATCCATGTGGAGGCCAAAGAGCACGGCTATACACAGCAGAGCAACCAGCCAAGCCAGGGCACAGCAGGAGTGCAGGCGAGCCGATGTCATGATGCTGTGATACCTGAGCGGCTCACACACAGCAACATATCTACTTGTACAAAGAGAGAGCAAACATCTGGCAAATGGATAAGAGAGCTGCAAATATTGGAATATGCTCCAACACACTTGCTTTTTGTCAGATCACACGTTATCCAATCACTTAACGCACTGACGCACATTTCATTACTTATCATTGAAAAAAAGGATATTCATACACACTGATTTATTTACCTATCATAAGCCATCACAGCCAGAATTGTCTGCACGGCAACACCGTATGTGTGGATAGAGAAGGCCTGGGCAATGGCAGGGATGTAGGCAATCCTCTTCTGCCCCGTCAAAAAGTGCATCATGAGGCGCGGCATCACTGCAGAAGCCCCCAACAGGTCACACACAACCAGATTACAAAGCATTATGAACATGGGTCTGTGCAGGTTCTTGTCTATGACGATGATGCCTGCCACCACTCCGTTTGCCAGCAGCACCACCAGGTAGTTCAGCAGAGTCAGGAAGAAGAGGAGGGGGCTGTAGCCAGGAGGCACGTAGAAGCCCTCCACCTCAAACACAATAGGATGTTTCAGAGGAACCGCTGTTGCATTCTCCATTTGAACGAAGTCTGCAAAAAAAGGAACGTATATCAAACCCATTATCAAATAATGGCTTTTCACAATACCACAATATCTGCTTTAAACACATCATTTATATAAAAAGTAAATTGAACACATTGCACAGTTATACGTACAAAATATACTAAAAGACAAGGTAGTCCCAAGCAATTTATCAAGCAGATGTCTCAATCACAGGTTCTTGCAAAGAAACCTAAATGCCTATTTGGAGGAAGTATGTTGCGCTGTTAAGGTTCGGAGTGTCTATCACTAAACCTCTGCTCACACTTTCACATTGTAATAAAGCCTTAACTCCTCCCCTTATCATCCTCTCTGTTGCGTCTACAGTATTCAAATGTATTGTTTTTTTTCATTGGAAGACATTTCTCTGCAGTTTCTAACATGAAATGTTATTAACAAATTATAACTATATATTTAGACCATTTCAGTTGTGATACAACCAGAAAAAACATTTCATTAGAACATGGATGCTGAATCAAACAATTTATTCAGATGTCATATCATATCATATCATATCATATCATGTCATATCATTTCATATCATATCATATCATATCATATCATATCACATCATTTTTAAAATGGATTTACAAGTGCGCTTGGGCCCAAAACTGAGAGCAGGTACTGCACTTGTAGTGCATATCAGGATGAAAGCTTTACACAGTATTTTAACACAGATAGCTTATTTTCCACTATTAAAACACAAAACACTCTAGTTTTGATGAGCACCAAGCAAGTGCATTCAAGATAGTTGCAGCACTCACTGGTATCCTTTTTACCCTTTTGTATTACCTTTTCAGTTTATAGTTTATATTTCATTTATCTCTCAGTATTTGGGGGTTTAACGTTACAATTAATATGTGTAAATGGTGTTAAAGATGTTGAACCCATTTAATTTGATGCGACTGGCTTGGACAGTTAAATGCTTGATTATACTGAGGTGTAACTCTCCCATGGTCTAGATTATAGGGGTTATTATAGTTCAATAAAAACAAACAAGTTGAATGTAGTAGAACAGGTAGATTAATTCATGCTAGCAGAGCATGAGCATGAAGGTCTGTTTGTCACATTTGTCACATAACAGGTTGGACGCAACTGGGGTATCTTCCTCCAAGGCCAAAACCTGCTTTTGGTTAACCGCCTTCACCTCTGGCTCCTTAGTGAAATAAAATACAGACACCTCCTATTGACTCTTGATTGCAAATTTATTTGTGATAAACCCTTTTTCAAAAAAGTAGCCTAATGTGGTTCAGCATCTTCCCTATTTTTTGCTCACACTAGTATTCATTCTAATTGTATTTCTGTACAGAGGCTAATGACCGTGCATGTTATTCTTTATTATAACCCATTATCTTCTCCATTTGCCATCTACCGTACATCTTAAACACACACAAATGTCTTGGAATTTCTTCATTTTATAGAATTCTCCATGATTTTTCTACTATTGAAAGTAGAAGCAAAGGGAGGACAAAGTCAGAAAGAAACGCTATGATGATTACATGCTATTTGATTTTGACCAGAAAACGAAACTAATCATAGATTTGGGGATATTATATGTTATCCCTGGCTTCAGAACATTTGATAGCCACAGTCTGACCCATCTCATTTTTTGGGCTTTGCTTGGATGGTTAAATGCTTGATGATACTGGAGCGTAACTCTTTACTTACAAGTCCGTAAATTATGGGGTTGGCGGTTGGTGGGACAATGAAAAAGAGGATGCTGAAGAACTTCTTCAGATTTGGGGAGGCTGAGGCGAACCGGTGACTCATAATCATGACCAGTGTACCTATTTGGTAGAGCACATAAACAACGAGGTGCGACCCGCATGTCTGGAAGGCCTTGGCTCGGACTCTACTGTCAGTTTTGCCTTGTTTGATTGTAGCATGTAAGATTTTTATGTAGGAGAAAGCGATGATGATGAAGATGCTTGTACTCAGGGTCCAAGTCATGGATAGACCTAAAAGAAGAAAATCTGTCAGTTCTTTCCATGAGTCTCATGCAAACCTTCTGTCATCTTTTCTTTTCTTTTCTGTGTCTGCATGCTGCTAATCAATGTTACCCAATCCCATCACATCAAAAATGCCGTAACCTAATGCAACAGTTCATCAATTATTGAAAAACGGACTGCATTTAGATATGCGCACTGACCGTAAGTGTTGTTTGAGGGGGTGGGACTGCAAGACAGAGTGAGGATGGATCGGTTGCTGCAGTAGACGTGCTTGATTACATTGCCACACAGCTTCACACCCATGTGGAGGCCAAAGAGCACGGCAATGAGCAACAGAGCAACCACCCAAGCCAGGGCACAGCAGGAGTGCAGGCGAGCCGATGTCATGATGCTGTGATACCTGAGCGGCTCACACACAGCAATATACCTGGAAAGTTCATTAAAAGTGAAAAAAAAAAAAAAAATCATCCTATTAATTTTAAGACGTTTCTAGCATATCTGGTGCAGTCAGAGGTATGTGAGTTGATACTAAACATGTGTTCTGGAGCTGATCCCAGCTCTCATTAGAAAAGTCTATCAGCGGGCAAACACAGAGACAGACATGTACGCTCAATCTAACCACTCAAAAAAAAAGGATGATTCATTACCGGTCATAAGCCATCGCAGCCAGAACAGTTTGCACTGCAGCGCCATATACGTGCACACAGAAGGCCTGGGCTATTGCCGGGACGTAGGCAATTCTCTTCTGCCCTGTCAAGAAGTGCACCATGAGGCGGGGCATCACTGCCGAAGCCCCCAACAGGTCACACGCTACCAGGTTACAAACCATTATGAACATGGGTCTGTGCAGGTTCTTGTCTATGACAATGATTCCTGCCACCACTCCGTTTGTCAGCAGCACCACCAGGAAGTTCAACAGAGTCAGGAAGAAGAGGAGGGGGCTGTAGCCAGGAGGCACGTAGAAGCCCTCCAGTTCAAATACGATAGGATGTTTCAGAGGAACCATTGTTATGTTTTCCATCCAAAAAGGTCTGCAAAAACAGGCATAAAAACCATCAATGCAATATTCATGATAACTTTACAATTTGTTTGAAACACAGTGGTACCTGCAAAATGAACCTAATGAGCAGTTAGCCCCAAGCCACTCATCAACCAGATGCAAAGACAAGAACCCACATCAATGTCCACAACAGCACAGAAAAACCAGAATCATCGGAGCATCGATGGCTTGTGCAGACTGGATCGGTCATCCTTTTAAATTATTCTCAAAGTATTCATTGCCTAACCCTAATACTAACCTTACAATCAATATGTCAATTAAAATGTAGACTCCGCCCCCTCAATGTCATTTGTAGGAGTACATTTTTTTTAATGGTACCGTGATGTGTTTATTCCTGTGTGTAATCTGCCACATTCAGCAAATACGTTGCAGTTTTCTCCTTGAGGCTGAGAAGTTTCGATCTGGCCAGTGTTTGTTTTGTGATAGAAAGCTATACGGCTGTTATTTTTACGAACTGTCTTATAACTGCAGTATCTGTACTAGGTCTTTCAAATCACGTTTTATTTATCACTTGAAATACATACTTTGGTTTAGTCTGAAAGTGAATTGGTTGTTGTGCCCTCACTGGCAGAAATGAATAGATTGGAATGAGCATCCCGGCCTCAGAGCTCCCACAGGTCCTCAAGGGCTAGAAATGCTAACTGAAATAGGGGCTGAAATGTGGTGTTAAGGGCACAAGATGAGCAGCAGCAGGCCGTCTCTGGACATTCCAGTCTTACTTTTCTTACATTTGGTCATTATCATCTCTCCTCTGTTTGAACCTGTGGAAATAAAACACCTGTGTAAGTGAAAAGTGAAATTGTGGAGAAATGTGGATGGTGATTGGAAAGTTGATCAATCATGGAGTCATGCAACTTTTGCAAATGTTGACAGAACAGGAAAGTTCAGCGTCCTTAGAAATTTCTAGGGATCATGTAAATTCTTTAGTGAGATGATCATCATGCAGTGCTCGCATCACACCGGCTGTAATTCACTGTTAACCTTTGATAAACATCCATTACACCTTCATTTGGTCCCACAGGGCTAATTGGTCCCACAGGGTTAACCATCAGAAACTGTTGAAAATATTTTGTGGAGAAGCATCTCACAGGGGACCTTATTAATGAACCCTGTGTCTGAAAGCAACAATAGATGGCAACATAGTCCCCCAAGCTACCAAAATGCAGTAGTAAACATGTTATGTAAATCTTTAGGCATCACTGTTCAAAAAAGTAATTTCACAAACTTTTCACAAAAGAGAACTCCTCAAGAACAAAGCAGCTGAACAGTGATCTGTGCCAAGAAATTGGAATACACAGTGAAACGAGCTCAATGTACAACCGACAGAAACTACTTTGTCAATTCCATCTGAATTTGTGGCCTCAGATGCTTAGAAGCCGTTATGAAAAGAATGTTCAAGTGCGATGATGATCATGATACATGAATCCATGGCATTCGCTAGCAACACCACCTGCTGGAGTCGGGACATGGATAAGAACACAGTGGCATGAAGGCACATTTAGACCTCCCAGCTTTGTACTTCTCAGTTTAATTTGAAAATCGAAGACTGAGAAATCAGGATTGGAAAAAAAAATTCTTTACAGAGAAATGCTTTCTGTAGAATGCTATCATTGTTTCAGAGTGAATGATGACAGTCTGAAGGCAGTCAGGACAATCTATGGACTGAATTCCATCCAGGATAGTGGGCAGTTACTGATTTAGTACCTCATTTTG
>CAESWR010000693.1:262953-273026 GCA_903171835.1 Mullus surmuletus | reverse complement strand
TTGTGTAATATATTTTTTTTTTTTTTAATGGTACCGTGATGTGTTTATTCCTGTGTGTAATCTGCCACATTCAGCAAATACGTTGCAGTTTTCTCCTTGAGGCTGAGAAGTTTGGATCTGGCCAGTGTTTGTTTTGTGATAGAAAGCTATACGGCTGTTATTTTTACGAACTGTCTTATAACTGCAGTATCTGTACTAGGTCTTTCAAATCACGTTTTATTTATCACTTGAAATACATACTTTGGTTTAGTCTGAAAGTGAATTGGTTGTTGTGCCCTCACTGGCAGAAATGAATAGATTGGAATGAGCATCCCGGCCTCAGAGCTCCCACAGGTCCTCAAGGGCTAGAAATGCTAACTGAAATAGGGGCTGAAACGTGGTGTTAAGGGTACAAGATGAGCAGCAGCAGGCCGTTTCTGGAGATTCCAGTCTTACTTTTCTTACATTTGGTCATTATTTCATCTCTCCTCTGTTTGAACCTGTGGAAATAAAACACCTATGTAAGTGAAAAGTGAAATTGTGGAGAAATGTCTTAAGGGATGGTGATTGGAAAGTTGATCAATCATGGAGTCACGCAACTTTTGCAAATGTTGACAGAACAGGAAAGTTCAGTGTTCCCTAGAAATTTCTAGGGATCATGTAAATTCTTTAGTGAGATGATCATCATGCAGTGCTCGCATCACACCGGCTGTAATTCACTGTTAACCTTTGATAAACATCCATTACACCTTCATTTGGTCCCACAGGGCTAATTGGTCCCACAGGGTTAACCATCAGAAACTGTTGAAAATATTTTGTTGAGAAGCATCGCACAGGGGACCTTATTAATGAAACCTGTGTCTGACAGCAACAATAGATGGCAACATAGTCCCCCAAGCTACCAAAATGCAGTAGTAAACATGTTATGTAAATCTTTAGGCATCACTGTTCAAAAAAGTAATTTCACAAACTTTTCACAAAAGAGAACTCCTCAAGAACAAAGCAGCTGAACAGTGATCTGTGCCAAGAAATTGGAATACACAGTGAAACGAGCTCAATGTACAACCGACAGAAACTGCCTCAGATGCTTAGAAGCCGTTATGAACATCAGAATGTTCAAGTGCGATGATGATCATGATACATGAAACCATGGCATTCGCTAGCAACACCACCTGCTGGAGTCGGGACATGGATAAGAACACAGTGGCATGAATCAAAGACTGAGAAATCAGGATTGGAAAAAAATTCTTTACAGAGAAATGCTTTCTGTAGAATGCTATCATTGTTTCAGAGTGAATGATGACAGTCTGAAGGCAGTCAGGACAATCTATAGACTGAATTCCATCCAGGATAGTGGGCAGTTACTGATTTAGTACCTCATTTTGAAAAATCTCTATTGGTCAGAAAACATGAATGAGAGAGTTAATCTCTAACTGCTCTTGCAGTTTTGCGTATTTAAATTGCAGCTCTGCCATCGTTGTGTGCAAATGAACTGATACAGTGTGCAAAGCACTTTGAGTACCATGCAGTTAAGAAAACTGTATGTAAGTGTATGTAAGCAGCCCTATTCAAATAATTGAAATGTTTTATTTTAACTTTACTTTCTTCCCAACATATTGTTAGTATAGAGATCCAGTCCTGATGTAGGTGATGAATTTTATAGATTTTTGCTTCCATCTGCTGCTTTATTTTTGCTACTGCAGTTTAATATTTTCAATTCCTTCTTGGCAATCTGAAAACAACAAAAGCCCCACAAAGTATGGTGAATTTAAATGAGAAGATTGTTTTGGGATAATGTAAGTGACATTATCATACAACCTGGTGTTATTGTGAAGATGTTTCATTAAAACTGCCTTTACATTCTATATCGGAGGAGACTCAAGAGTCATCATTATAATCAGGCTTTTTATTGATTTCTTTGATTTCTATTATTCCTTTTAATCAGGTTTATTTCTTTGATTATTATGACCGGTAATTTCTTTTATTTATTCTTTTAGTAATCTAGGGCCTACGATGAACTGGCGACTTGTCCAGGGTGTACCCTGCCTTCGCCCTATGACAGCTGAGATAGGCTCCAGCAGACCCCCATGACCCTGATCCAGGAAGAAGTGGGTATAGAAAATGGATGGATGGATTTACTAATCTATTTATTTATTTATATAGCTGATCTTCCTCTTATTATATTTTATCCATATTATATCATTCTTTAGTCACTTTTAGATTATTCTTACCTGGTAAAGACCATTTCATTTGCTTGTTTGTCTTCGACCTTTTACCTTTTCTTACTGTTTTAGTTCCTCAGGTTGTAGCACCAGTGTTTCCAAAAGGTGCCTTTTTCCTCCCCAGTACAATAAAAAAAAAATTTAAAAAAAATTATCCACGGCTTGTGTCCTCTGTGCAGACTACAATGGCCTGCTTTTCATTATTGGGCATAAGCCATTTGAATAACTCATCATCAGATCTGTATGCAGGTGTTGACGGACAAGGAAGGAAACAAACAAATACTTTGCATCCTTTTTTTTGCCCTCATTTGGCTCCGGAAGCTGCTTTGAAGTGAAACAACCAGACCCTCGGCTGCAGACGTACCAGACTGCAAGAGGGGAAAAACAAACAAAAAAACACTGGGGGGAAGAATTCGAAATGGAAATCATATTGGAAAAAAACAAACAAATAAATTATTCACAAGACTCAGTAAAGGTATTTTTGAAATATTACATTTTTAATGTGTTGTATGCCATGAACAGTGTCATGTATCAATATGTTTTGACAAATAAAGCTTCGACCAGCATATAGATAAGATATACAAGACATAGACAGACTAATTGGTTTGGTTGTTTGGCATTGCTCGATTGTTATTATGACTTGAAAAGTGACACATTCTTCATGAACATTCTTCACTTCTTCATGAACATGATAACTAAGAATCTTTAAATGCCACTATCTAATACTGAGGACCAAGTTGTTTTTACTGTGTAAAATACTGTTTTTGTTTATGTATTCCTAAAAAATGTACGCTTTCTCCATACAGTCAACATTTTATTCAAAGTTAAGTCTCGTTAAAGCAGCTAAAAAAGTAACACACTGTGTGTTCAAACCTAAAACAGGCATGTGAGGATCAAAAATACGATATTTCTATTCCACAAGTCCATTATGAAATTGTCTTTGTGTTATCACTCATTCAGTGTCATAATACATTTCTTGTGACCTTTTTCATGCAGTGATAACAAGCAACAGTGTCAAACAACAATGTCATATTCTCTCATTCATCATTTACCACTGATAACTCAA
Organism: Mullus surmuletus; assembly: GCA_903171835.1. Taxonomy (NCBI): domain Eukaryota; kingdom Metazoa; phylum Chordata; class Actinopteri; order Syngnathiformes; family Mullidae; genus Mullus; species Mullus surmuletus. Next base: position 269,759 of record CAESWR010000693.1, on the reverse strand, counting down.
ACATACACACTGCTCCCCCTCTAATTAAAGTTTTATCACTTTGGCAGAGGAAACGCTATATTTCTATATGTTTGACTGGACTACAAATAAAAATAATCTCCTATTTCTAACTGCTGATTGGAAGACACAATATGGCACTTTAGAGATAAGTTCTGTTTTTAATTATCTCCAATTCACTAAAGTCACTACATTGGTTTAATGAAATCAAACAGCGGTTCATCTTTTAACAGCAATCCTTGTATATCATTCATTTCAGTGTTAATGATGAATTTCTAAGAATCTGCATGCATTAGGCTTAAAACATACATTACATATACAGGGAGTGGTGATTGCAACACTATAAATGTGAGTTATTTTGTAAAATACACTATCTTTGTGCATCATGTCACTTATCAAAAACAAAATGTGTTCTGTGGGGTTTTTTTCATCAATTTCTCAGGTGCTTTTGGAACCTTTTGAAAAGAAGAACAAAACCGGGCATAAAAATGGTGTTCTTTTTGTGTTTACTGTGTAGAACTTGGTGAAGATCCTGATACAAGTTTGAATCAGTTTGTGGGTCATCTTAATACTGTAGTGCAACTGCTGTTAATATGTACCTGATATATTTCAAAAGATTTTGGATACAGACAATTAATGTGGTTGCCGTTGTAGATTTAATTAAGAGAAGGGCTATATTACTTGCCTTTTCCTCCACAATCCTTCATCAGAAACAAATTTCTCGTCCTTGATGCCTTTAAGCTGTGTTATCCTGACAGGTATCAAACAGGTATCATCCCCAAATTCCTCCGAACAGAAATCAAACCCTCATAGAAATGCTTAGAGTTCTTAATGCCCACAGGTAGAGATATCTTAAGGTAGGCTGGTAAGCTGTACACACAAATGGTGGCCTGAACCTTGAAACCAGTCTGCAGTTCCATTATTGTTTGAAGAATCCACAGTTCTTTGTTGTTTTTTCAGGAAAATGGCTGATTTCAGGTGATATTTTTTGTGTACTGACTCCTTATTTTTACTTCCCCCTTATGTGATTCTTCAATTTCTTCAATTAAATGGCTTTCCCTAGAATAAGGATGCTCATGAAGAACACCATGATGAAGAAGAGCCACATGAAGAAGCGATCCATGACCTTGGCCACCTTCCTCCACTCGCCGATGCGCAGCTGTGCAGCCCGTTGGTCCTGGTATGAATTGGCAATGTACTCAACATTTCTGCGAAGTCCCTGATGCTGGCAAACACACTGCGTTTTCACCACAATCTCCCTCCTGTGCTCTCTGGCTGCACCTCCTCTGTCACCTCCAACTCCTTTCTTTTCCTTGACATACTCTCCTCCCCACTCAAAAGTGCTGTTTGGCTCCTCTGCTGGCTCTTCACCTCCTCCAGCAGCTCCCTCTTCCTCAGAGTGGTCAATGGTCACAAACAAATCCTCTTTCCAGTCCATCTGGTTGGTGAGATTCTGCTCCAACTTTGCCTCATCCTTGTCCACTCGCCCTCCCCATGCCTGCCCATTTACATCCCAGTTTGCTCCTTTAGAGTTGCCATCACTGTCCGGTGGTGCTTCAGACTCCTCCTGTGACAGAGGTCGTTTTTTGGATGAAGCCCCACTGAGGCAGTTCTCACCGACTTCATAGACGAAACAGATACGGGCCAGGTGGTTCAGAATGAAACGCTCGGCCCACTCAGGAACGGGACGAGCCTCCGGACCACAGTGATGTATGTTCATGATGAAGATGGTGAGCGCTGTTGATGCAGTAACCATTGTCATGGTAGCAATGTAGTATTTTCCTGTGAACAAATGGAAATGGACAAATTGTTTACAACTCACATGCACCATTAAATATGTTCTAAATAGAGTACACTACTTCCACTGGTTGTACATGTATGTATGATGTCTATAAAAATTAATTCACACATTCAAATTGCAACAGATTTTCTCTCTGCTGCAGATTATTTCTTCCATTCACCTTTAATGAGTTCAAATATCGCTAAAGTTGCCCCTCGTGAGAGGTTTGATATCACTGGACCAACAATATTTAAATTGTTATTAATTGACAGTAAAATATTCATAAGAAGTAAAACTGAGAAGAATCTTTACAACAAATCTTTTAAACAAAACAATAAATCTTACTTTGCACATGAAAGGATGGCTAAGAAACCATTATTTTCTGAGTGCTGGATTTTAAATAAGCACTGACAGGCCACATCGACCTGCTGGCCTCCCGTTCACAACGGTAATAGGGTGTTTACTGCCGAGCCAAAAACTGCCCACAAAAGCCTCACAGTATCTTCAATTTATCTGCTTTTTGGTTTCCTCCTTTCTTTCTCCTTTGATTAGAATTTAGCTTGTTTTTATGATTTACCTTTTGATGAAGTGATACATCATTGTCACTGTGGCCATCATTATTACAATTTCATATCACATTATCACCAAACAAAAAAGCATGAAGAAAATAAGGAAACACACATGTATGTCTTTATTGGCAAAAAGATGAGGCTGTAATCAAATATACATCAAAACTTCAGCACCATCTTGAAATTAATAAGTCAGCTGACACCATCATTGTGATTCTCTTTAACTTGAACCTCATCGTAAAATCTTCCTGAAGCAAAACACTGCTCTCCTGAGACACTGTAATAAACAAGTAAATCTTGTCTAGAAAACTGCGGTTCACGTCAGACAGGATGACCCAGTGCTGTGCTGTATTGGTGTCAAGAGTCGGCTCCATTGTGAACTGTTGGACCCTCTAAAGCTCCTCCTCAAGCAGCTTCTTCATTCCTTGTCCTTTCCAGCTCAGTTTCAACTCTTGCCACGGTTCCCTCATATCGCGATGGATGAATGTTCACATTGGTCCAATCCTTGGTTTAGGGGAGAAGTATTTTGAAATGGGAACATTTGGAGGAGGTGGAGTTGATCTTGGCAGTGTGAGAGCTGCTCCAGATCAAGTTTCTCCTCATCAGGACTGAGATTTCCCTTTCCAAGTCTGTGACATAACCCAGAGCCGATTCCTTTGTCGGCATCTGCATGTCTGTGAATGTCTCCATGAACTCTTGCATGCCACTGTCAACTAAGTCCCTCAGAGTACTAAAAAACTGAACACCATCTGTTTTCTCTCTGTTTGCCTTTTTATTACTGTTGTCCGCCGAGTCTTTGATCTGTTGAATCTTCTGTCATCTTTCTCAAATCAGATGCTGAATTATGGCATCTCTGTTATCCAGCTCTGCCTTTTTTTTCTTCATATTCATTTGCAGATACACAGCTAGTCAGCTTTGTAGAACAGCTCCAAAGGTCTTTCATGCTACTCGTATATATCTGTCCTTGCAGATTTCCGACAGGCTCAACAACTGATTCTTCACTTCACTTCACTGATTTCTTCACTCCTGGGAAAGTGACATGTGAATCCAGGTGAGTCTTACGGAAGGCGGCAAGACACACCATGAACGACGGCTACTGTGCAAATGTCCCAAAAAATGTCTCCTGGTTTGGTACAATGTTGCTCTGAGCTGCTGGTTTCTGGTTGAGCTGGCTGCCTGAGATGTGCAGCCGTCTGAGAAATGAAAGTATTGACTCACAGCTTGTGTAGAACACCTCTTTATAAACAGGACACTGGCAGGGAATATCAATATCCCAGTGTGGAATAACGCAAATCTTTATGACTATGCCAAACAGGGCACAATAACTGATCTTGTGTTAGCAGACAGCTTCCCTCAACCTCTGCTGCTGCCTCATGGAGCCAGTGGAAGAAGTAAAGAGTTGAAAGAAATGAAAGCACTCCTACGTTGAGCCAAGAGAAGCAGTCTTACGAGTTCCTGAAGTTTCTGGAGGGAAATGTTTCTGGTCCAACTCTACCCACCACATAGTTTGCATTTGGATCCTTTCCTTTTTTATTTTTAAATTCTAAACTGGGGAAATATGATCGTTGTTGACATGAAGACAACATGCACCACAGCAATAAATCACCAACTATTTTGAGCACTTACGAATAAGGGTTTTCTCACCTATCAATGGCACACTCTCAGATGGTGGCATACTTTCCGCCACCAGCAACTGAAACACAGTGAGGGCCAGCAGCACTGTAACACCCAAAGAGACTTTTTCACCAGAGTCAGCTGGCAGGTAGAAGCCCAGAGGAGCAAGGAAGGAGATCATCATGCATGGTATGAGGAGGTTGAAAATGTAAAAAGAGGCACGCCGCTTTAAGTGAAGGGTGAAGGTGATGTCTGGGTATGGATCTGAGCAGCAGCCATACAGGATGACATTCTTCTTGGCTGGCATGCCCAAAACCTGGTTAACAAAAAGAGATCACTTGTTGAAAGTAGCCTCATTCTGAACTCAGCACTGTAGTAAGGTAACCACATACCTCCCATTCCACGTTGGGAACAAAGTCGGCCAAGTCGGCGCTATCCAAAGCATTGTTCAAGTCCATTTGGTTGCCATTGTGGGTCCATGAGCCAAAGGTTAGGTGACACTGCTGCAAATCAAAGGGGAAGAAAGCCACATCCACAGAGCAGGAACTTTTGGTGATTGCTGGCTGGTCCCACATGACCTGCCCATCATTTCGGAGAACCACATTGGTCTCCATGGAGCTTGAGAACTCATCATCTGCACTATGATTGGAAAGGTAGTGACAGGCAGAACATACATGAAATGGTTGGAATTAAGTGAAGCAGCTGCAGTTGAAACACAAGCAAAGAGTCCTTCCTTTAATACAGTACAGGTTCACACTGACCTGTTATACAAGACAATGTCAGGTTTCCATACGTAGCTGCTAGGTATGCGGATGGTGTCGAGACCATCATAGTCTTCCTTCTTCCAGGTGAGGTAGGCATCCATCCACACCTGACGGATCCACAGGTATGTGGTCAGGATCTGGTTCCTCTCATCCTGATGAAATGATGCATACAGCACATAAATGAGGGCATAATTAAGTGCACACACGGACAAAGATGTGCTCTTCGAGTGTGATTCTCACCATGTCGATAATCTGTGAGAGGGTGATCTGCAGCGTGACATTAATGATGTGGTCCGTGTCCTCCACCGGCCGCAAAGCATTGGTGTAGTTGGAGAATAAGTCAGTCAGCAGCTTCTGAGCGTAGCGGCCATGAGCAGCCAAACAAGCTGCAGATGAAGAGAGGAAATTATGTAGGTCATTTGCATGTTTCAAAAAACTGATAAGGTCTTAAATAAGGCTTTAAATAAATAAAACTGAGAGTGTTAGCGTACAATACAATAAAGCACCAGTTCTAAGCTACTTTCTGTTACTCAGCTGTTGGAAATTCCGTCACTAATTTAATTATTCTACTTAGCAAAAGCGAATACATTCATTTTATTACATTTCTTTTGACTGTTTCATTATTTGAATGAGGATTTTAAAGAGCATGTAATAATTTGAGTGTTTCATACAACAACGTGGTTTCTCTCGTACATCATTATGGACACAACACACAAAATACAATAACATATACACACAACCCACAAATCCCAGTTCAATTAACCTTGCGTGACATCAGTTCTTACACATTAATCCGAACAAGTCAGAGAGTGGGAGCAGACTGGTAAATCCCCTAAATCCTGTGATGATTAATTAGAATTATGATGATGAAGGTCTTAGGGTGGAGCCAAAAGATTCTTATGAATGTAACTTTATAATTTAGCACTAAAATTCTAATATATCAACAAACAAGATTCAGACATTTGTTATCTAAGAATCAGTTTCTAACTGTCTTATGATACCTTAACTAATTAGTCAGCCATGAGTACATTTTGTGAAGGTCTTCAAGTAGCAAGGAGTTCTGGTCAACATCAATAAATATAAACGTTTCCTAAGTAGCTGAATCTCTGTATATAGCAAAACATGAGCTTATGCTTATAACCATTGAACATGATAGGTAAAGTATGCACTTAAAACCAGTTGACGTGTCCAGTCCCTGAAGGTTCACCAACCCTCATTGAGAATTTGGATAACACTTTAAACAAACATAACAAATCATACGGTGACTTGAACAAATCACCTTCACCTCTCTGCATCCAAGCCCAAACAAGACAAACATACTTCAAATCTTTATGACTGTTTACAGTTGTTGAAAACTGGGAGGGAGAAAAAGCAGGTAGTGAGATCCAAAATCCACAAACAGTCTTGATCGCATGAGAAGAACACTGAACAAAAAGCTTTGTACGAAGAATAATAATCATCTCTGAGATGTCGAGCTCTCATTTGATGTACGGCTACATCCAGATCTGATATATTATCTGCAAACAGATAAACCTGATGACTTATCATCAGCATTTTACATCCTCATCTTCACTCCAGTTACCATATAAGTCAGCAAAGCACTTTCAACAATCCAATGTATTTAAATTGTGTAAACTGTGTATAAAATCTGCTAAGGACAAAGAATTTGCTGTCGGCTGCAATCAGTCATCCTCAAGAAGGCATGGAAAGACATTCAGCTGCCAAAGAAACCTCAAGTGAGGTCACAGTGGAATACTTCAGTGGCTGTGAATTGTTTGGCATTTGATTTGTGTCCAGCAGTCTTCTTTGTGAAAGGCTCATAAAAGTTATCCACCGATGAAAGGCTTTTGGCAGAAGTATTCTATGAGTGTTCAGTAACTTTAGCAAACAGAGTCCATGGCTTATTTTTTCAATGTGTTGATGATAAGGATGCTGTCCCAGCAGCCGAGAGCACACATTTGTACTTCCTAAAACCCAGGAAATCACAGTGAAAAGATCAATGTTTTGTTCTAATTTTTGGCTCAGTCTGAGTGTAAGGCTGTGAGTCACAGCAAAACTGCAAGGCTTTGAAGCAAAGTGGTG
>CAESWR010000693.1:171357-191322 GCA_903171835.1 Mullus surmuletus | reverse complement strand
TCAAACCAGTACGACCTTCCTCCTAACAAGGCATCTTCATCCAGACAGCTGCTGCTCAATGGATATATTTTTTAATTGGAACATTCTCTGTAAATCCAAGAGATGGTTGAAACGTGAAAATACCAGTAGATCAGCAGTTCAAAGTCACTTAAAGGGATAGTTCCGATTTTTTGACATGAAGTTGTATGAGATCCTCACCATCAGTGTCGTACATCAGCCGTTACTTTTCCTCGTTCTGGCCCGATTTTGGTGCTGCAGAAAGTAGTTCCAAGTAGTTGCTGGGGTCACATGCATAAAGAGTTTTGCTCCAAAAAACAATATGCAGTCAAAAGAGTAATCACATGCTCGGAAGGAGACCACTGCTACGCGTCTTCTCTCGCTGATGATAGTGCGCGCAGTGAAACGAACAGAGGGAAAATAGTACCGGATGATTGCGAAATTGGACTTTTTCACGGCAAAGAATTCAAATGCAAATGCAAATGGCTTACTCCTCTGAATGCATGTTGTTTTCTGAAGCAAAACGCTTTATCCGTGTGACCCCAGCAACTAGATGGAACTACTTTCTGCAACAAAAAATGGGCCGGAACTCCGCTCACGGGATGCAGTGGGGGAAAAGACAATGATGGTGAGGATCTCATACAACTTCATGTCAAAAAATCGGAACTATCCCTTTAAATCCACTTAATAATTTCAATTTCTTCAGCAAGTCGTCTTGACCTTGCTTATGTGCCAAATGTATTTGCAATTAGTTGCCTCCATGCTTGGTTGCTACCGATTAATAGTGACCTGGTTCAACAAAAGTCCCTTCGCCTACAGAAATCAGTGTCCAACCAGGGAAGAGAGCAGGTATGAAGGCTTACTGTCTAGCAAACAAATCTGACGGCTTTATGCAAAACTTGTTGGTATTGCCAGGACAACGGCATGTTGTGATCCTGTTTGACAGTTAGATGTTGCTTCCATACCTTCCTGGTGCGAAAGGGGCCGTGAAATCAAAATACTCAGATAGGCGATTAACCACCAGAACAGAAGAACACCTTGGGTGGGACAGAGCAAACAGGACACAGGTCCTGAAAGGGGAGGGGTGGTGGTGTGTGTGCGTGAGTGTGTGTGTGGACAGGGGAGCCCGGGGCAAAACGGGAGAAACTTCAAGATCCTGTGTGGCTGTGTATATTCCCCCACTGGTGTACAGGTGTGTGAAGGTTGAAGCAAAAGGGTCATATTGATTTGCTTTTACACACAACAGCGAAAGGTTCCGGGTGAGGTGTGTGTTGGCGGTGCTTTGGTGGCATTAACCTCTTGGTCATTTGCATATCAGGCCATTTGCCTGAGGGGATGCAGATGCCTTAAGGTTGCAAATGCAGCTCTTTTTTCCCCATCTAACTGTTCAGCAGCCATAAAAGCTTCACCGGGTAAAAGCCCAGAAAGGGGTTTTTGCACAGAAAAGTTTGTCCAGGAGAAACAAGCCCACATTATTTTTTTCCTGCAAATATGCATAAACAAAAGCAACAAAAATGAAGAAAATCAAGTCTCAGACGTCGGCACTATGTAATAACACTGATCAATTTGATAGTAAACGCCTCTCCCTGTCAGAGGCATGTACATACAGACACACACATGAGAAAGACAGCACACGGACCTACATTTGCCTTGCAAATTGTATGCAAATGAGCGGCAGCTGGCACTGTCAAAACACATCCCAGTGGAGCGATCATGGCTGAACTCGCCTGAGCCCTCAATGGCACATTCATGGAGGGCAGAGCGGGAGATCCCCGAGCAGGACCACTTTCACCCCCCTGCTAGTTCAGTCAAAGGTGCGCAGGAATCTGAGAAACAATTTTGACACACACACACACAGCTGATTTAGGTATTTAGGATTCAAATAACTTTATATACTGTATATGGGGGCGGCATGGCTCATTGGGTAGCGTGGCCATCTTGCAACCGGAGAGTTACCGGTTCGATCACTAGCCTGGAGAGTTCATGTCGAGGTGTCCTTGAGCAAGACACTGAACCCATAACTGCTCCTGATGAGCAGGTTAGCGCCTTGCATGGCAGCTTCCGCCATCAGTGTGTGAATGGGTGAATGTGAAGTACTATGTAAAGCGCCTTGGGTACAGTTTCAGGTATAGAAAAGTGCTGTATAAATACAGACCATTTACCATTTATATAACCTAACTTAATATGAATATTTTTGTTCCAAAACAACATGTACATGTACAAGCAGACACATTGAAGCACCTTGTCCAATTTTCTTACTTGTTTGTTGTCTCAAATCACAACTAGGAAGTGTAACAATAACAAACAATAACAATAACAATACATCTAATTAATATAAGCCAAGAGATTTAAAATCTGAATTAGAAAATATTTCAAATTTGCATCAGAATATTCAATAAAACCTGCTGTTTTGGTTAGTCAGAACTGAGATGTTTCACTGAACAATCCAGGCAGGAGAGAACTGCGTTGTCATCCCACTGGAGTCACAAATTTCAGAGAAGAAAAAAAAAACTGTCAGCAGATTTCCTCCATATGACTGCACACAGGACGTTGCTGTGCGATCACATCTGCTACTGTCACACAGTGTGACGGTGTGATACTATGTGATTGCCACTGACACTGCGGTGCGCTTCTGCCCACCCACAGATAAGTGCGGCGATGACGTAAGCCTGAGCCCACGCCTGCAAAGAGGCTCACAAGAACGACGAGAGGGGTGGAAAAAAAGCATTTCTGCGGTTGCTTTTTCTGGCCTGTAATTATCTGTTTTGCAAGTCGTCAACACAACCTGCTGCCGTCATTATGAGTAGACCACAATAAAGGAAACGAAAGACTTACGATTTTAACTTTCCTAAGTATTATAAGAAGTTTCAACTCCATAAGTCAGATTGTAATTATTTAGTGACATAATCTTTCACAACTTTAACAAATTTAACTATTCACATTCAGATGTGCTATAAAATGTTTTAAATGTGTGTGTAAGTGGCACGCCAGAAGAGATCTAATCTGATACTTGTATGTGTTTTTGTGGGTGGGTGGATTATCCTGTGCACCAGCAGAGTTTCGATTGAGGTCTGAAGGTCTCCCCTTCACTCCGTCATGATGATTCACCATTAAAGAACCATTTATTTCTTTTTTAAATCAACAAATAATGTCATGTTGCTCTTTCCCTGCAGGGCATCAAGAATGCAAGTTTGGGTTGTTACCTTTACTTTTATGACTTACAGTATACACCCACCTCTTCCATTTGGCATCACTGTCCATTTGCAGTGGTTCCCTGAAAGGAGGAGAGAGGAAAAGTTGTGCTTTATTAATTATTATGATTATAATAACTATTATTATTATTACCAAATCCACTTGTAATAATGGGTCACTGAATGTGTAGCTGGTGAGGTTGTGGAACGAAAGCGCCCAATGAATCCTTTGACTTGCAAACAGAGGGTTTGTGGGTGTGACCGGGTGTCGACATCACACCTCCCTATATGGCCAGCATCCACACATACTGCTCTCTAACATCCCGGCTGGAAGTCCTCAAGCTGGATGTGCACAGGCTGAGGGAAGCAATGACAGCAGAGAGGGCATGAGCTGAGTGAGAGATCTGGACAGTCTGATAACGCTATCAAGGCTTCCACACTCCAACGGCTGCAGGAGGCCGGCAGAGAGGCAGGGAGGAGCGGACAAGCCCTTGGCAGAGATAGCAGCGCCCAGAGGCTGACGGGTTTCTCTCTGAAGAGAAAAAAGCGGACTAAAAAGGGGGACATATTTCAAATCCTCACCTCACCACTTCACCACAGCAGGCTCCAGATTGTCAGTCAAAGCCTGGCGTATTTCTCTGCCCTCTCCGTAGCCACCAAACACACAGTTTCATTCAAAATTCCTATTATGCAATTTCATTTAAAAAAAACCAAACATTTGCATCCTCACAACTCTGAAATTCTTTGGTAAAATCTCTTTTCCTGTTACATGACCCAAAGTAAACTGTAGATGTTTTACTTGTAACAGTTCTGCTCAAGTGCAGCTAGGTATAAAATAACATTACTGACGCACATCTTAATGATTACCATTCAACTGTTTGTTTTTAATTACATCTCATGTTATTGTACTATAATCTATGTGTTTTTGTTGCTCTGCTTTACATAAGAAGTCAACTCTCGGTAATGCTGCCAGATTTAGAATAATTGTATTTATATGATGCATCTGTACAATCAATAATGCTAAAAACTGCATTCATTTTCACATTTTTTTTAAAGCACAATCATGTATCTGTAACACAGAGATAAGTTTTGTAACTGTAAATGCTTTGCAGACAAAAGAAGAAAAACTAGAATAAAAGTAAACAAATGCACTGTAATAGCTTTGATTGTCATCTCTAATAACTCTGCAAACACACAACTATGTTTTTGAAGTCTCCTCTCTCCTCTGAGGGGATGACAGTCTGTTGACAGTTTCTGGGAAGGACGGCACCCAAATCCTCCTTAGAAAGGCCTCATGACGGCAGTGGGTGTCTCCCTCTGACAACAAAAACACAATGACCTTTTAGAATAATCAGTATGAGATTAAAAACAAAACAAAAAAAGAAAACCACAAATTTACATAACAACTAATCATACATGGATAAATCATGTACGTAGAGTGTATGTATAAAGGGCTTTTTGTTGTATCAATACTCTCACAGAACATTGTCGACTGTAATATTTGGCTCTACAGCGACATCATGCGGCCGAACGCTGCACAGAAACCCCAATGCGATTCAGACGGTTGCGCTTTTTATTTTAACCATTCAAAATTGGTCAGTTTCCAAATTAAGTATTTTGGAGTATTATATATTATTATGTATTATATATTATAATATATATTATTATTATCATCGTGAGCTTAGTGCCAACAGTGGAGAAAAATTGCGCAGGAAAACAAAAAAACGTCACTATTTAATACCAATATCACTCACAAACATATCTTAACCAACGCAACATTTTTTATATATACATCCAACGTTTCGATGAGTTTTTAAATGTTAATTAAAAATAATTTAAGGATTTATAGTCTTCGTTGTTGATGTTTGTTCCGGAACTCTGTGCGCTTCCGCTTGTGTTTCCACTCGGCGTTGTTTTGCCGCCGGACCCGCACGCTTCTGTGACGGGCCGTGAAACCGCTGAACTTTGCGACCGTTTCTGGCTCGTTTCTGAACCGCTTTGCACCGTTTGTCAGCACGCCGAGGCCGCCGGGAGACATGCAGGCGGGAAAAGCAGCTCTGGCGGCGGATTCCAAGGAGCAGCAGCTGGATTTCACCATGAAGGAGCTGAGTCTGTGCGGGCGGAGCGGCGAGGCGGAAGTGCCCGGCGCCTCGTCGCCCGTGGAGCTGCTGGACAAGCGGCTGGTGTGCGTGGAATACCCAGGCGTGGTCTGCCGTGTCAACAAGATGCTGCAGACCCTCGGCGGCGAGGACTCGGTGTCCAAAGTAAGCGGAACCGAACCGGGGGAGAAGCACATCTGCATTTTCGATGATCGTAGCTTGTTTGCTAGTTAGCTCAAATGTTCGGGGGTCTAAACTAAATAAAATGTCCTAATCGAATGCAAACATGATGTAAGTGGTTTAACATGTGTGCATCTGTGGTTCATGTGTGTCGGAGTATTATTAAGTAAGTGCACCCATGCCTGCTCGGAAATGAGCTGAATTGTGTGCAGAACGTGCCTACGTTTCCCAGAATGCATTGCTAAATACAAAGACAGGTGCTGCTGTAAGACATTTAAAAAAAATTTAAAAGAATAACAGCTGTGTCTTTCATATCAAATTGACTTTTGGACTCATTGACCTATTAACCTGATGCCTGCCCACCATCAGAGACCCTGTGATACTGTGATTTTATTAGAACTGTGAGTGGTGGAATAAATGTCTTGCACTATTTTGACTTATTTCACCTTAGTTGTATTTACCTCAGCAAAATGGAATTGTCAAGGGGGAAAAAATCACACATCCACATTAATGTTAAGGAATGTTGTCACAAGTTATTTATTCCTTTCTACTATTGCCTTTTTAAATTAGGTCATCAGTCAGCATTTGTATGCATCTTCTTAATCTGGCATATCCATCTGTTTTGTTCACAGACCTTTGCTCACCCCAACCGGCGGCTTGAGCTGCGCTATCGCCCTCAGGATCCGTTCTGCCATTGTCTCTGCGGAAACCGCTTCTCATCCAACAACCTCCTCCTCAGGGTGCGAAGGCGGGTACGAAAAAGGGACCCTAAAGATGCCGAGATCAAGATGGAGATACTTGGAGTCATCGGAACTACATATAAATTCCAAGGTAGAGTGAGTTATTTCCCTCGTTCTGTTTCTTTTTTGAGTGAGATATGTACTCGGTCTATTACAGAAATATGATTTGCTCCTCTGTTATTTTTACTTTTCAGGGATGGCAGACTTCCAGTGCCTTGCTGTGGATTCAGAAAATGGAAAAGACACATCTTTATACGAAAAGATTATCCTCCGTAAATCAGAGAATCAACAGTTCTTTGAGCAGCCCATGCCATACTTCCTTCCCCCTGCCATCTTCTCTCGCCTCGACACTCCTGTGGATTATTTCTACCGTGCTGACGTCCTGCAAAAGTCAGTGAGGTGTCTTGAGTGACACAATCACTCAATTACTCATTCATGAAAGACAATAACGTCTTCTGTGCTCATATTGTTTGGTGAAATGACAATGATGGGGACACCGTTTCATCATACCTTCTACTACATTGTTTTTACAGCCAGGTCTCAATGACCAAGAGGAACTTCATTGGCTTGAATCGTGCTCGGCGGCCACACAACGCAATCTTTGTCAGCTTCAATGAGCCCACTGTGCCCAGCGAGTGCCTCGAGGCTGCCATGGCCAACTGGAGACAAGTGTGTGTCAAAGATCCAGACAAGGAGGCAGAGGAGAAGTTGAGAAAAGTAGGTGCATTTTTTTTGGTTTTCTGGCCATGGAAAGCATATACAATCTTACGTAGTGTAATTTTGGATAGACATGAATACTGTATTTATGAGGATTGTTTCCTCAAATAAATACTCTGCTTAATTCGCCAATCTTTTATCTTATCTCAAACCAAACTCTTGTGCTTAGATGTTTGAGAGCCGACCCATCTGGTCACGGAACGCGGTCAAGGCCAACATCAACATCCACCCTGATAAACTCAAACTGCTGCTGCCTGTCTTTGCCTACTACATGGTGAGTGGAGGGGGCATAGTGGACATTTTAATGGGGAAAATAAATAACATTGCATATATTTTTCATGATGACTGTCAGCAAAAATGGAGAAATGTGGGATCAATGCTATGAGTATGCCTGTAAAGATTCTCAGCATATTTTAGTGCTCAGTACGGGCACTCACTCGAGTCTCACTGATGCTTTGTTCTGTCACCTATTGTATCACAAGTAAGGAATTTGAGTGAATCTTCCTCTGCCCAAATGTAAGTTTAACACCCGACTGTCTGTTGTAGGTGACAGGACCTTGGAGAAGCCTGTGGGTCAGGCTTGGCTACGACCCCCGAAAGACCTCAGAGTCTAAGAAGTACCAGATACTAGACTTCAGGATACGGTGTAGCACCAAGCATGGTAACATCGTCATATATTTTACAGCACCCCTCTTTTTTTTAATCAAAAAATTAATCTCTTAATCACATTTACTGTTGTCTCCTCTTTTTCTCATGCTCAGGATATTCACTGTCTGACTTGCCTGTGAAACCCAAGAGGAGTTCCCTGAACTACAGCCTGCCAACCACTTTCAATAAACCTGGTGAGGAGATGATTTCTCTACATTTATGGAATCATGAGTCAATTCCCTAAAGCAAATTGAAGTGTGCAAGGCACAATAGACATTTTTGAAACGCCTTCCTATCTAATCTAATTTCCCCCAGGTCCGCTTCCCGCTAGTGTGATGGAGCTTCCAGCTCAGGAGGGTTCCGGGACTAGCCGTGATCCGGCCCCAGCCACGTACCAGCTCAAGGTTACCGAAGAATATGTGTTCATGTTTTTTTGTGAAGGCATTATGGGGAATTAAACTTTCTTTGCTCTATGTATGCAAATGCATATTTTAGTCCTTATATTTTTTTAAACATGTCTTTATGCCTGTGAATCAACCTCCTGGCAAAATAAGTTATATTTCTCATTTGGGAAATTCTAAAATTGAAGGTGAAAATGTTTGTATTGTGAAAAAGCTTCTGCTGGAAAGTCTTTTATGTAAACTAATTGTACTGCCATACTGCTCTTATATGTACTGACCTTTGTTACATCTCCACAGGACTCGTCCTACATTTTCAAAGAGGGCATGCTGCCTCCTCACAGACAAATGTTTTACCAGCTCTGTGATCTGCATGTGGACAGGTACTTGATGTAGCATGTTGCAGACATATGGTGGCAAACCTTAACCTTAACCTTTATGTATCACATTGAAAGTGGACTTGGTCATGTGTGCTTCCAGCATCGAACAGGCGGTAACAGTGAACAATGGTGCTGAGGAGACCTGTGATGAGCGGGATGGATGGTGTGTCGTCGGCACCACTGACAAGCTGAGGGACATAATCTCAGCCATGATAAAGAAGATTGTGCGGGCACAAAAACCACGTAAGGAATATTTCCTCCACTTCATCACCTCCTCCCACTCCCAAAAGGACACCGCTGTGACTTCTGCATGCCAGATAACTGATGATATTTCTCTTCCCTCAGCTCTGCCTGAAGCTCCAAGGAGACGCAGACGCATAGGCCTCAGATCGGAAGAGGAAGAAGATGAGGAGGAAGAAGAAGATGAGGACGATGAATTTCTGCCATCAGAGGGAAGCGAAAATGAGATGGAGACAGAAATCCTGGATTACATCTGAAAAAGGCAGCTATTTAGATGATTTCATGTAAAAAGTATAAGATATTTTTGACTTAATAAATGAAAAAGAGGATTTTTTTAGTCATTTGTGTTTTTCAATTTTTCCACTTTTCCATCATGTTTCACAGAGCAACTTCAATTCAATAGGAAAATCAGGCAAGAAATTCCTGTAAATGAGATGCAGTAATTTTTATGATTTCAGATGTTAAGTGCATTTTTAAATTGTCTTTCTTTTGTTTTGTTTTTGTTGTTTTTTTACAATAAGCTGAGCAGCCGAGTTGGAACACACTGGTTCGATCAAATGGTGATCACAGCTAATCGTCACTTTTAGTAATGGCTGTTGGCAAAGTTAATGGTATTCACTCATTCATTCACAGTCCAGCAGTTCAGTGTTGGGAAAATATTGCAAATATAGCCAAGATTTACTGGTTACAGCGGTGTGACTTTCAGACAGTCGGGCAGCTGTGTCAACTCAACAGAGACTGGATTCCTGATAAATTAAAAAGCTTTGCACCCTGAGGGCTTGTCTCCAAAAATATTTGTATAAAGGTAAGTACAACCTAAGTAGTTTTTAGCAAGAAATATCCAAATGTTCCCTCTTTGAGTTCATACTACTTCTTAAAACTACCTCAAAGCCAATATGATCTCAAACATAAACCATGAATGTAGAGGCATAGTGTTAAATGTATAATCACTACTCATGCTGGTTAGTTGGCTGCACAGACTGGAGCAATTAAGAAGAATTCTATTTGATGTCTCACTTCTCTTAAAAAAGTTCATTCCATTACTCGGTTTTCTTGTGGATTGCTTCATGTGAGGTGAAGACGAGGGTTTGCATAAACTGTAACTGTCACCCACTCATCGTCCTGACATGGTGGTTAAATATTATTATGTGTTTGTTTAACAGAGAGCGCACTGGTCAGATGTTGTGCAGGGGAGGGGTCCCCTTTATAAAAGCCCTAGCGACAATCAACCCGCTTCTCACTGTTTGGTCGTGATGGCGAAACTGGGGATTTTGGTCGCTGTGGCTGTCATCCTGGAGACGGTGTCTGCCGCCTCTGTAAGTTTGACAAAAAATCGGCTCTTCAATTGTGTAATTTGATATGTGGTCGTTTTGAGATGCAGTCATTTTCAGGGAATTTGGAGCATCAACCTAACATATACTTTTAGTACAGACTTGATCTTGGCTTGGATTTTTTCCATTTTGTCTGGAGAGAAACCCCCAGAAAATCTCCACATATTATTAGTTGTGTTTGAGGTGTATTATTAGAGTGATTATTATATACTGAATGCAGGCATCTTTTGTATAGCTGCCAGAAAGTTCCTATGCAGGAATAGTTAGTGGAGCCCCTATAGTAAAATCAGTGTTTTGCACTTGTTTGTTCGGAATTGCTATAGCTGGGGACGGTGTACACGGAGGGAGGCATGGTGCAGGGCGAGAACATTCGTCTTGGGTTCCGTCGCCACATGGACGTCTTCCGGGGGATTCCCTTCGCCGACATTCCCGGGAGGTTCGAGAAACCGAAGCGTCACCCTGGCTGGGATGGTGAGCAAGCTAAAGATCTTCTCTAAATGGACCTTTTGTTTTTTCTTTGGGCAACCCAATGTGGTCATTGTTTCAGTTGGAACATGACTTTTTTTTTGCTAATGACCTAAAACACACATCATCATCTCATGTCAATTCTCTATTACAGCTTAAGGTCTAAACTAATGAGTTGGGCCAAGAAAACATACATGGCGTATCCTGAAAAGTGTATTTGTCAATCTCTGCTCAGGTGTTATGAAGGCCACTGAGTACAGGAAGAGATGCCTCCAGGTGAACCTGCTCATGTCCGACACCCGAGGCAGTGAGGACTGTCTTTACCTTAACGTCTGGGTTCCTCATGGCCGCTCAGGTAAAGAGAAGGTGTCGTCCATTTTAAATCCACACCGCCATTGCGTCTAACTCTCTTTGCTTCTTTAGTGTCCACCAATCTGCCCGTCATGGTCTGGATCTATGGAGGAGGGTACTTGGCCGGGGGCTCCATGGGTGCCAACTTCCTGGACAACTATCTGTACAGCGGACAAGAGATTGCAGATAGAGGGGATGTTATCGTTGTGACGCTGGGGTACCGTGTGGGAACTCTGGGCTTCCTGAGCACCGGTGACTCCAGTTTGCCTGGTAGGTATTGTTTTTCATCACCGACCATCGCACGATTATCCAGAGGTTGGTTAAGATGAATAAAAGGCTCTAAGGTCAACCTATTATTTCCCACTCTTAGGAAACTACGGCCTGTGGGACCAGCAAGCTGCCATCGCCTGGGTGCACAGGAACATCCGCTCATTCGGAGGAGACCCCGACAACATCACCCTCTTTGGAGAGTCTGCAGGTGGAGCCAGTGTCAGCTTCCAGGTGAGAGCTTTTATCATGCATTCTGTGTATAGAAATAACAAAGAACCTACAAAGGCATCTCAAGTTTTCAATTTGTTTTGCTCGATGGCCCACAGACCCTGACTCCCCACAACAAAGGCCTAATCAAGAGAGCCATCTCCCAGAGTGGGGTTGCCCTTTGCCCCTGGGGTATCATCAAGAATCCCCGCAAGATTGCTGAGGAGGTACGGTTTCTCTGACATGTTTCTACTGTGGCCCTCACAAACCAAAACTGATGAGAACAGACAGAAAAACAAGCAAATAAATGTGCATATGCTTTCAATTACTGAAAAATTGGATAGGTGTAAAGAAATGAATCTTGCCAAAAATGTCAGAGGATTTTTACCCTCTGCCCAGGTTGCCTTGAAGGTCAGCTGCCCCACTGATGACAGAATGGCTGCCTGTTTGAAGATGACCGATCCCGTGCTCCTCACCATGGCTGGCACTCTCAGTATATCCAGCTCACCCGATTGTAAGGAATTCACTCAGATGTTTTCTGATTTCCTTTTCTTAACGTGTCAGCTTTCTGCAGTAGGCGCCGGAAGTTCATTTTATCCCTTAATTAGCAGCCACAAAGGTCACCAAGGTGATAGTACTGACATCAGTCGTTTTGACGTAATAGTCAGTTAGACTGGTGATGGCCGGTTCACTTAATGTATGTTTTATTGTGCTTTATTTTATATACCATTACCTGAGCATTAGAGTCGTTTTTTTTGATTGCGGATTTACTGGTTCGAGACCGTAGCATATGTCATATTTCGTTTTAAAGGACTAAAACTTGATTATATCTATTCACAACCCTCCACATTCTAATTGATTTCAAAATGTATCTCCTCCATCAGACCCTGTCGTTGAGAACCTGGTGCTGTCCGCTGTGGTCGATGGGGACTTCTTGCCGGATCACCCTTCTAAGTTGTTCCACAACGCAGCTGAAATCGACTACATCGCTGGAGTCAACGACATGGACGGACACATCTTCACCGGTTTAGATGTTCCCTCCATCAACTCCCATCTGGTGGACACCCCTATGTAAGTGATTAAAACACATAAAATTGGCAAATAAATCCTGGTGCAGTAATAATGTTTTGGGTGTGTGTGTTCTTTAAACCATGATTTTAGCGACGATGTGAAGAGACTCTTGGCTTCATACACCAAAGAAAAAGGAAAGACCGGAATGGAAAATGGCTTCGCTGTGTACACTTCAACATGGGGATCAAACCCGAACAAGGAGACCATCAAGAGAACTGTTGTGGAGATCGGAACAGACTACATCTTCCTGGTTCCTACTCAGGCTGCCCTTTACCTTCACGCCGCCAACGCTACGTGAGGAAACTGTTGGTTTATTTAGACAGGATAAAAGCTCCAACGTTATCCTTTTGGTAATTCAGCATCAGGTTTTATGATTTCTAACACCTCTGTGTTGTTCTTGTCACATCAAAGAACTGCTCGCACCTATTCCTACTTGTTCTCCGAGCCCAACCGTATGGGAGGCATCGGCAGACCTTATCCCAGCTGGATGGGCGCCGACCACGCTGACGACCTGCAGTATGTGTTTGGAAAGCCTTTCTCCACACCACTGGGTTATTGGCCTCGCCACCGTGATGTCTCTGGCTATATAATTGCTTATTGGACCAACTTCGCCAAAACCGGGTATGATTATATCAATGTTTAAATGATATATTGGAACAAAAGAGCTGAAAATCAAATAAACCCTAATTTACCAAAAAAAAGAAGGGAAATGGAAGCTGATGGTGCTTATTTTCTGTTTTCTGTACACAGAGACCCCAACAAAGGAGATCTGAACGTCCCTGCCACATGGCCCAAGTTCACCAGCACAGGACACCAGTACCTGGAGATCCATAACTCAATGAACAAGAACTACGTGAAACAAAAGATGAGGACGCGTTATGTTCATTTCTGGACCAGCATCCTGCCCAACCTCCCCGTAACCATCTACGAATAAAAAGATTGAGCTATAACCTGTAGATCATGAAAAATAAATGGATTTTGAGTATTTACAAGATTTCTTTGGTTTTATTTGTCTGGTTGAGACAGTCTTGTGTGTCTACACAATCATAATCTATGGTGCTGATACTCTGCTACTGGGATGCAAAAAATCTCAGGTGTCAGTATGTTGAGTTTGCATTTTTAAATGTAACACACAATCAGCAATCAATTAATTATACTGCCTGTGCTATATCTGCTCTAACTACCATATAATTAGCCAATAAACTGTTAAGAGAGGAAATGTTAAGCATTATAGCACAAATGAAAGCCACATAAACTAAAGGAGGATGTTATTTCTACTAACAAATACGAAAGGGAACCTGTGCTTTATGACCTCAACACAAAGGCTCTGGTCACAAGTTTGGCAGTATTTTTCCTGCGTAAAGTCCACAATCCATTGAGGGTTTGATCATTTTAGCTGATTGTGAAATTATTTTTCATATGTCGTGACAAATATAGAGAATTATCAAACTGAAGGGTTGAATGATTGCAATTAAATGGAAATAATATACATAAATCATAAAATATCAAAGCTTCAGGATGAGACATAACATAATTATGATTACATCACTTTCCTTGTCTGCAATACAGCTGTGTGGTAGTATAATATTGTTGGCTGAAAGATTATTTCTTTCATTGACTAATACGTTTTACTGTAGAAGTGTGGAGCTATTTCAATAACTTTATCTTATCTTTACTGTTATTCTTCATTACCATGAGACCCGGTGCACCTGTTGTCTGTGATGCAACAGCAGCGTAGCCTTCTGCTGGCCTTTTTATTTGTCTCGTACATGATCTTCCATTTTCAACATACATGCTGTGTTTCATCATATTAATTGAATCTTGATGACAGAATTTGAGATACATTAATGGCCTACCAAACCCCTTTTTTAAATTTGGCATTGATAAATTGGACTGAGATATGTGGATTTATGTCATGTGAAGTCATGTGTGGGTCATGTTAATCCTGAATCTCCTGCCACATGGTTGGTTCCCATCAGAGGGTCTGGGAGGTGAAGTCATGGTCAGTGTGTAAGTTGACAGTATAGAGTGACAACATACATTTAAAGATTGTATAACACGGTACTATGTTATGTATTGGTGGGGGGGGGGGGCTGGTGGTGGTGGTGGGGGATTGTCTATATAAACACTGGTGAGGTGTTCATATGTTAGTAGGCGGCCATGGACACACTGAGGATTTTGTTCACAGTTGCCCTGGTTGTGGCTTCAGCCACGGCAGCCTCTGTAAGTCTGCATTACTGCCATTATCACCATTATCTATTGGCAACAAGAACATGTCATTTTGAAAAAGCATGTTTAATTTCTAATGGCCAAATAGAATTATCTCAACTGATTCTTCACTGTGTTCTCCTGTGTTTGTACCTTTTAAATACATCATCACTTCATACTCTGTTGTTTTATCATGCGTGTTTCAAAGGAGCTCTCGCTGAATCACTGAAGCAGAAAGCTATTATTTTTGTCTCGGTAGCTGGGAGTGGTGCAAACAGAAGGTGGCAGCGTCCGGGGACAAAACATTATCCTCGGTTTTTTCCGCTCTGTCGATGTTTTCAAAGGAATTCCCTTTGCTGCCAAGCCCGGACTGTTGGAGAAACCCAAACCTCACCCTGGCTGGGATGGTGCGTTCAAATGCTTATGAAAAAGTCCAACATGTTGCTCAACATGTTGAGATGCTTCTATTTCTTTGCATGTCATGAATAGCAGCAATGAAACATAATTTGAGCACCATGGCTTTATACAGTTTAAATTGCCTGTTCAGTGGCTCGATTATGTAATTTAGGAAAGTATTACTAAGATGTGAGTACATCTCATCCCCAGGCGTGCTGAAGGCAACAAAGTTTGCCAAAAGATGTCTCCAGCTCAGCATGCTGCAGACTTCCAGTTTTGGGAGTGAAGATTGCCTCTACCTCAACATCTGGGTTCCTCATGGCAGACAAGGTCTAGCATTTTATATGTTGCACTTTGTTGTGTGCATTGACACAGTAAATGAAACTGAAGTGCTTCTCTTTTTCTTCTAAAGTGTCATCAAATCTTCCGGTTATGATTTGGTTTTATGGAGGAGGCTTCATGGTGGGAGGTTCTATGGGGGCGAATTTCCTCAACAACTATCTGTACAGCGGTCAGGAAATTGCAGACAGGGGCAATGTTATTGTGGTGTCTGTGGGATATCGTGTGGGAACGCTGGGTTTCCTCAGCACTGGAGCTTCTGACTTACCCGGTAAGTACTTAAAAAAAAATACTTAACGTTTACTAGCTCTCCAATTTCTTATGTGACTTGAACTTCCTGGAAATGTTGCCACAGGAAACTACGGCTTGTGGGACCAGCATGCCTCCATCGCCTGGGTGCACAGGAATATCGGTGCCTTCGGAGGAGACCCCAACAACATCACCATCTTTGGAGAGTCTGCAGGTGGCGCCAGCGTCAGCTTCCAGGTGAGAGAATCCCAGATATGTATTTTCAAGTTGAAGTACATAGTGTAGACTTGGGGTTAATAATTTGGAACTAATGGCCTTTAAATCGTTTTAGAAAGCACTAGAATGAATAATGCATTAATAAGAACTTTGCGAGGTGGATTGCAGAGGATCCATTCAGCTGTCTAAATCATCTTCTTGAGTAAGTTATTCTGCAGCTTTAATAAATCTTTAACTCATCATTAATAATTTCTATCACTAAAAACAAAATATCACTTTTAAAATCTGCAGGGACAGGAGCAAATATGCAATTTACAGGGAGGTTTAGGTGACGATCATGAGGATCCTGTTTAAAGCTTTCCAATATCCAGGTATGAATATATAGGGTTTTTTTTGACATTTCATTTTACTCCCATTGTTTGTTCCCACAGACCCTCTCTCCTCACAACAAAGGCCTGATCAAGAGAGCCATATCTCAGAGCGGTGTTGCCTTCTGCCCCTGGGCTTTTAACAGTGATCCACGCAAGGTGGCAGAGAAGGTATGAACCTGCATTTGGTCAAAAAAGGAAAAGTCCTTGACGGCCAATGTTATATCATGACAAAGTATGCAATTATGATGTTGGGGTCTTTTATCAAAGTACATCACTTTGCGTTCAGGTTGCTGTGAATGTTGGCTGCCCCACTGATCACAGGATGGTGGACTGTCTGAAATCCACCGACGCTAAGACACTTACCATGGCTGCTCCGAAGATTGTCCATGGAACCCCAGACTGTAAGTATAACTCCACCTTGAGTTGGGCCTCTGCATATCTGACTTCAATTTAAATACGTGTAAAAACTACTCACATCCTTTACAAAAATTCCTTGCTTTTTGGGGGTCATTCCTCGTTATATTCCCATGATTTATCAAGCTTTACTCATGTGCAATAAGATTCCGCTTTTCCACACTCTGCATTCATCGATCTCAGATCCAGCTGTGCTGAACCTGGTTCTGAATCCCGTTGTCGACGGAGACTTCCTCCCAGATCACCCGAGCAACTTGTTCAACAACGCTGCAGAGATTGACTACCTGGCCGGCGTGAACAACATGGACGGGCACCTGTTCACATCCAAGGACGTTCCTTCCGTAGGTGACAAGAATGAAGACACCCGTGTGTAAGTCTGAACTGTCTGCACATAGAAGCTACTTTGGATGTTGAAAACACGACAGATGATTTTCTTTCCCCTCTACTGCAGAGAGGATTTACGAAGGCTCCTTGCTGCGTACATTAATGACATGGGCCGGGCTAATGTGGAGGTTGCCTTTGCTGAATATTCATCTAGTTGGGGCTCAGCACCCAGCCAGGACACGATAAAGAAAACTGCTGTGGACATTGGAACAGACTATAACTTCCTGGTTCCTACTCAGACTGCTCTGTATCTCCATGCTGCTCATGCCACGTAAGGCCAACCTCCACTGTCCTCCTGGCAAAATATCTTTTAATTGCGAGTAACTCATGGGAAAGTTTTTTGTTGCTCTTTTGGTCATAGGCAAGGTGAAATAAGGTGATGGTGGCAATAAAAAAAACAAACAAGTTTCTGCAATACTTCAGCCTCCAGTAGGGGGCGCCCCCACTGCATGTCAAAAAATAGTCCTCTTCTCTACATTTACTTCCTCAGTAGATATCTCAGGTCTTCTTCAGTGCAGCACAGTGGACAGCACAGATACATGATTAATTGGTGGTTGTCACCATAGCAACCTATGAAGCAGGATTGAGGCGTCGCAGTGTGTATCCAGGGCATGCTGAGAACACCAGCAATATCTATAGCGGGTCACTTTTGCTACATAAATTCTAGTCAACGGTGATGGTAGATGACATGAATGACTGTGCTAATAATTTTGAGGGCTAATAGATTTGAGGGGTCACCATCTTCATCATCAGGTGCGCTTCAGCATCGATAAAAACAAAAAAAGTCACAATTAACTCAGTAGTTGAGGATCTATTGTACTATGGTTGTATTTCACAGGTCTGGCCGTACCTACTCCTACCTGCTGTCTGAGCCCAGTTTATTGGCTGGACCAGGTAGACCCTACCAAGACTGGGTGGGATCTGACCACGCTGATGATCTGCAGTTTGTATTTGGCAAGCCCTTCACCACGCCGAAGGCTTACACGGACAGACACAGAGACCTGTCCAGCTACATGATTGCCTACTGGACTAACTTCGCCAGAACTGGGTAAAACTGTAAAAACAGTCCAGAATCTCAAGGGAGAGGGAGCAGTATCTTGCTTTTTATCCTGTAAATGAGGTTTTCATTCCCTATGTGTTTTCACAGAGACCCCAGCACAGGAAACCTGAAGGTGCCCGCAACCTGGCCTGAATTCACCAGTGGACGTCAGTTCTTAGAGATCAACGGAAAGATGAATGAAACCTCCATTGGACAGGAAATGAGGCTGCGTTTTGTAGAGCTTTGGACTAGCACCCTTCCCAGCCTTCCATCAAATAAGGCTGCAAATGTTCAGTGATGAACTTTCATTTTTCAAAAGGTAACTATCATCCAAATATTATATTCAAAAAAATTACAAATAAAATGAAACTGCAGAGAAAAGTGATTTTTTTGTTCATTAAATGTCACATTTTGACATGGGACTGGGTTGATGTGTACAGTCTCTGAGAAAATAATGTTATAAATTGTTCTTGTGGAATCAATACACTCCTAAGTTCATGTAGCACATTATCACAAATCAGGATTATTATCATACTGATTGCATTTTCACTGACTACATCAGACTGTGATCAAACCCTGAAAAATAAGTATTTGTAATTTTCTAATTGAAAAGAAATGATCATTCTGCAGAAAATATAAAATAAACAATCCTGGCAGATATGAATGACACATAAAAGTAGCAGTGTATAATTTTTCTTTTCTTTTCGATATAATCAAAGTTTACGACAAATCAGGCAGGTAGTTTTCGCATAAACCCACTGACAAACAAGGAAACAGACGTGAAATCAACCAAGAAACAAGACAAAAAAGCAAACATGCAGTGCTAGTCGATAATACAGTGACAGTGTCAGGATACTGTTGTCATAGAAACGTCTCAGCTCAGCACTCTCCAGAACCCTGCCTTCTTATTTTTTGCCAGAAAAAAAAATGGATGCAACCCATAGGAGATAGCTGCAGCTCAAGGTAATGTGTAAAGGGTGTTTTGTTACCTCTGCCAGCAGCAAGGATCTGTTTGTTTGTTTGCAGGAAACTCCCAAACTGAATCTCAAATTTGGTGGAGGAGTGAAGCATGAACTCAAGAAGCTGAATTCACATTCCTGTTGGTAGAGGTCTACCATCTCAGCATGTCCTTCTGTCATCAAGGAGTATGATCATTTTGCAAAATCTTTTTGTGCTGATACTGACGACCATATTGAGAGGTCGGATTCCAAACTTCCCTACCACATGTTACCAGGGTACGACACCACTCTCTATTCTTTAAGACATAGAGGCTTCATCTACCTCTTTATGGATTCTGCGATACCGTTCAATGCTTTTTGAGAGTCCTTCAAAATCATATTCTATTAAAGAGCACTGAAACAGGCTTGTTATCAATTGTTTGGGAAGACCAATGAACATGAATGAAGTATTCATAGTAAACTAGTCATCTTGAAATAAAATGCATGGGTATATTTGTCGCCATCTTGTTGGGTTAGCAGCAGCTATAGTTTTGAAAAATCGTCCTCCTTTACTTGGCGTAAATGACTCCTGTAGACTTCAGATTAAAAAAGGTCAATATCCATTTGTTTACATTCTTGTTTGATGAAAATCTTGTCATGTTTAATACATGAATGGTCCTTTATTCTTTATTCTTTATTCTTTATTCGGATGCCACTAAGCAAGGTGGCAGCTACTCCTCCTGGGGTCTGCATGGCATATTACATCAAGTAGATAACTGTCATCTGATCCAAGAAGTCAGATTAAAACCATTTTCAAAACAAATACAAAACATATCACATAAATATCAGTAAACTATGGAAAAACTGTGAACATCATCATAATCATAGGGCTTGTGTCTTTGGTGGATGAAGTGAAAAGAGCAGAGAACCAAGGCACCTTCCCTGAGGTACACCGGGCAATTATTCAAGACGATTCTGAGTGTATATTAAAATTGTTAAGAGCTATAAGTAAGTAAGTAAGTAAGTATCCTGTTTGGTCCAGAGGTGAATTTGGTCTCTATGGCTGCAGTGTCACAGCCCCTCCCAAACAACCCACTGTGACACAAGTGTCCAGGGGACTCACGGT
>CAESWR010000693.1:93831-119760 GCA_903171835.1 Mullus surmuletus | reverse complement strand
CCCCTGCCACTACAGGCCACCCCTTGTTCTCACCCACTTCCATGACTGAATCCTGATTGAATCATCCAATCATGTGGCTTTTCTTAGCCCCTATCGAATGAACTTGAACAAACAGCACACACGCAGCTCCCCTGACAGACCGCTGCATGTGAATGAGCAGCAGGTCGCTTCCCTCCCTGCAAGCCCAGGCCCTCACCACCACTGCATTTTTCCCCCCATGGCAGCAGACGCCTGGGAGTTGTTTTCACCCCGCAGCTCTCAGACGCACAGAGGAGGACCGGCTGCAGGCTGCGCCCGGGGAATATAAATCTGGAGCTCTGGAGTGACATGTAAAACAAGAGGCGGACAGCAGCAGGTGAAAGCCGAGACGACACCAGCACCTCTTTTTTGGGGAGTTTTCAGTTCAGGTTTCAGCCCCCACCCCCGCCCCCTCCTCCTCCATCCCCTGCGCCAGGCGCGCACCGGGAGCCGCACTTTTGGAGCCACATGGCGCTGCGCTCCGCTCACCCCGTCGTGCCCATCGCGCTGCTGGCGTTCGGGCTGGTGGCGGTCCTGCTCCTCACCGTCCCCACGGAAGACATGCAGGAGCAGCCGGGGTTCATGGTAAGGTCGCGGGGTGTACCGGGGGGGCTTATTTTGGGATCCAGCGTGTCTCGGTGAACGTAACCAAAGCTGCGCGGAGCTGTGCCGCGGACGAGGCGCTGCGCAAACATCCCCGGCATGTATGTTTACTACGGGCTGAGGCTTTACTATCCGACTTGGTTCTCAAAGGAAACACACTGCCTTCACAAAAACAAGCTTTTGCACACGAGTGGAAGGTCAATATTGACAAAAAGTTTTCTTATATGTCACTAAAACAGTCTTATTTCATTCCAATACGCGCATCAGCCATAAATACGCACGCTTCTCTTTGCGCAGATTACACTGAATTTGCACTAGAGGCACATTATGTGTTTCCAATTTCGCTTAAAGGGGCAGTTCACCCCCAAAAATGTTGAAATTGCCAATTCCAATAGAATGAGAAGAGATCACCCAGAAAAAACTACAAAGGTGCTTTCTGAGCTGAACAGTCTCGCCCATCCTTCCAACTGCACGGTGGTGGGTTTATAGTGAGTGATTTGATTTGATTTGATTCATATATTTGGAAAGCAAGCACTACTTATGCTGTGAAACATGGTTAGCAGGTCCATAGAGGTCTGATGGTTCATAGAATAAAGTAAGATGCAAAAAATCAATACCCTGTGTTTGTGGATATTCTCAGTCATCCAGGTCATCGTATATCTCAAGCATCTTAAGGTATAGACAACTGGACTTACCTCATGGTAATTAATACCGCGTGTGCTTAAGTTCTGCAGTTTATGAGCTCTTCCTCATTGAAGGAAGTTGTAAATTCTCCAAACCGCAGAGTTCCAAGTTCTGCCGTTCCAAATTCTGCCGTTACTGCAATTAAAAAGCGCATCCGGAAGTTGACCCTGTTTATGGGGATATGTTGGGTCCCTGTGATCTACAAATAAATGTTATCATTATTATTATTTATCCTGGAAACAAATATTCTATGCTGCATTTAAGTGTGAGGTTGATTAGAATCAAACAAGAATGTTGTTTCAACCTGAAAAGCACCTCACCGGCCGCATCTAAGGAGTGTGTCTTTAAAAATTGTGATATTTATTCTCTCGCAAACCCCAACGTGGGTGAATTCCCCTTTGCTTCTCTGGCAGAGAGCTGTTTGAGGCTTCACAGCAGGACCGCCGCAAAGGTTAACTCTGCCTGTGTCTAAAAATGTCAGCCTTCTCTTTTTCAGTAGAATTTACTTGCCCTTTCATACAAAGGGGCACAAAAGCTTTATTTTTTTTACCCCTCCCTTTAGTAAAAAAAAATGAGGCAACAGTTCCCGTTGTGCATCAGCTGAAAGGACCCGCGGATCATTAGAGCCCGTCCGAGTTCTTGGCGAGTGTGAGAACGAGTCCTCACAACTGACCGCACAGCGATAATGAGAAGAGAATACGCTGTGTTCACGCGATGCTTCTCTTCACCTGCCGCAGGGAATCGGGATGCCGTTTTATTTGGCAAAATGCTTGTGTGTGGAAACTCCACCAACTCCAGGTTCTTTTTATTTCAACAAATGACCATTGTCAGCTCAAGAGAGGGAGTCTTTCAGATCTTTGTGTTGGAAGGATAAAGTACTTGAACCCACTATTATAAGGCGGTGGGAACAGCTGATGCTTAGATTCTGGGCATCGGTAGAAAACCCAAAAAATAAAAGAAGAAAGAAAATGAAAAGGTCGACTTTTTGGGAAATGCCGAGAGTGAGATGTTATGATTTATGTCTGTCTGATAAATCTGAAAAAGCCACTGGCGAGAATTTGAATTGACTGACGTTTGAAAGACGTGTGAGCGGGAAGGTTGACAGAGTCTGGGAGCGAATTCGCAAACTTTCTGGTGACAGCGTGAAGTGTGTGGGTACAAGGGCTCACAGATTACACGACTTCACATGCCGGCTATTACTGACATCTATTCATTGCAACATTCATACCAGCATTGACTTTTAAAAGTAAAATCTGAGCAAATTTTAAGTACGAATCTAAACGTGCAGCTTTGCAACATCATATGGCAGCTGCTTGTAGCTAAAGTACAGAAACATGTCTCAATCAGTGCCTTTCCTGACGTGAAATTGAACACCCTGAGGGCCGCCTTTGAAGATCGTCTTTATTGGTTAATGCAGCCAAAACGCATTCCAGCTGCCGGCATTCAGGTCACACAGCTGCAATGTGTCTTTCATGGTCGCTTTTTGCAGAGAGCTAGACTCCTCTTTTCCTCCGAGATTCCGCGCACAATAGCGTCTTTTCACTACAAACACTGAGACTTGTCGGAGCAGGGTAAGCAGCGCAGGTAAACACCGACATTAACAATACGTCCAATGCACCAATTGTGCCGCTAATCCACGCCCGACCGAAGCTGAATGTGGCTATTAATAACAGCATTGAAAATCCCATGTACCCTCCTGTCTTTTTCAAGTTAACCATGAAAAGGGTCTATCATCCCTCTTAAAATGTTAAGTCCCCTCATCTTGAAACCTATGTTGTTTTCTTTTTTAACATCTCCTGTATTCACTTCCTCTTTGCAGTATGGGATTGTTCTGGATGCTGGATCCTCGCACACGGCTTTGTACATTTACAAGTGGCCGGCGGACAAGCAGAACGGCACAGGCGTGGTCACCCAGCACACCGAGTGCCATGTAAAAGGTACGTTTGAACACTTTGTTTGTTCATTATCCACGTACAAAAATATGATGCAATTAAAGCTCATCAGTGTTTTCCTTGAAGGTTTTCCTGCTGGCTTGTGCTCATAAAAAACACTTCTGTTTGGTTTAAATGGGTCTCAAAGCAAGAAAATTCTGTTGAATATTTGAATTGATAGTCACACACGCACATCAAATCCTCATATCCCCAAAACCTTGCCAGATTTATCTGCAGTTGATCCATTGCCAACCAAAGATTCTGACTTTATTGTCGAAGAAGGCGGGAAATAACAAAGTAACTGTAGCGAACAGGAGTGAAAAAGCCATTCAAGGTCGTGGATTTACTTCCCCATATTGACGTCAGTAGCGCCGTGCACCAGAAATATCACTGCGTCCGTGTTTCTACACACGCAACGCCAACAAGACTTGCTATCTTTGTCGTGGCGTCAGACTCCTCGTGAGCACAGATAGGTACGACACACCCATATCTCCAACCGAGCCTTCTCCACTTCAATTCCATTACGGGTAATAAAGACGCTGGTTTTCGACCGGCGGCGAGAAGAACGTACCAACTGTAGCAGACAGTATCGGTTTCTAATGCATCTCCTTTAATACTTTTAGGTGTCCATTTGAGTCGGTCAGCGTGATGATAGAGCAGTGTTCCATGGACGCAGCCTCCCATTAGGCCGCTGCAATCTTTCCCTCCGCTTCCGTCCGTATCGCATTAGTTCCTTGAATGGTGCCACTCAAAGCTGATTACAGCTGCCTGGCAAAGTCCTCAATATATTTCCCAGCTCTCAATATTCAACAAGCTTCGTTGGAATAAACATTTAATCCGACCGAGAAATTACTAACTCAGTTTTCCAAACACGATGTGTTTGGGTTGCTCCATCCAACGGCCCAATAACAAAAGTTGCCATCATGCTTTGTCTCGCCACAGTCGCCCAGAGGGGTTGGATCTGAATCCAGGCCAGATGACTGAGGCGAGGCTTTGTCTCGGGAATCACCGGTGAATGAGAGCTGAGCTCCTTGTTTTGCCACTCCTGCGCAGCCAATGGGTCTCTCTGCTTGTTAGCTTCTTCCATTTCCTCGTGATTGTGGTGTTTACTTTTCAAGCTTTACACGGGCAGAAATATTACATCAGGAGCGACCTTTGATCGCTCCGGTCGCTGTGCCTGAGTGTTATTCATGGTTTTATGGTTGTCTTACGCAATGAGACAGTTGAGGTGTTTCACCAATATGTATCTGAAAATTGGCCAATAACAGCTGCATTCCTCCCAAAACGGAGCGATTACAAAGCTGACCAAGTTCATCTCCAGGGTATCTGTGACATTTCCCCGTGTGGGTGTGCGACATACTCGTTATCCATGTAGGTCAGACACGCAATTACAGTGGCCTCTAAACAAGAATCAACACGTCGGTTATGTAACTTAATGGTGGCTTTGTATTCCTTCTTTACGGCTCGCACAGGTGGCGGGATCTCCAGCTATGCGGGCCAACCCGGAGAAGCTGGCCGGAGCTTGGAGGTGTGTCTGGACCAGGCGGTGAAGGACATTCCCAAAGAGAGACACCAGCTCACGCCAGTGTACCTCGGAGCCACGGCCGGCATGAGGCTGCTGCAGTGAGTCAGCCTGTCTGTTTTGGTGTTTGAGCACCTGTACGTGACCTTTGCATCTACCCTGCACTTTCCCTTAATGAATCATGAAACACAAATGCCAAAACGTTGATTCTCCGATACAGAATGATTCCACTCGATTAATTTTAATGGCTTAAAACCTTCATCAATTATCCCATTTTTACATAAAGGCCATCTAGATAATACAACATAAAACAGATTGATGGTGTTTGTGTTGTGGCCTGCTGGCCCTTTAATAGAAATTAGTGTGAATTAGTGTAGTGCAGTGGGTGTCACAAAAAAAATCAATGTTGACAATCAAAATTGATATGAAAATGGGAAGTCAAACCATCACTATTAACCCTAAAGATGCATTTTCATTATTTTTTTTACATAATATTGTGAAATGATTATTACATAATTTAGCAACAGACAGTGGGTAGTTTTTTTTAAAATATTTATAGCTAATGCTCAGGTAGATTTTGTTGGTTGGGTGGCAGGAAACATCTCATCTTTTGTGAGCCACCTACATATTTTGCACACTGCACCTTCTGAAGGAAAGTTGTGACTTCTGGAAGAATCCTCACACGGCTTAGTCTTTGATTTGCAGATAACTGTACTTATCTACATGAATAATTTAAACAACATCTTACTCTCCCAAATGGATTGAGTTTCTGCTTATCACTGAAGCATCTTTAGAGTTAACACAATCAATTAAATGTTATTATTGACAGTGTGTTAATGCTTTAAGTCCAGCACTTGCTTTTACAAATACACTTAAAAGTAATTGATGAGTTGTTAACAAACGGACAGGAGTTTTATAAGTATGATTTAAAAGTTAAAAGGGAACACGAGGAATAAAATGATCTTATATCATTAGCTGTTAGCTTATATCATTACCCTTTTCACAATTCGTACGGGGTCAAACTCAGCATTTTAAAAAGATAGTTTGTCAAACCTCTGTAATTGTAATCATACACCTCCAGAACGACTGAATAAACCTGTAACAGTTATTAAAAAAAAAAAAGAACAGCACAAAAAAGAAAAACTCTTCCCAACAGAATCACCAATCCGGAGCAGTGTGCCACCACCCTGCAGGAGGTCGGTCATAAGATTCAGTCGTACCCTTTCAACTACCAGGGAGCGACGATCCTGAGCGGCCAGGAGGAGGGGGCCTACGGTTGGGTCACCGTCAACTATCTCTTGGAGAACTTCATCAAGGTAACGAAGCTTGTGTGAACTTCAGCTGTTGACAACTTAAATCAGTTCTTTTGAATTGCCTGCCTTCAGAAAAGTATTTCCACTGTGACTAATGACTAATTGGTCTTTCCACCTCTTATAAACTTATACAGCAACCCCATTATTCCCTTTAATGATGAAAGTGGTGTAGGAAATGGTAATAGATCTGTTATTCCATTCTAGTATGGTTTCGTGGGGCACTGGCTCAGCCCCGGGAAGCCCACAGTCGGTGCCCTGGACTTCGGCGGCGCGTCGACCCAGATCACTTTCGCCACCCAGGACGAAGTGGAGGAAAAACCGGACTCGATGAAGCTGCACCTGTACGGCCGCGACTACAAACTGTACACGCACAGCTTTCTCTGCTACGGCAATGACCAGGTCCTCAAGAGACTGCTGGCCCATCTGATCAAGGTGCTTTTATCTTCACACTCTTCGAACATGACACAGACTTAAAAGCAACACTACGCAACTTTCTGCGCAACTGTTGCCACTTATGCCACACATGGACCTAAATATTCAAGCGACACAAAAATGGTGGTGTGATGTTGAACTATTTGATTATTTACAATAAAATGGTTGCATATTGTTGCTTTAAAGCACTGTGACTTTCTATCATGAAATCGTGCATTTATTGCATGGAATTCTTATTAAAGAGAGTTTCTATTTTCAAAATGTTATGTGTCGGCAGAATTTAAATACACCATGAGCCCATATTGGATGAATATTTTGATAAACCTACATTTAACAATTTGTGTGTTATGAGTGATAGTTGATTGGGGGAATAGAATAGAATGCCTTTATTGTCATTATACTAAAACAGGGTATGCTGTAAGCACAACAAAATTGCAGTGGCTACAACAAGGTGCCCCTTTGGGCCTAATATAGGTCCTAATATAAAACTCAAATAATTGTTTGTATTCCTATTCATTTCAACTTATCTTGTTATATAACAGCATGGAAATACAGAAAATGTAATGAGTCAGAAAGGCTCTTTCAAAGTCTGTCTGATTCTAATGAGCTTGATTTGCATGCTAAAGTCTCTCTCTCTCTCCGCCTCTCTCTCTCTGTCTGTCTCTCAGGCTCAGGGTTATCCTGGGTTAGTCACTCACCCTTGCTACCCTGCAGGCCACACTCGAACTTTCAAGCTGCAAAGTATATTTAACTCTCCGTGCACAGAAAAGTACAAACCCGGCCCCGAGAGCCCCCCGGACACTCTGACGGTGCAAGGCAGCGGACAGTATGAGCACTGTCAGGGCAACGTGTCTGAGATCTTCTCCTTTGACAGCTGCCGCTACTCCCAGTGCTCTTTTGACGATGTCTTCCAGCCCAATGTCACCGGTGGCTTCATGGTAAGACAGACCGGGGGAAGTGTTTGACACAATATGAGAACAATTTTAAGAGAAAAAAAAATAACTCAGCTGAGGCTGACGGGGAAAAAAAGAAGAAGAAGAAAAATCCTCAATGTCAGCGTTTAACCAGATCCGTCTCTGTCAGTTAGAGGAGGATGACTGCGTGCAAAAATGTCTTTATGCATCAGTTTCCCAGAATGCATTCAATTGCCATCTGACAGATGAAAAATCCGCATCCTTCAAATTGAATCAGCAGTTCCTCTTCTTAAGTTCAACCTTTCTATCAAATCTTGTTGAAACTGAGAAAAGTTCCCATTAGAAGATGATATTTCACCATTGATCCACGTTTTTCATCATCGGGTGTTTTGAAAGCAAAATATCCAACTTTTATGTCACACTGTCAGATTATGATACTGAAGTTTATTTTAAGAAACACATATTCTGTAGTGTTAAAGCCATATTTGTTAATACATTTGTACTATTGTAGCGGTGCAAAGATGACGGCAAATCACCGCGCTCAATAACGGCACTTAATATTTAAAGAATACATTTAGCTGCTAGGCCATGCAGGGTGAGCACAAAAAAGTGCAAAGAAAAACATAGAAACGTAACCTCTGCACATTATTCATGTAACACCATATTGCTTTCCTTGCTAAATCATTTTCCATGTAGTAATTGTGAGTCTCACCAGTATGTGTGTTCTTGCTTTCTGCCTCCCTCTCTCTCTCTCTCTGTTATCAGGCGTTTTCTGCTTTCTTCTACATCCACTCCTTCCTGAAGCGCACCACTGGCATCATTGTGAGCACACCTGCACAAATGGAGGAAGCGGTCACAGCAGTCTGCGGGATGACTTTCAATCAAGTAATCTTTTGTTTTAGTCTTCTATAGATAATTTATTCACATGCTTGGCGACCAATCCACACAATTACACATTTTCTTATATACCTAATATTGCTGAATATACCCACATTTTCACTTTAATGACCCCCAGTAAGCATAGTTGACATGAATTCACACCATTATTAACAGATCAATTTTTTTGTAATGGGTAGATGGCTGTCGTTTTGAGCTTCATTTATTTAAGGCACTCTAACATTCTGTCTGTTAAAACATTCAGATGCTGCTTCGTGCTCCGGAGCAAAAAGCTCGTCTGCAGGACTACTGCGCCTCGTCTATGTTCGTCAAGGTCCTTCTGCTCAGAGGTTACGGCTTCAATTCAAAGTCGTTTCCACGCATCGCTTTCCAGAAGAAGGTGAGAACTCTATTTTCATTGTACAATTGGGAAATGTTTAAAACTTAAAAAAAACAGAACAAAGATATTATTTTTCTGTTGTTTTGGCAGCAGTAATATTTTGTGGTTCCTCTGATTCTCAGGCGGGGGACACCTCGGTGGGCTGGGCTCTGGGCTACATGCTGAGTCTGAGCAATCTGCTGCCGGCAGAGAAAGTGGGGCTGAGGAAGGCCCTGACCCCCGGAGCGTGGGGAACGCTCATCTTTCTCTTTGTCCTCCTCCTCGCCGCTGTCCTGGTCTTTATTTTACTTCGAACTCGGGATGGGCAGAAGAAAGGAGGCAATGAAAGCACAATTTAGATGATGCAATGACACAGTGTGGTCAGAACACAGCACAGCAGCGTTGGCTCTGTAGTAGAGCACGTTTGATTTGAAGTAAAAACATGATTATGGGTTTGAAGAACATCTATGAGCATACGCTTGTGACCTCTAAAGAGCCCGTAGCCATTCAACATCAAGTAGGATAATCCTCAAATGGCCGTGTTTTATGTTCTTACGTTTCCAAAGACAAGCCAATATAATGAAAACTGTGTTTCTGACCACATACTATACGAGTTGCTCTACTGGTTTAATAGCATGTCAATAACCGGCTACCACTTGCACTGCATTGGATTGCGAGGAAGGTCTGAATGTAATTTTTATCCTCGAAGCGAAGTCAAACCAATTTTTGATTATAGGAAATGTTAAAAATTCCTTCTTTTTTCCAGAAATAGTGACAACACTCTGAAGTACTGTTACGGTGAATAGTTGTCAAAATTACGACCAGTGTAGTATGTGTGGAGTCATAATTTTCTATTTATAGGTAGCAGCTATTGCTTAATATAAGTGGGCGTCGTCTGTAGAGTAATTAATAATTCATAGCCTACAGACATGCCTCTGTTCATTTTCTTATCCACATGCTATTATACTGTTTGTTGCTGTTTTCAAAGTTTATTATAGTATAATAGCGCTATCAATGTGTAATATTTGGCCAGCTGTCAGATATTGACACAAAAAGGGCAACATCTTGTAAGATGTTCGATGAATCCACATTCACACAAGTCATATCACTGCAGCCGAATAGTTACCATTTACTTGTAGATTTCATGTTTTGACTTTTTTTTCAATCAATCTCTTTGCCAATGGTAATTTTAGTTACTTGTGCTTTTAGCTTTTAATTTTATTCTCTGATTTACCGTAGAAGTATATTTCACACTGAATGTCTGTACATTTTTCTCAAAAACGTTTTATTGAAATGTAATCCCTAAATCAGTACATTTATGTGATATTGTATCAGCTATGTTGGGTCTTCTTGTTTTGCTAATGTTTTTTAATGTTTTTTTTATTATTATTATTATTGTTGTTAGATATTCTGCAATATACATCTTTTGAGTCGGGTAAGGGAATTGATTAATTTTGTCAATGACAACAGAAGCATGACCGACTTGAATGTAATTCATATATTTAAAATAGTAGCAATGCAATCTGAACAGGATTGTGCAGAATGATTAACAGCGCTGTATGCAGTGTCTCTGTTGGTGGTTCGATTGTATTACACATTATTATGCATGTGCAGTTGACACAGTAACATGTGAACCACCATTATTTTATGTAGCCAAAAATGAAATGATAATTTAATGGCACTTTCTAAAGAAGTGAAGGATAAAGGGCCTTTTATTAGGAGCAATCATGCCTCAGATCCATTGAAGCGCCATCTATGTGTTGAAGCGATAAATATCATCAATTACTGTTTGTTTTATTTTGGAAAGAATTACATTTTTGGGAAAGCTGTGTCAGTCAACATGCTGCTTTCATCAATGTTTGATGAAAAAGTGTGGAGGAAAGATTTTTTTTTACTTGCTATTGTTTATTTGCTACAATATCCATAATTATTATCTTACTAAGAATTTCTCTGTTGTTCATTTTTAAATCCCCTTTGTGTGCCCCATTTGTGTATTTCAACTCTAGTGACAAATAAATGTTATTTTTATAAAAGGTTCCCACTGTATTGAGCCTCTCCAATCAGCTAAATGTCCTTACATATGGCTTTAGCATATTGTGGACCACAACTACCAGAATGCTTTGGCCCAGGAAAGTGTACTATTGGTGTGCTATCTTTCCTTCAGAATAAAATCCAAAATGTCAAATAGAATTGATAAGCTAAATGGACAAAACCTTGCATACATGATGTAACAAGATTAAAAGGTCCCCTATATTGTTTGTGTGCTCTTTGAGTTCATTTTAAAACATGTAGTTTTTAACACTTATCTGTATGACCAGTAGTCTTTTTTTAATATATGTACTTCTGTGAGTAAAGGATGTGTGTACTTTTGCCAGTACTGTTTAATAGTTTGCACATAAAAATATATCTTTAAAAATATATATTGGGGAATAAATATAAATATATAGTGCATAGGAGGCTTGTATGAATGAGTACACTTCATTAAAAACATTTTTAATCAACCAGCAATGTCATTTTTGTGTGAGTTATCTGCAAACAAAGTGAATGCGTGAATCTTGTGTAGTAAATCGTGTTTTATTCGATAGTTACATGTTTTATACTGACACGAATTAATTCATTTGTAAATACGGATACGAATCTCTCAACCAGGCTTTTACTTTGAAGGCAAATCACCGGAAGCACATATGACGACACAGGAAGCGCTTGCAGATGTGACAGTTTGTGTTGTGGCGTTCATTTTCAGCTGAAACCCACGTTCCTGTCTCCACTTGATGTTTTCCCGTGGACAGACACGGGGGTCGTCGGTCAAAATATTAACATTATTTTGCTTTTTTGCGCTTTCGCCTGATTGGCTGCCGGCTGCCGCGGAGATGTGCACGCAGACGAAGGCGGCGGCGCTGATGGCCAACATCCCGCGGGTGGACATAGACCCTTCCGGCGTGTTTAAGTACGTGCTGATCAGGGTCCACAGCCGGGAGGAGGGGGACGACTCGGTGGATATAGTCCGGGGATACGGCTGGGCGGAGTACCACGGTGAGTGGATGTTCCGCGTAGACACTTCACACACTTCACCACTTCACCCACTTCACCGTTAATGGTTCGGTGTAATTCCATAGACGTCCAGCAGGCGTCGCCATACTATTACGCACACACACGCAGGGACCAATCCAGTGTATTCGGGCCCCCTTTGACATGAAGTATTATGGCTCAAAAGTAACAGTACCTCAGTAAACAATTAAGAAGCTTGTTTTAAGTATGACATATAATGGATTAACTTTATTTTTTGTTTTGCAAATTTTGAGTTTTTAGTGCAAAATGTGCTTAAATGTACATTTTATTCTATTCTATTTATACATTTTTTCATTAATTTATATACTGCATATTTGGACATTTTGTACATCTTTCACATTCATGTATATTCCATGTTTATAGCTTTATCTTAAGATTTATGTATATTGCTTAATAGGTTTAGGTTGTCATTGTCTCTGTGTGCAATGCTGCTGCTACGCAAACATTTCCCAACTTGAGATCAATAAAGTATATCTATCTATCTATCTATCTATCTATCTAAAACATAACGTGGTCGAAAACGAGTAGAAGAAGAAGAATCATAGTTTAATTAATCCCACCCCTTCTCTTTTCCCAATAATCGGCAGTTGATTACAATATCCCGTTTTCCACATATTCACAATTAACTGTCTATATCTAAATGTGTGTATCAACACCACATGGATATATATATTTGCATAATATGTACCTATTTACAAACAAAAGAAAATAAATCATGTAAATATACAAATGAATATATGATCATAAACCAGAGAATAAATTACCTTCATAGAAACTCTGCTGACTATGAGCACATTATTGTAGCACTGAAAATTTATCTACTCCGCTGTGGACTTCAAATGCAGCTTTGATGGGGGGAAAAAGCAGATGGATGCAGCAAATAAACATTTGCGATGGTAAATGAATGTGTAATTGACAGCAGGCAACTCAATCTCACGTTCACGTCACGTATTTCTCCGTCTTGCAGCCGATATCTATGATAAGGTTTCTGAGGAGCTGGAAAAGAGTGGAGACCTGGACTGCGAGTGTATCGGAGGAGGCAGGATCAAACACGACGCTGCGGCCAAGAAGATCCACGTCTATGGATACTCGATGGTGAGAGAGTCCCTCCGCATACACACAGTAGACTGTAATACACACTGAGATTCTGTGGAGCGTGATGAGAGATTACTGTACAAAGTTTGATTAAATGTTAATACAGTTTCAGGTTCTCTTAAACGGAAAATTAATGCAGCATTTTTCATTGCAGGGATTTGGAAGAGCAAACCACGCCGTGACTACTGAGAAGCTGAA
Source organism: Mullus surmuletus (assembly GCA_903171835.1). NCBI lineage: Eukaryota > Metazoa > Chordata > Actinopteri > Syngnathiformes > Mullidae > Mullus > Mullus surmuletus. Next base: position 106,726 of record CAESWR010000693.1, on the reverse strand, counting down.
AGTTCGATATCCAGACTATGAGGTGACCTGGGATAATGAAGGATATTGAACTGAACTGTGATCTGCTGGACTTCGCTAACCCTGGACTGACTCCCTACTTTCTTTGAACCCCACCTAAACCAGAAGCACTTTGGGTCATTAACATCATGACGTTTGTGATAGAACACCATTAAATCCCTCCCAAGGACTCACACACAGCAACAAGTTTCATCCTTGTAGAGATATTTTTACGTTCAAACTCAATTAAAGAAAACGGTGTTGCTTTTTGTATTTTGATGTGTGTAACTTTAGAAATGGCGTCATTCTTTTGGTAGGTTTTGTTTAGCATTCACAGGAAAGCTGGTGAGAGCTTGATAGAGATATGTTTTGTGAGGAGGCATAAGGTGTTATACTGTTCATAATGAATTTTCTAACAGAATAAATGCATCAACGTCGGCCCAAATGACATTTTTAGCTTTACAACACTACAGATTGTGCCATTTAGATTGTCAGTTTGTTAAAATTTAATCAAAGCATATTTTTCTATGAAAATGATAAAATAAAAAGAACTGACAGGGTGAAAGTTATATTCCAAATATCTGCCATATTGCAAAAAGCAGCCTCTGAACTGTGAACTGCAGATGAATGTCGTGCACTTGGTTTAAAGGGGACGTGAGATAAGACAAGATGAACTCGATAATCCCTTGGAATTGGCGCACACCAGTAAAGACAGTGAGGGTGGAGCATGAGTCCGTTAGGCACACTGCATTTTTTTGTCAGCACTCTTAAAGATAAAAGAAATCCTGAAATACTGCACGGTAAACACATAAAGACCGGATGCCACATATCTTTGGTTATCACATGGTACCTGGACTTGCTCTGTGGAAAACTGGGAGGAAATTGTTTTATGGCGGTACGCTTCAGAGGCATGCTGGGTAAAAGTAAAGTCCAGCTATTATCTGTCAGGAAGGACAGAGTTGAATCGGAGGTGTTGGGAGCGTGAACACCGGGCCCAGACTGTCAGTGCTCAGCTGGGAGAGGAAGGCCATGTTACGTTTAAGTGTCTCCGGCGTCCTGCTGGTCCTGGTCCTACAGATAGGTAAGAGTCCATTCACAACCGGGTCCATTCGTAATGTGTGTTTTTATCTAAAGGATGTTTTTAGTGCTTATAATGGATGAGAAATTATTTTATACCAGATATAATAATTTATTATATTGTGGATTATCTAAACCGTTCATATTAAATGTACGGTCATTTGGTTTTTCTGCGCAAAAGACAAAAACAGTGAAGACAGGTTCCTTATTATATAATTTAAAATATATTAGATGACTATTAAAGCCAATTAATATGATAAAAGGATACGATGAAATAAATCAAATCCAATAATTTTAGATAAACAAATTGTAAATAACAGCTAAATAATCAATAGATAAACTGCAATAATTTGTTGTTTTGATGAAACATTTAACAGAATTTCATCATATGTAGCCTAATTCAACAATGATATTATCCCTTAATTTTCATACAGTGACTGAGCTTTTTCTTTGTTTTTGGATTTGGTTCATTGTCCTGGTTGTCCTAATTTCTGGCTATCAAATTGTAGCAGGAGAAAATGTTGCATCTTCACCAGAGACCTTTGGATGAACGGATGGTATTTCGCTGCTGTTAACCTGATTACGTCTGTCTGGCCTTTGAGCCTGTTGGCATTAGCTGCACTATAAATCTTGACAGTAATAAGTCCTGATAACAAATGCAACGTTTGGGCTTGAGTCATCTGTGATTGGAAATTCTTTTTTACAGTGCTGTTTCTTAAAGGGATGTGAGGTAGAGTTATAGTCCTTGAAGGATAATCCAAAAGTTCTGGGGAGTCTCTCAGCTGGGTCCTCGTCTTACTCACTACAGGGACCAAACGGTTTCAGCTGACTCAGATTTAGTAGAATTGGACCAGACAACATGTCTGAGCACAATTAGGTCCAGTTATTGATAGGTTTTTAATAGAGTTATCATGCAAATTTAAAACTGACCATTCTGTTATATTTTGACAGTTGGGAATTGGTAGCTGAAAATGACATAACGTAATGAATAACGTGATTGTTTAATTCTGCTAAAAATGAATGAACTCATCATCAATTAGTCCAAGATTAGCTTTTTGAGGTCACGCTCCTTTGCTCCTTTCCCCTCCATCGCAGCTGCTTCTCTGGCTCACCCATGTTTAAGTCCGACGATGAAATGCGACTTTGTGTGCGACTGTTCCGACTGCAGCGACGAGCAACTTTGTGGTACGTTTGCACACGTAAGCATGTAGGTCAGAGGTCAAATCACACCTGAACACCGATTACTTCTTCTTATCCTGGTTCCCTCGGGTGTAATTATAATGAAAGCTAACGGCTGACTTGACAATGACCCATTACCATTTGATTTTTACATATTTTTGCTATTTCACCTCTCAAGGCTACAAACCCACCGAGTTCCATTGCGACTTTGAAGATACAAACGTGTGTGGATGGACCGACAAGTCTTTGAATACGGCGTACAAGTGGGAGAGACAGCAGAGGGGCAACACTGTGGCCAGCAGTGGGCCGTCCTCTGACTACACCACAGGGATCGCCACAGGTGCACTTATATTATTAGCGAAATTCACTTTGTAATATTACATTCGAAAGATACCAACATCAAGCGTGGAAATGTACTGTGACGTCACACAGGCTCGTACATGGGAGTGACTGCGGTGAAAACGACGGGCCACAACATCGCTGCGTTAGTCTCTCCAGAGATGCAACAGACGGCACCAACATGTCGTCTTCGGCTCAGATATTTCATGTGGGATTCAGGTAAACACCATCAGAGTGCTGTTTGATGTCCTCAATGAGCAATGAAATGAGCAATATACAGCATTCTGAATCCAGGATTTCACCGCATTTTAAAAGTATCAGATAAAAGGTAGTATATGTGGTTTTGCACAGTGCACACTCCACTTATGCATTTATGTCTGTTCCTGCAGCTGACACAGGCCTGGGCGCCAACCCCCTGTGGGCGTCTGTCCATCGCAAAGACTCACAAGAGGCCATCGTGTGGCGTCCTGAACCCATCAATGTCCGTGGCTGGAGGGAGGCGACCATCTACCTGGGCCGCATAGAGGAGGGCTTTCGCGTCTACCTTAATTCCCAGCGCTCGGAGGGACAGAGAGGAGACGTGGCTCTGGACCAGCTGGAGTTTCTGGACTGTGCTCTGCCCTGTCAGTGCCCCAGAGCCGCTAATATGCCATACCTGACTTATAATTCAATGTTTAAACTATACAGTGAGTTTTTCTTTTATCTTTTTCCCTCATCAGTGCCGGTCCTTGGGAAAGAGTGTCCAGCAGGGACGATGGAGTGTGGCCGTGAGGGCTGCGTGGAGCTGCAGCAGGTCTGCGATGGCACAGACGACTGTGGCGACGGGACTGATGAGGCCAACTGTGGTGAGAAATCTAGAGCACAACACAGCAGAGAGCCTCCCACTAAAAAAAGGAGAGATCTTATTTCTCCAAATATAATGTCTGGAGATATATCATCTGGATATTATCTGGAGATTTTTTATTTCACCCATATCTCACACTTTTTATTATGCTGTAACCACTGCAGCAGGGTGAGATGATGAGCCACCAGAGGTCAGCAGAGATAAAGTTTACACTTTGTTAAAAGAGAACATTCACTGCTAAAAGGATGTCGGGCACTGGCAAAGTCGAGCTCTGTTATATTCATGCAGGTAGGATAGATATTTTATTTTTCAGTAGAAGTGAAGCATAGATTATTTATTTCCATTCCCATTTTCACATCATTCTCCTGACCCTCCTCACTGGCTAATCTCACTATGGAATGAATGTACTATAAGCAGGAAGACAGGAGGCATCACTCCAAGGTTACGGAGAGATCTATACTAACCAGCAGCTGAAATGAGTTTTCTGTGTTTTTCTGTGTGTGTTTTCACCAGATGAGTACCGGCTCTGTGATTTTGAGAATGGTACATGTGAGTGGGATCTGAGGTCTCTTTCCAACCTGACTTGGATGAGGACAAATCAGGAAAAAATCTCCATGATTAACCACCTGGAGGGCCCAGGCCGGGACCACTCCCAAAACAGCGCTTCAGGTACCACCCTCGTGTGTTTCGTGTGGCGTGTAGGCTGTCCCTTTTTTGTCTTGGTTACGTTAGCTGTTAATAGCCATCATATTCAAATAAAAAACATCCTTGTGATGTTTGCAGGTCACTTCCTGTACGTCACAGTTCCTGAGGGGGGTCTTATACACGATTGGGCGGCTTTCCAAAGTCCACTTTTACAGCCCACCAACAGCTCCCATCCTTGCAAGGTGAGTGTGTTTCAAAAGCATGAGTTAATTTATTTGAAATGAAATATTATTCTTAATATCAATAATATTAATTTCAATTGAAAGACCAAAGGTTGCTTGACAAAAAAGTAGTCACAAACAGATTACAGGGAAACAGACAGAGTGAGGGATGATATGATTTACAAAATCTCAATGATAAACTCAATGAGGTCATTTTCTCGCCCCCGCCCTCCCCCTGCAGATGGTGATGTACACACACCAGTTTGGGCCGAGGTCCGGGGGTCTGAGTGTGCTGGTGGCGGATCGCAAAATCTACCCAGTTTGGCAGCGTGGAGGAGCCCTGGGCGATCTGTGGGCAAAGGCAGAGGTGGAGATTGTCACAGAGTTTGATTTCTTTGTGAGTACTTCACCCGAGCTCATACACACACAGAGCAACAACACCATCACAACTCAGTATTCTAAAGAAAGGAATGAATTTCTGACATTCTGAGAAGGATTCAAACCTCTAGCCTATAATTTGTTAACTACATCCCTTGTCCTCTTCCTCTGAGGAATCTCCTACCACAGATTTTGATAGTGGCAGCAATCAGAGATTTTGAATATGGAGGCATCGCTATCGACAGCATCACCTTGTCTCCTGAATGCCGCAAATCAAACGGTAATTCATTGAACTCCATTATTGTAATTTCACTGCAGTAGAACTGACGACAAACATCCCCTGCGGTGCGATCGCTCACTCAGGCCTCCACTCTCACTGTCCTCCTTACAGCAAGCGTATCCTGGGCTGAATTCCCCAAACCTCCCGGACACCCGTGCACGACCCCGGACAAGATGTGTGACTTTCAAGCCGACTGTTTGGATGCAGCAGATGAAGCTAAATGTGGTGAGTACGGAAGGTCCTTTAGCCACAGGGGTCCTACCAGTACCTTTCCGCAGTGCCCTCGGTGTAATAACATTATAAAACATCAGCCCTCTGACAAGCTCTTACAGGGGGGTCAACACAGTGTTTTGTGTCACAGCCAAAATACATTTTCTGTTCCAGATGCAGTTTTTATTGCAGTAATTAGGCCAACTGCTGGAGGCAAAATATCTTGTTTGTGCAGCCACGGGTCCTCACAAACAAAGCGTTTGATTTCGGGGAAATAACATCATATTTGGCAATTTCTGATAGAGGTCATTCCTTCTCATGAGGCATTAGCTTGGATTTTCTGCCCACAGAAGCGTGCCATCACTTACACTTTGACTTTCAAAGTATGGGGAGAGACATTACACAAAGAAACAGAGAGACATACATTTTCAACTTAACCTAACAAGTCAGACCAGTAAATATTTCCTCTCATTATCCTCCTCAGGTTGTGAGCAGGCTTGTGAACAGCCTGGAAATCCTCAAAATGAACAAAAATGAAAATAATTGAAACGCAGATTGAGTGACTCTCTTCCCCCCAGCCTGATGTTTGTCATGCTTTGTATGCGATGCAGGGGATTTCTCGCACGCTGAGGGCAGCTCAGGTTGGACTGATACCAGCACTGGCGGCCAAGGTTGGGTGCTACAAAAGAACACGACAGCTAAAGGTGCAAACTCTTTAATTTATCGTTTACAAAGTTACACTGACTTGAAATTCTTTTGAAAAGTGAATGTGTCTTGCCTCTCACTGTATATTCCCTCTTGCATGTATCACAGAGGAGTACCTGGTTGTGGTTAAGACAAAGGGGCAGCAGCGCACCGAGGCTCAGATAAAGACCCCCCTCCTGGGACCCTCCGGCCCCAAATGCTCCCTAAGCTTTGACTTTGCACTGACTGGGAATCCAGCTCACATCGGTACCTCTGATTTAAAAAAAACAAACAAACATCTTCTTCATCTATCTGGACGGATCGTTCAATCTGTGAATATGTGATTTGTCTTTGACGCAGGTGAGCTGTCTGCTCGGGTGGTTGACAGCAAGCTGGGCGTGCAGCCTAAACTGTGGGAGTTCAGTGGGAAGACAGGAAAAGATGAGAATGAGTGGCGCCACGCTGAATTGGCCATCGGAGCCAGGACTCATCGCTTTCAGGTGGACTCTATTATTTAGTGCATATCCATGGCATGAGTGTGAGTCGCTGGTCTCTAACATGGCTTCTCTGACTTTGCCAGTTGGTGTTTGAGGCTCGAGCCATCAAACTGTGTCCTTGTGCTAAGATCAAAGTGAGAAATGTCCGCTTTGTCAACTGCCACGCTAATTACCTTCCAGCTTCTTCAACAGGTAACTACAATACTCCATAATACGCTATTAAGCTATAAATCTCTGTCACTGCACTGGTGTTTATAATTTATTCACTCATTCTGCACAGACCTGTCATGTAACTTTGAGAGGGGACTGTGTGGATGGTATCAGGACAACTGTGATAACTTTGACTGGACAGTGCAGAACGGGGCGGATCACACCATCGGGATTGGTAAGGATTCTGAAAATACATATAATATATCATATACCACATGTAATAATATGATGCATTTTGCCTATAGGTAGAAGCTCATTCTAATTAAAGTTTGAATATTTTGTAGTTATAGCTGCAGCACTGATGGGAAAATATATTTAGACGTCATTTATGAATAGAATGAGGAGGAAATGTAGCTCTCATTCCTATAAACCTATCTCATATTTGGTGATGCTGCAATAGTTCTCCTCTCAGTTTAAGAAGAAGACACAAACCCATCATCACTCTGGTTCCTAAGTATAAAACAATTAAACTTAATTGTTGACTTGTGGTGGAAATGTTTTTTAAAATAGCAGGTCATTCCTGTTAGACATGTCCACTTAAAAACAGGTTTTACCTTTCAATTAGTTATAGTTATATAGTTATATAGTGACTAATATGGAGTTAGTTTTGATTCCGGTCTGTAATAGCACAATTGAGGAAAAGTTAACCCGTGAAATGATCTGTACACACCATAAATTGTGTCACACCTGGAAACCATTAAAACAGATACTAACTACAGAAATATGGTCAAAGAGCAGCACATAAAACACCACAGCTTCTTTTTATGCCACTTTTTATGCCCCCCCCCCTGTTTTTTTTTGGTCACGTCCAGGTAGAAGCCTTGTGGTGGACATGTGGAGCTCTTCTCTGCGCGGCACTTTCGGACGCTTAATTTCATACCCGCAGTTACCGAGTACCACAGAACAGTGCCTGTCCTTCTTCTACAAGGTCTACGGGCCAAACACGGGTATGTTTCTATTTTCTATAGAGTGCAACTCGATAAAACCTCAACTGCTGATTTAATCTCTGTGGCCATTGCCGTCCAGGTGGTTTAAACGTAAAGCTGAAAGATTCCCAAGACTCCGAGACTGTCCTCTGGACCCGCAGCGCAGCGCACGGCAACATGTGGCATAAAGCCCACTGCCCGATCCCTCACCAGCTCAACAACTACCAGGTATAAGCTGCACATACGTCAAACATCACAAGGTCCAGTCCATCTGTCAATCATCCAGTTGGAAACAGGAAGATGAGGGTCAAAGGTGACATGTTGTCTCTCTTTTTTTTCTTCTAATCACCGCCTCGTCCAGCTGATATTTGAGGCGGTTCGCTCCGGCTTCGACGGGCAGGTGGCCATCGACGACGTGGCGCTTGTGAACCATCCGTGCTCCGTGCCAAGGCTGTGCTCCTTCGAGGGCCACCGGTGCGGCTACACCAGCTCCACCACGGTTCACTGGCTGCACCGCAACGGGCACGCCACCACTATCAGCGGACCCAGGACGGACCACACCCTGGAGACCCCTCAGGGTGATGAAGAATATCAATGAATACACAATCGGTTATAAATGAGGGATACAGAGGGAGAGGGTATTTTCATGAATCAGCTCTGATTTGTTTTGGTCCACTTCAAATACAAGACAAATTGTTATAGGAGTACAGAATGCAAAATCCCTTCATCATATTTGTATTAATGTCGTGGGGATTTGAGCATGAGCTTGTTGTTGTTATGCATTTCAATTGATGAACTTGTATTTCGCACACATAAACACGGAGCTGCTCTCTCCTCAGGTTACTACATGATGGTCAACACTGGAGCAAGTATCCTCCCCGCCGGCTCCATATCGCTCCTGACCTCTCCTCCTCGCCATGGGGTCGCCAGGACCGAGTGCATCAACTTCTTTTATCGCATGGGAGGAGAGAATGCTGGTGAGGCGCCTGAACACACACACAAGGTCGCTCAAAGTCTTGGAAAAGAAAACGATGACCCCCGTGACCTCCCCGCTGCCTGCAGGTTCTCTGGCCGTGTACATGAAGCCAGTGAGGGGAAACCGGGTGAAGATCTTCTCTGACAGTCCGGTTATGGGAGACGTCTGGCGCCATGGCAACGGAAATATCTCAAGCACCCTTGTGGACTGGCAGGTACGGTGTGGAGGCAGGGGGAGGCCCACTGGGGCTTTGCACACTGTCCCAGTGGGCAGGTGGAATACTCGCTTACATTAATTACTTCCCACAAAGGGAGAAGACATTAAAACTTTGTCTTATGAATAAAATGATACTGCTAAATCCATTAGATAACTTCATGTTTTAATTCAAAAGTAGGTAAACTGAGCTGATGTCTTATTTTGTTTTGCAGTTGGAGTTCGAAGTAACGGGGGCTGGAGGCAAAGACACTTACGTTGCAATTGATGATATTTTCCTCTCAGCTGAACCGTGTGAAAGTCAAGGTTTGTTCCAACGTCGTTCGACCCTTTAAAAATAAAAGAAATACAGAAGGAAAAACACCTACAGCCTGCATTTTATATCTTTGTTTTTCTAAAATATCTTAGGTAAGTGCAGCTTGGAGAGGGGACTGTGTGGATGGAGCAACAGGCAGAGCCTCAAAAATGACCAACTGGACTGGGAGCTGACCAGTCAGAAGGCTGAGAAACACTACCCCACCCCTGGTCACGACCACACTCTGGGCTTGAGAGGTAAACCACATGACAAATCTGGGGGGCTTCGTTGTGGACGTCTGGCTTTCATATTGTGGATTAGCTCTCCATGAATCTCAGTATATTGTTAAATAGCTCACTGTTTTCTCCCTCTCCCTCTCTCTGCCAGGTCACTTCCTGTTTCTTTCGAGCAGCAACCGGACATCAGACTATCAAACTGCTCAGCTGCTGAGCCCCCATCTGCCTCCGACCAGAGGCACCTGCCTGAAATTCTGGGCCTTTCAGAGTGTTCCATGTAAGAATCCTTTAAAGCTCATGAGCGCGGATGGTGCAATTGACACACTGCTGCATCTGCACACATACTGCATTGTTGGCCGTATGTTTTTGGGTTTTTTTGCGTTGTCACAAAGACCCTGCTATTTTTTTGTCATCTTTCCCTCTGCCATGCAGCCAACAGCAAGCTGAATGTGTGGAGGCTGGTGGACGGTCGTATCAATCAGCTGATGGTGGTCAGCCTGGCCGAGTGGAGACGCTTCGAAGTAAACATCGAGAGCTCCGAGGAATACCAGGTTAGTCCGCCACCCACACTGCTTTTAACACGTCGCCGTCTCATGCACATTTTCCATCCCAGCGCCAACCACGACGATCCCTGCTGCTTTTTGTCAACAGATTGTGTTTGAGGGAATCAAAGGCACCTCGGGAGTCTTGGCTCTGGACGACATCGAGTACACTATCGGGGTCGACTGCTCTAATATGGTCATGGACGCATTTGAAAGTAAGAAGAGCCAAGAATTTTGACTGTTTTGGAGTCAACAGCATCACATGAAGAAGCAGTCCTTTTGCCAGGGGTTGCCGCTGTCAACTTTTTGATGTTAGTGGAATGTTGCTGTGAGGAAGGACTGCAGAACTTCCCACAAGAAGGAGAAAGCATGGACATTCAGTCAAGAATTTAATTTGAATCAGAACTTCAAAAATGTCCTCACTTTTTGCTTGATTTCATACATTTAAAAGAAATCTGGACTCATTAACACACACTTTGCTCCGATGAAAGGGGGCAGCTTGCCTCACTTTAAATAAATGAGACATGGCTTTTAATCATTCAAACATGGGAATATTCATAGTGCAGAGTACTTTTTTTAACCTATGTTTAAAGCATTTTTGGAAGGGTCTGAGTTCAATGCCTTCCTGAAATGTAAATCAGATTTAAGAGCAGTCTGCCTCCAGGCTTAGAATGTAAAACCAGCTGAACAACTTTTACAAATACCTGCCTGAAACGGGATGTTTTGCAGACACGTTGCCTCGGGCAGAAACAATCCAAACTCAGATCTTTTGACTTCTCCTCTGTAGCATCACCGAAGGGGGACGACACAGGAGGCATCGTGGCCTCGGTCATCGTGGTCCTGCTGCTGATCGGCACCTTGGCGGGCCTGCTGTATTACTACCTGAAGACCCGGCAGATGGTCAGCTCTTCGGCCGCGGGGGCAGCGCGGCCCTCAGATGGTGCCAGTTTCAGCAATGACTCATATGTCCCTGACATCACAGTAAGTTAATGACAGCAACTCATTCGGAACATATTTTTGGTGTGAGTTGAAATTAAAATGAGTTTGGTTGGTTTGCCTAATAGTACATAGCGCAACTACGCCCTTAAGCCCAATTTTTACCAATGGATTCTCCCATTTTGTTTGGTATATGTCATCCAAAAAAGTAAATACTGGTGAAACAGTGAAATATATAGGTAGATTAAAGAATGCAGAAAAAAATTTGCGTTAATGTGTCCATCACAGCAGAACCATGTGACCATCCCACCATCACAAAGCCCACCAAACCATCCGATGGCAGCTGGGTTCAATGACGTCGCTGTGAGTTACTGCCTTTTATGACTCTTATAGCTCTGTTTTGTTTTTGAGAGATGGATTTTATTCGTTTACGTTAAAGATTTTAAGTTTCCCATCTCGGGAGTTTGAAGATATAGGGAGCTGAAGCTGACTGTGTTCTGTACCTCCTCGTGTCTCTGCAGGACTCTTCCGATTTCAGCGAGCGGGAGGTGTGAGGCGGTGGGCAGTCGCTTGTCCCGCCACCTTAAAGTGGCTCTGTGAAACGGAGGCGACATCACAGCAGGAGAACTGCTTGTGTCGTCCTTACACACACACACACACACACACACACACACACACACACACACACACACACACACACACACACACACACACACACACAAACACACACACTGATAAAGGCCTAAATCTGTGCAGCCGTCTCAGATCTGGTGGAATTCCTCTGAGAGTCGCAGCTCTGTGATTGTGGACGGACAGACGGACGTCGGAGGGACAAACTTTGACGTTTGATAGGTGGATAATTGTTTAACTGTTAAAATCAATCACAAGGCGCGGCCCATGAATGATAGCAATGGTTGCATATTGGTTCAGGATCCGTTAATGGTGGTCCGTGTGGCCGCTGAGAGTAAAACCCAGCCTGTCAACCATTCCTATAACGTCCCCTGTGACTCCGAAGTGAAATACACCAACAGCATTCGCTAAAAGTCGACCTTCACAACGGAAAGCCAGAACTGCAGCTGGAGTTGAAGGACATGGAAGTTTTATCAGGCAGTGTTTGATGAACGATGCTGGAGTGGAGTTGCATTATGGGAGCGTAGCTTGACCCACATCGGCGTCTAAATATCTCCTGCAAGTCCTGCAATTCTAAAGAAGGACAACTCTGAATCTCTGCAGTGGCCCTCTGGAGAAGAAAGGGGGAGGGGGAGAGAGATGCAAAAGGAAAGGTTAGACCTGGTGGAAGGAGGTTGTTGCAATGTTTTCTGGAGGGAGATGTGCTGGAGGGGCGCATTGAGTCTGCTTTGAGACAACGTGTAATTATTCCCTGATGATAAATGAAAATTAAAATTGGAAAACACACGCCTACATGTTTGGTTTTTTTCCTGGGGAAGTTATTCATTTCTGTACTCAGAATTCTGACTGTACTCTCTGATTTCAACCCCAGAGCGCTAATCTTCTTTGAGCTCTCAGAACAACTCACACAACTCAACTCAAGATGACCTGATAATCCCCCCGACACAAAAAAGATTTCCATAATTTGCCCATAAAACTGTATTCATCACATTGCATCTCTTACTTATTTGTAGTGAAGAGAGAAAGGTCAAATGTTTGATAATTTACTAAACTATACCTGATCCATCATGTAGATTTGTTGAAAATAAGGAATGTGACGGATCTTACATCCCTCTCATTTTGATATGCAAATGAACAGAATGTTTTTTATTCATGTTGTAAAATCTTTCCAAATGAGTCAGCTTTTCTTGCAAATGAGCTTCACATTACGATGCTACTGACAGTGGATGATCACACACACACACACACACACACACACACTCCATCGGTGTGTCTGATGTTCATCTCCAGGAAAAAAAAAAAGAATGACGACATCCTGTCCCTAGCAACGGTCGCGTCTCTACGGCAACATCCTCCGATGTCCCCTGTCCGCAGTTGTGATTGTCGGTGAGAGAGTGAATCACTGCTCTCCCATGAACTGCTGTTTTTCTAGGGGTGGTGGTGAGGGTGGGGGGTGGGATGCGTGTAGTCACGGGTGGTGCGCCCACAGCTGCAGCCGCTGCATGCACAAAGTTGGGAGTGGGCGCACGGGGCAGCGGTGGCACTAGGTCCTTTCTCCTCCTCCTCCTCCCTCCTCCTCC
>CAESWR010000693.1:70972-83818 GCA_903171835.1 Mullus surmuletus | reverse complement strand
TTTTTTTTTTTGATAAACCCTCCAATTGGATGTTTTGTTTTGTGTGTGTGTGTGTTTTTTCTCTCTTCCTCACTGCGTGTACATCGTGGGTTTGGGCTCCACCGCCGCCCGTGGGAGTGGACGCCTCTATTTCCACCCATTTCGTGACACGGTTTTGTGTCACTTCTGCTGCTGCCACTCGATGGTTAAAAAGCCACATCCTGCTTGTTACAACGTGTTGCTTCCATCTATTGTTTTTTTTTTGTGTTTTTTTTTATAACCAAACCACAGTGTGTGTTAGAAGGAGTTGGAACATCCCAAAAAAACAAAAAATCCAACAGAACAACAGGTGTTAAACCCAGCTGAATAATTAATATCAGGAAGTATCCCCGCGTTGACATGAAAGGACGTTTAAAGGGATCCCTGCCAAGCCGGAGCGAGTGTTCCAGTGACTGAAGTAGGTAAACTAAGTAGGAAGCAGCCTTAGGAAGTACACAAAGGAGCCTTTGTTTGAAATGGATCCTTATGGGGATTCTTCTCTCATAATAGAAGCCTGCGATCAAATGGACCCTTTTTTTTTCTTTCCTGGGGGAGTCTGGCACACTGGAATGATAATTGACAAGGTCGGAGAAGGAAATGGGTTCCTGCGAGGTGCGGTCGGGTTCCAGTGATGCAGAGGAAAAAAATAATGGTTTTTGAAGAACAATGTGAAGGAACCCACAGAGTATTTTCATAAACACGAACGCATTGCACAACACAACTTCCTCTCCGCTGAAGGCTCCGAATAGAAGCACTTCTTCCTGTTGATTTAACCCACAGGTTTTTGGCTTTTGTAATCACCTGTGCGCCTGACGCTGTAATTAGCTCTCCGTGAGGCGTGGTTTGACCTCAGACAGATGGTGTCATATCAGAGGTCAGCGTTCCCTCCCTCCGAGCGCGGCGGCGGTGCAAGGTCACGCGGCTGCAGCTCCTCCTGTACCTGACACCTTGTTTTTCCAGTTAAACCCCCCCATGCTTTATCTGCGTGTGCGTGTGTGTATCTGTGTCGGTGTGTGTGCTGTCAGGTGTTCCAGAGAGCATTTTTGAAGAGATACTCCTGTTGATTGAGGCCCCCAAGAGTGTCTGTTTTGACGTTCACTGATCTCTCCGTGCACTTTCGTTTCGCTGTAATCTGTGTGAAGTCAGATTTTACACCTGCGGCGGATGTGAGGCCGCAGCTCTCTCGGCTCTCGGCGCAAAACTGGTTTCTCACAGTCCCGCTCCTGCACTCCCACTCTACTCTGTTATGAGGGGAAAACAAAACAAAAAAAAGTTTAGCCAGATTGTTTTCTTCTTCAGCCTTTTCTTGCTCCCAGCTGTGTGACACGTGTATTTACTGGTGCTTCTCTCCCTGTTTCTCTTCCTTCAACATCTGTGAAATGACACTTAATGTTCCCATTACAGTGCATTGAGTAACCGATAAACACACAGTTAAGCCCAAGTCTCAATCCTCCCCCAGACTTCTTGGCAGAGGCCTCCCAGCCAGCCGAGGAGACTTGTTCTCCAGCTCGGGCTTTCAGCGTTAATGAGCTGTAAATGCTGAGGCATCAGCCCTCCCGACCACAGCAGCAGACGATTCCATCAATCGGCCGGCTTGGATGATGCTGAAGCAGGGATACGTCTGCGTCGCCGCCGTGTTTTGAGCCGGAGAATTTCCTGTTTTGAGAGCAGCACCGAGACGTATGTGGTGGAAAATGTGAAGTGAAATGGTTTCATCGGCATTTTATGTGATTAGACGCGTCCCGTTAAATAAGAGGAAACGCGGCAACCGCTCCCACATATTGAGTCATAATAACAATGCAGATTAGGAGAGGAGCTTTTCATTTTGCAGTTAGTTCCTCAAAGGATCTGCATTGTCTGCCAATCATGTGTGGAGGAGGGGAGATTAAAAGTGTCTGATCATGAATAGAATGTTACCAACGCTGGTTGGCTTTCATTCGGTGGTGTGAGCAGGGAGTGAAATCGAAGCGGACTACGCAATACTTGTGTTTTACCTCCTTTTAGTGCGTGGCTGGTCTCACCCACTATCCATTACAAAGAGACATTGTATGGATTTTTTGGCCCAGTTCAGTGTTTTATTTACATTGCAACATTCCAGTGTAATGCTGAAATAAATACAAGCAGGATATTAATAAACAGATACAGGCTTTTGAGACTGAATATTTCATCGGCCAAATTCTCGGCCGCACTGTATTATTGATGATAGAGACCATTAGACAGCGTTGGTATTGATCAGGCCTCCTCACCGAGAGGCAGAGTGCAGTCGCGCACTCGTGAATGACAGAACATGAGTAAGAGTCTCATACACATTATTTACACATTATGTTGAACGTGGGTGCTACGGTTGAATCCCTCACCGGCTTCCCTATGAATCATATTCGTAATGATGATTGTCGGTGCATGCAAGAGCTGCGCAGTTGGTCAATTGTGGTCGTTTTCCCCCACGACACACACACTTCTGTGAGAAATGTGTGTTTCAATTAGTGCCTTTTAGTTTTCACTCAGACTGCAGAGACGCTCCGATCGTTGTCATTTTGCTTAGTTTTGGTTTTTGGCTGCCTTTTTTGGGCGCCCGCCAGCACATCCGTCACATTCATCGATCGCTGACCTAATATCACGATTGAAAAGCCGTCATGCTCGCGCCGCCGTCCATGCCAGCCGCCACACGGACGGGGTCAGCGCGAGTGTTGTACAGACGCTACCGTGCTGAATGCTGTTTCGGCTGGATGCTTTTTACCACCGCGCACATGTGTCACGTGCCCCGGCTTTTATGGCAGAGAATTTTGAGGCCAATTAAGCGCTGGGATATTCGCAGAAAGGTCCTCTAACATCCCTTTCACTGACACAGTGATTTTTTAATTTATTTTTTGGAGTGAAATGATGTCATCGTCTATGCTTCATCATCGTGCGCCCATTTCCGTGACAACCCAAAGTGCCACAATAAAACTGAACCACATGTATCCAAAGAGCTAATTAATAAGAATCACTGTAATGGCTTTTTTGGCAATCAGTCCAAACACTGTTTGATATGCAATATGGCAAAGTGCAATAACAAGATGGTTGTATATCACAGCACATCTGACGAAATTGAAATTTGAGATGACGCCACTTTATCTGGCCTTTATCTGATACCCGGCTTTAGTTTTCTGTGTTAGATTCCCTGTGTTTGTGTGTGTGTTGGTCATCTTGTCCCACGCTCCTAACAGGGGATCCCTATGCATCCAGTGACAATGACGACGATTTATAGATTGGAGCCGGTGGGCAGAGCTGGCCTGTCTTTATGCTTTAGCGTCCTCCAGCGCCCCCCCCCCCCAACCCTCTGGCTCTCAGCGGCGTGAAGTCACCTGATAACAGGAGACGTTAGTGTGTATCGACTCGTATAGAAATTTCATCCCACTGAGGACATTCCTTTCTACAAGCGTTTTATTTTCCTCCGGGCCCCCAGCAGTCTGATAAAAACCTGCAGGTGGGGCGGCAGGAAGGCTCGTGGCTCAGCAGTTTTTACAGGAAATGATTCACCCGAAACAAAAATGAAAAATCTGACTTCCTGTCAGTTTGCACAGTTTCAGTTAGGGTGTGCACCCCCCGCATATCGACTGTCGTTGTGTGTGTCACTGCGTCTCAGGTGACTGCAGTGGACCTCAGCTTTCAGCAAAAAACGAAACATCTACTGAAACAAAGTCATCATCTGTGGTAATCCACACCGCCTGCTTAATGTAAACAAACATGGGTATCATCGCCTCAGGTTCACACACAGTTGGCCACAAACGCTCGTGTGTGTGTGTGTGTGTGTGTGTGTGTGTGTGTGTGTCTCACTCTCACTCTTAATGAAAACTGTGGCCTCCTTGTATTTTTATTTTAAATAAATACTTGTCCCCCTCTGTTTTTTTCCCCACAACAAATACATTAGATTGTGGCTCATTTTGTGTGTGCGACAAAATATCAGTGTATCTTTTGTTCCACTCGTGTCACATCTTGTGTTTTTCCATGTCCATTAGTCACACAGACGTGTTTGCTCTACCCCGAGCCAGCCCTAACCTGTGCACACAACAATGCCACAAAGAATTTATTGAGGCTAACTCAAGATAAGATAAGAGTGAGCATTATTTGAATAAAATCCAATAAGGAACCCAGTGAAGGAAATTATTTCGCAAAAATCTATTTGAGGTTTACGGGCAAACCACTTATCAGCTCATTGCTGTTGACATTAATGCAATTTAATTTGATGGAGAGAGGTGTGCATCTGTGACAATGTGCCTCTAAACACTCACTGAAGCCGTTCAGAACCTTGTGAATTGGGAAAACCATTAAAAGCAATTCCCGCTGTGATGCTTGGCCATCTAAAGCTGCTGCATTAAGTTGCGGGGGAAAAAGTCCAAGGTGACGTTGCCTGGTGCCTGTGCTACTCCGCCGTCTGAGGCCCACGCTAATCCAGAACAAGTGTGCCCTCGTTGTCAGCAGCTAAAGAAGTTAAACGCAGAGTGTCAGATTGCGGAGAGCACCTCTGCGGCCGAGATGCTAACATTCACAACACTTACATTTCACATACTTCAGCTAAAATCCAAAGAAATATGACGGAATGTGGAAACTACTTGCACTGCTTGGAGGCTAAATGTAGGCTGGAAATGATGAATGTGTTGTGCTTATTTTATATTGTCAAGTTGTTTTCTTGTCATTATGGAAAACCTGCAACTGGCATCATTGCTCAAAATCGGTTCATGTAATGTTTCGAGGTTTTTGGAGTCACGTGAAGGAACATTGGGCGGTCGTGATGTCACACCACTCATGCCACTGAAATACTCACCAGGAACCAGATTAAATAGAGGCTGAGAGACAATAAGAGATGAAAATGTGATTACATAAAGACCCCCACAGCTTGGATTATTACCGTTTAATGCAGCACTGTGCTGTTTAGACTTCAGCTGATGTGCTTTAGTAAAACACTTTATCCAAAGACCACCGTGGTGACACAGCTGCGGGAGAAATCAAACCAATTCAGTGTGACTCTTGCTTTTGTTTTGAAAGACGTACCTGCAGCTCTGTCTAGACACATGGGACCTGAGTAAGTCATGACATCACTGCCCCGGGGTGTATCATGTGCGATCTTCAATGGTGGATTGTTCAGCGTTTTAGACAAATTTAATCGAAATGCAGCAGCTGTTCCTTCGGACGTCTTATCGCTCATGTTCTCAACCACCATCACATGTTGCTTTATTACAGTAGTTTATTTTCCCGTTACGTATTTCCATGCGCCCTTTTTATTGTCCCATTGCTTGTTACTCAATCTGTCATCTGAACAGAATTTAGGCCCCTGACACATGATAAGGTAAAACAGTGACTCAGAGCGACATCATCCTCTCTGCTGCCCTTCAACATGGCATCGATCCACATGTGGAGCGTCAGCCTGTGCGCCCATAGATCCGGCGCCATCAGCTGGGAATCTTGGCACCAGCTGCACCCTCCCCCGTCAGGACTGAGCCGGGTTAATAATAACCCGCCGACCTCCATAACCAGCACACTCGCCTCAACCCCACCGCCAGTTATTGAGGTTTTCTCGTAAGCGGATTGCGTCCCCCCACCCCCCAACCCCGATAAGCACAGGCACTCCCCCGGACACCCCCTCCTTCACCTCTCTAAAACACTGTCCTACTTCCTGGGCTGTAAAAAGGGAGGGAAAAAAGAGCAGTGGCGGCAGGTTCGCAGAGAGGATGTTGCTGTTCTGTGGAAGTAGAAGAAAAACGATGATTTCCTGCTACCAGAGAAACTAAAGATAGAAGGCCCACAGTCAGCTGGGAGAAGAAGAGGCTAATTTATGGTTCCTATTTGTTGCAATCAGTGAAGAGCGATGTTGTGTACGGGCACGCCTGCTTGGAAAATGGATCCTTTCTCCTTGATTTTAAACATTACAGTTTCTTTAAAACTTAGAAAAGATCTGAAGAGATAGAGAGGACAAGAATAGCATAGGTGGAGCTGAGGTTTTTGGTCCGTGTCAAGTGTGAAACCCGCATTGAATAACTTGCTGCAGGACGCACAGATTACATCTTTTATGACCCGTATTTAGAGGTGAACTTGTTTGTGTTTGCGCTCGGGCTTTCGAGAAGCCACAAGAGTCTTTCGGTCCTTGTCCCCGTCCTTTTCCATTCGCTGTTAATCCTCTATCGGCTTCTCTTCCCCTGCACCTGCACTTTTTTTTGGTTAAGTCTGACACCCTGGAAATTTGTTTCAGTTCTTACACTTTTGCGACACTCTAAAGTGCGAGGCTGTTCTGCCATTGTGATAAGAACTTTTAAGGTGAAGACAAGGATGAAATGGTCTCATGTAACATCGCAGTCATCAGCACGTTCCAACACCTGGATCTTCTTACAGACTGGAAAATTGATTATATTAAATCAGTGTTGTTGAGAAGTTAGTTGTTTTGTTTCAAGTCCCTTCTCACTGGGACTGGCAGTGCATTCCTCCTCGCAATACTCTAAATCGATTGTTTTTGTGAGGTACAACAGAAAACATCAACTGCAGAGATGTCTGAAGAAATATATATTACATTACATGAAGCTAGAATGATAGATGGCCCTGTTTGTGTCAGTGTTGTTGAGCTCCCATTTGCTCACAAGCCAAACACTCTGAGGATCAAGTTCTGAAAATATATGTATGCAGTTCAGTGTGTTAACAGATACATGTGAGCTTCTATTGAAACACCTTGAGTGCCCATGAACCGCTTTATTACTGTGTTTGGCTCATTACAGTGGACCATATGTTCCAAAGGGACACTAATAGCATAAATAACCCTCAGCCTTACATCATCCTGTGAGTCATCAATGCAGCACATAACCAGACCATTAGAAGGCTCATCAATCATGAAATCATAGCTAATTATGATAAACATTACCAGTTGTGTAAGAGGAATATATCTACTGTATCTAAATGTCTGAAGTTTGGGAAAACATTTAAATCTCTTGCTACAAATATTTTGAGAGTGACTCATTTTTGTCTAATTTTCCTCTCAGACCTCATATATTCTTAGATGCAAATAAATTCAGGACAACATTTTAAAGCCGCTTTGTTGTGGAAGGCAGCAAAATGAGATCAGGCCCTCTGAGGACTGAGTGCCTCAAGGTAGAAGCCAGTGCTTAAATGTGGGTCTCAGCTGACATAGATACCAACAAACTGGCAGCAAAGAAGTGATGCGCATCTTTAAAAGAAAAAAGGAGAAGATAAGGAAAAGTGGTGTCTTCAATGTGAAAATATCCAAAGAGAGAAAGGAGAGGAAGTGTCACAGACACTGATGTCTGTTTGGATTTGAGCCTAAAGCAGTAAAATGCTAAAATGGGTGAAGTGGGAGCAAGCGTGCAGACTCCAGATTATGCGTCCGCTGGTTGTTTTGTGATGTAACTTGTGCAGGGATAAACCTCTTACACAGTACATGCATGCAAACATGCGCCGGGATTTGTGTGTTTGTGTGTGTGTGCGCCACACATGCAGTCCACGCGCTGAAACCAGCACAGCCGCAAATATAAAGCGATGGCTGGTGTTGAAGTGCGCAAAGCTATTTGCATGAGCTAAGTGCTTCACAAACCGACCTGACAGCAGTGCTCGAGCAGCAGCACATATTATCAGCAAAAAAACAACATTAAATGAGTTAGCGAGGAGTTTTCCCTGACGTGAGACACTCCAGAGTGTCTCCAAGTCTCCGGTCTCATCTGAATGAATTGGAATTTGTCCTTCACAATTAACAGGGTTTGGCGGGTTATTTAATTGAAAACTGCAAACTGTCTTAAAAACTATCTACTGCACAAATACCTGTATGGCTTGTTGTTGTATGGCTTGTTGTATGAAACATGTAGTTGCACGCATACATTACATACATCAAGTACAATTGACAGTGCAGTCATTTTCGTAAAACACAAATATTTGCATATAAGAGGTATTCAAGAACATAAGTTGACATTTTGTGACGTTACCAGGCAAAATATGCACCACTGATGTCCTACAGCTCACATTGTGGTCGTTATAATTCAGTCTCAGAAATATTTTGAGCCAGTTGGCCCGAAACGCTTTTCTGCACTGCTGCTTCCTGTTAGTAAAGAGGAGAGTAAAACACAGCAATGGCAATGACTAGTGCGGCCAGATCTCCTGCTTTAGGATTTTAGAGGCATACTGATAGATAAACTCAATATAACTGAAAAGAAATAGAAAAAGGGGCAACTTCACAAAAAGAAGCCTTGCATCACTCTGCCGAATGAGAGTGGCTGCTGCTCCTCTCTCCTCTGCCAGACGTCAAAGCTGAATAACTCGGAGCGCTGCAGTGCCTCTGCTCAGTCCGCTTCGATTTGAGCAGCAGTGTGAAGGTAGGGTGAGCTAAATATCTGTGGGAATAGCTGGCTTTAAAGTGTGAAATTTGCAGAAAAGCATGAGCAATACCCCCGGTCCCACGCCGGATTTCTTTGCTGTGCTTTCTGTGACCCCACTGTTTAGAAAATCCACTTTGTTATGCTTATAATACATCAAACTGCCCAGTCTGTTGGAATCCAAAAGGCACATAATTCAGGTACTTTTAAAGCAGTAATAAGCCGACATAAGTGGCACATCAAATTCATTTTGAAATATGAGTAATAGGAAAAAAGGGAAAAACTGATTTTGGACACAAGACTTTCAAGCATGAGGTCAAAACTGTCTCTCGTGTTCCCAAGGTTGATGTCATTAGCGTGACTATCAACAACAGTCGTGTGTTTTTAAAGTGGAAGGAAAGAGCAAGATGCACACAAGTCGGCAGAGATTTTTAACACATGACTATAAAGCCTTCATTCAGACTGTAAACAAGCACCGGTTGTCGAGATGCAAATATTTAGTTGATGTTATTTTTCAATCAACTAAAGTAGGAATCAATTAGAGAGGATGACAAAAGATCACTTGTTTCTCTCGGTTGAATAATCCATTCGAATATATTCCATCTCCACACATTTCCATTTTGCATATATAAATAAATGGACGGGATGAAGTGATGTCAGATAGATTTAACACTCAACACAAGTTCCTCTGCTTATTTTTTCCTCCTTTGTTTCTCACAAGGGCGAAGTTGTGCAATCAATTAGAGCTCTCTTGAGCGTTTACGACTGCATTCGGGGACACATCCTGGCTCTGTGCTGCTGCAGGAGATTCCCTTACAGCCGGTAATAAATCCCGAGATCAGGTGGCCGTGTTTGTCATGTCCTAATAAGACGCATGAGAAAAGGGATGAAGGAGGACGCGGGGAAAAGTGAGAGGGACTAATTGTTTGCAACGCTTAAAGATTTAATGAAGCCACAGAGGTGCGGCGTTGGATTACTGACGTCCTGCTCTACAGAGCGAAGGTTGATGTGACCTCGGACGCACGGAAAAGAAAGTTCATCTTTCAATCATGCTCAGCAAATCAGCGTCAAAATCATTACTAGGCAGAAGAGTTTTTTAAGTCTGACCCGTCTCAGCTGCTGCGTCGACTCCACGTTTAGTGGTTTGTGGCTTTTCCGCAGGAGTGTGCGTTTTAAACAATCCAGCCTTATCATACAGACGTCTGCCTTGGAAGTTCCCGTGCTTCCTCATTATACTGGAATGCATAAATGACGTCCGAAGAGTCTTTTGGTGCCGGCGAGGAATGCCGATGAAGTCGAGCGGGCGACTCTCAGGCTCATTCGCACTCACTGACCCACTTGAGGACGCGATCGGAATTGTTGTAAAGCCGCAGCTTTTTGTCTCAGCTGTGTTCAGAGGGGGTTAAAGTTTCCTCGGCTGCCTTTGTTCCTGCAAAGTTCAGATCCTAAACAAACACACTGAAGCTCCTTTGTGCTTCAGGCAGTCGGCTGAAACTAGAGTCGCCGTAATCTGTGTCAATAGGGAGCCGTCGTTATTAATCCGACCTTCTTGAGAAGACTCCACACCGAGCCTATTTTATTCCATTTACTGAAGCAACATGCTGTAAGCCGTGACCTCGTGCTATTTTTTTTCCTCTCGCACTGGTTAAATATTTGCTTCTAAATCGGCCTCTTTGTCTCTTATTTAATGTCTGACAAAAGGTTCCCGCAAAGACGTTTGATCACGGCACGCTGTTGTGAGTCTGTTTGGGAAAAGCCAATGATAGAGCAAACATCGTGGAACAGGCACATATTTCCACAGGAAAGAAAGCCCTGAAGGAGAAAATTCCTGCACGGGGAGAGAGGGTTTGGGAGCGGGTGGCAAAGAGGTGTGTTTTGCTGGCTGTCCCTCCCTGGCGACTCAGCCAAACACCGAGCTGAAGAAGTCCTCAAAATGTCCTCAAGAGGATTCACGGCAAAAACGGTGGGCTAATCAACGTCAATGGCCCTTGTGGCTGTATGGTCATGGGAACTATTAATTTCTGATTTGTAGACAGGACACACATCGTCCCAGTCAATATTCTTACCCACTGTGCTTATCTGTGTGTGACCTCGGTGACCTTAAACGGTTTTAGCCGGCCACAAATACATATTTAACCAAGAGGCGTGATTTAAACACTCTTATTTTCCCACCGCAGTCAACGTTCGACACCATAAGCCCCCAAAGTCTATTTTTTATCTGTTAGATGTTTCTGTTTTGTTCCCGTGCACCTTTTATTTCAGCAAATTTCACTGCTTTTGTTGTGCCTGTGGGTTCAATCCGCAAGTCACGTATTGTTTTGCCCCTGTGTTTTCGACTCTGTTCTCCGTCAAACTGCGATGCGTAGTAGCACCCGGGATGGTCTCCACCCACAGAGAGTCTCACTCAACCATGGAGAGGACTTGGGCAGACTCCAGCGCGTTGGCAACCGGCGCAGACAGCTGCTGAGTCAGAGCGTGCTCCGGCGATGGCCTCCCTCTCTCGCCACCTCCCTGCAGGCGGCGGCTTACTCTGCTGAGAGGCGGCCCCGGGCCCCTGGCGTGGATTCGTGTGCCGGCAAATCCGAGGTGTGATCCGCTGCTGCTGGTGTGTGGACAGGTTGGAACTCATCCTCAGTGCAAAGCCAAATATTTTAAGCTAAAAAAGCCAGCTGCTAGCTTTAGTTTCATGTTTAAGTGTCAGGTATGAAGCTCGGCAAGAAAAGCAAGGACATGTCGAATAAAAGCCCCTTGAGTGTATCCATCGCACTGATTTGTATCTGTTGCTGATGTTTAAGTCTCAGTGGTTAACATCCTATCTCGAGGCGCGACACACAGAGCCGTTTCTTGCTGTAGGCGAAGTCGGCGAATGCTTAGGGCCCCCAAGCCACCATGGGGCCCCAAAGATGCATGTTCACCCTCATCTGAGGAGAATTGAAATGTCCTGGCTTTATCTGTAGCTATCATGTGTTTATTACGTAGAATATAAATAAAATGACCCGCAATGATAAGCAGTGGCTGGTGTTTTTGTGGCCTTATTAGGTCATATTCGGTGGACCGCACTGTCACAGTTTTTGACGTAGTGGGTCGCCGACATGGTATGATGGGAATGATTGACAGCCACCCATCATTCCTGATAGTCTGGGTTAGGAATCTCTTCATCGTAGTTTGACAAACTAGGGGCCCCCAAACAGCATCTTGCTTAAGGTCCCCACAAAACTCGAAGCAGCCCTGGCGACACATCACCTCAACGTCTGGATGAGGACTCGTCGTGGCCACTCCTGGTCCATCTGGCTCCATGTGTCTGTGGAGAGGCCGGGCCCATTATATCGCAGCAGACAGCTAGTCTCTGCCAAAGCAGTCGTCTCTTGTGACAGAGCTATTCACTATTCAGCCGCTCTGCAGCCGCTCTTCCTGCCGCCGCCACTGCTGGGATATTAACAGATTACCCCTGTGTTGACCTTTCGTCAGATGAACCCCTCTCTTCTCTCTACAGCTGCAAACAATATTTTATCATTGCTCTCGTTCGCCTCCCTGTCCCGTTTGTTCCTCCACTGTTGCTTCCACGAAATGTGACGACACCTGGAAAGCTTCAGTCTGCGTACATGCATGAATGTGGTGTGTAAATGTATTCCTCATGTCCATGAATGAAGCAGATGGCTGGAGAAGCAGATTGCAGGGGTTTAATTAATGATGATATAAATGGACGTTGGTATGCATGGCTGACGGACGCCGCTCTGTTTTGTGCAGCACAGATTCTGTTTTTTTGTTTTTTAGAAAAGAATCCCTCCCTCCTCTCCCAAACTGTGCCAACAATCCGGCCGGTGTGGAGAGCACAGCCATCTGCCACTTTGTGTGTGTGTGCGTGTGTGTGCGTGTGTGGTCTGTCATGCCAACACAGTATCTTGTGTGGGTGTGAACCAGTGATTGGTCAAACAGTCTGTCGCATGATAAATGTATAGGTTGTTTTATTTTTCATCTCTGTGTTGAAAAAATTAATTTATGACAAGACCTTTTTGCAGGCAGGCTTCAGAGCGAGTAGATGATGGTAGATGTAGAGTGAATATAAACGGGTTAATACATTGTTGGCTGGTAAGTAGCTGCACTTACTGGTGGGCTGTAATTTATTATGCAGTCGGCAGAGCTCTAAAAAGCCAATTGAAAAATGATTAATTGCTTCTAATGTGTGGAACTGCAGGCTGCTGCTGTGAAGCCGATACATCCGGAACACTGAGGTGAATTTCTTTAACTCTGGCACAAACTTCCACCCCAAGATGATGAAGTGATTCAATGACAAAGAAGGTTTTCTACATATCTCAGGAATCCCTCACCTAATTATTATAGCACAAATGATAAAATGATGAAGTGTGCCAGCTGCTCTTGAAAATATGACTTTTATACAATCTCACTTGTAATGTTAAAAAGAGAGGGAGAGGAAGAAGATGATTCCATACTGGGACCAGTAACAAAACAGCACAATGAGCCT
>CAESWR010000693.1:53321-67986 GCA_903171835.1 Mullus surmuletus | reverse complement strand
CCAGGAGGCGATATGTGCCGTGCATGCTCGAAATCTGTTGTAAATTCAAATCACAGTGGAAACTGTCACAGTCATGAGAGCACGTAACCCATCCTAGGTAAAACACCAACCAGCGGTTTAATGTTTAACTTTCTCTCACTGATCTCGCACAGGAAGCAAGTTGTTATGACCGACTGCCCGCTCCAGAAGTAATCTCCAGTTTCTTTTGGCCTTTATTACGTCTACAAGTTATAAGCGTCTCCAAGCAAAATGCAAATATATTACTGACTAGTGTTACTCTGATGTCTGTTTTTGTGGTGTTTGTTTCAGTTTAGAAAAAATCAATGCCCTTCTCATTTTTCGTTGCACTTTTTGAAGGTCTGGTGAAAACTTTGCTTTGTTGGAGAGTTTGAAATATATATTTTCTGCTGTTTTGATTGGGCTCTCAATTCTGAATTACACCTCAGCGATTCAAGCAGCATCACATAACCCTTGTGTTGTTTATTGATGCGATTTTATGATGTTATTTAACCTGACAGAGGGAAATTCTCCACCTCATAATGTGAAACTGGATGTTGATAACAGGGAAGTGATTATTCAAACTGAACGAAAAGACAAGCACAGGCATGAACCCACCCACCTCACAGTTTCAAACACATACTGTTTATTCAGGAATAAATCAACTATTAAATATTTGAAGCTGCTTGTTAGCCATAAGGGTAAACAACCATTTATGGGTGTTCAGCAACATTTTTGGCCACCTCCATGCACCACTCTTCCACTTATATTTTCATATAATGTAGGGGAAGTTTGGTTTTGTTAACACACAATGCTCCTGAAAGTTGTAAAATCGTAAAGCAAGTGAAAGTGAAAAACGAAAACCAAAGTCTCTCACACCGTTGATCACTATTGAGAGAGTTACTGGTCAGTGAGAGTTACTGGTCTGCCAACATGGAAAACACCCCACATTTACAAAATAACATAGAAAAGCAACAGCAAAACTCTTTTAACACCTCTGTACGCACACGCTGTCAAACACCAGGCACACTCCAAAAAGTAAAGGACATAAATTATTCATCTCACAGCCTCCCTCTGCGCTCCCCTTTATCTCTGCCATTTTTTCCATATCCCATTCTCTTCCGAAAATGGGCTGCTCTGCCCCCAAGGGCTGAGCGGCGGAGGGGGAGCGAGACAGGAAGGGTGACAGAAGATCACCACACACACACACGCATACACACACACTCGTGCGCGAAAACAAGCGCTGCTCACTGTGGCTGACTGATAATGTGGTATGCCGCATATGCTTTTGACGGTTGGAGGGGGTAAAGACCAATGATGTCAGCGTCCGCTCTTCATCCCTGTCACCATTATTGCTTAATGACCTTCAGGAAGTAGGGATCCCACTCCCGCCGTGGCACGAGGATTGTGAATCCACCAAGGCCTTGTGTTAGAGACTGGCAGCATTATATTTAGTGTATGCTAATGGACACATTACATCATCCTCACTGCCACTCTGGTTGTCACATGATGTCGCACTCTTAATGGTTGTCAAGCCAAAACACTGGATAGTAGTGGACCAACACAGCTTTCACGAGATAACAGTTATTTTAGCCAAAATCACAAATTCTGTAGGTAAACGTCAGTATTTTAAACTTGGGTCCTTAGTTTACATATTCTGTTGTGTAAAAGACTATGTAGTTTATTATTGGTTAGCAATTTCAATTCTTTGTCTTTAGGGGTATAACTAGTTTGAAGTGAACCAGTGCATGAAAAATAAAGCCAAGGAAACGCCAAACTCCTCACTATTTGATCTTGGACTTATTTTTCCATCTTCAAAGACTTCAAGGTTTATATTCCAGGGTGAATATTGCACCACAAAGATCTTAACATCACACAAACAGAGCGCGCCTCCACTCTCTACAGCTGAATAGTAAAAGTACTTACTGCACCTGCACATTGCTGAACCGCTTCCTCCACGAGTAAACATGACGTAGATTAACACATACACATAGCGTCTGCGTGCGTCCCCTCAGGACACTGAGAAAGACGGAAAAAAAACGTGCGTGCTCCTAATGAGGCGAGACATCTTGCTGTCCGGAAGAATTTAATTGGGCTGTCAACACATGTAGACAATTAATAATCTCGTTGGCTCAAGGTGCTCTCAGTCCGACAGGGATGAAAAGGCCCTCGATGGAGTCTTATGTTGTTCTGATTTAATTTAGATGGTGAAATAGATTGAAAAAATCTGTTTATTTGACACATGGCAAAGTACAGTTCTCCCAATGCAGTGTTTGCTGATTCCAAAATTGCCCTCCAGCTGGTCTCCTGTCACAACAAACAGTAAAAAAAACAAACCACACCATATGTGAACAACGAGGATAAACGGTGGGCTCCTATTTTGCCATACAAATGTGTATCCTCAGACTTTGTTTTAATACAAAACACTCATGTCTCAGAGCAAATGTGACATTATTTGACCTCTTGTGGTCTGCCTCAGCTCAGTGAAGAGCACATATATAGTGATTGCTGACACTGTTTGCTTTGCAGAGTTTTCCCTTCACACTGCTGCTTTATTGTCAAAATGTAACATAGCGTTTTTTTATCACTTATCAACAATGAATCTATGCTCATAATAAGTATCAGGTATTTGTATGCAGACAAACTGTACTACCATAGATCAACAATCCACAGTTTTATAGACCCCTAAAAATGTACTTATTCACTCAACAAATTAGAAGGAAGTAAGAGCAGGCGCGGATGCCAACCTGTTGCTGATACGCCGCTCCCAGCCTCCTCCATCACCGCCGGCGTCAGACCGCTCGTTAATCATTGATTAACTTTGCTGAGAAATGCTCCATCTTTGCCAGCTACACGTGTTGGCCATTACAGATCCATCAGCCCAGGTGATTAGTTTCAGTTGATAGTTTTGTTCCCGACAAAAGGCCGTATCGGCTCAGCTGTCTTTGAACAACAACAAAGCCTGTTTGCCAGAGAAACTTCATACCACTGGGAAAGTAGTGGAGCCCCACACACGGGTGCTGCAGCTCGCCTGGATATTCAGTGTTAAAGGGATACATGGGACTGAAATACACACAATACCTCTCACGTTACACAATTGGCAAATGTTATTCACATGTTGTTGTTGTTTTATTTTTACTATCAATCTGATAAAGCTTTGTCTTCAACAGGGACTCTGGGAGCTGGCGAACACAATTTCCCTTTCCAGTTTCTTATTCCAGGTGAGTGTCAGATTAACCTCGATGACTTGCTAAACCTCATTCCGCAAAGTTTGTAGTCCACCCTCGGCTCTTTAATTGTTTTTCCCCTTGGACGTGCTTTATCAGAGGGCCTGGTGGCGTCATTGGAAGGAGCGTGCAGGTGTGATAACCTCTGATAAGGAGGGACTTTTCCTCAGCACACGGTTACAAAAAGTCCAGCAGCTACTCCCTTTGTGTCTGACACAAAGCAGATGCACAGATCTGCGATAGCGAGGGTGTGTGAAAGGGCGCAGAATTATGAGCCAGGTGACGTTCACGGAGAGCGCTAATTGCGAAGCTTCCCCGACGGATTGAGTCATAGGCGACTTCGCAAACGCATTTTTTTTCCTCCTCCCCTGATGAAACCATGACTGTGCAAGTAAGAGAAAGATCAGCTGTGAGGGCACGCGCAGTGCGGCGGCCGTCTGGTATCTCACACACTCCGAGGCGCGAGCTGAGGCGCAGAGGGTTTGGGGGTTATTTTTAGTTCCCTCCCCTGTTGTGCAGTCACTGTTTAATTGGTCTTCATGCCCCCGTGCTTTGCCCTCCCCTCCCCTCAGCCTCTCCCCGACTCGAGAGCAGCCGCACGGGGCATGTTAACAATCAACCAGAAATAAGAGGCTCTTTGGAAAATCAGGCGTCTCCTACTGCCTCCTGCTGGCCTGTAAAACAGACTGCCATGCTCTTGAATACCCTGATAATAGACTTGATTCAGAGCAGATTTTTAGCTTAAAGAGGGAGAAATCGGAGATCAGGTTTTTTTTTCTTTTTTCTTCGTCAAAGATGAGGGACTGGCAATATGCCGATTGATAAGTCTTGCACAAAGAACATATTGCATGTCCATAGCATATGCGTTCATAGTGAGGTCGCTGGGAGAGGCAACTTCTGGAGAGGTGATTTTAGTCGTGTTTTTCTCCTCCCCTCAAAGCCGGACGGAGAATATCTTCTGACAAGCCCAGCTCAGTTATCAAGGCATCAGGTGCTGTTCTGGCTCATCTTTTCTCATCGAAGGGAACAGAGAGATTTTAAAGAGAGGAGGGTGTGGGCTGATAAACCCAGTATGAGGACACTTAATGGATAAATAAGATTAGATAAAATGGTGGGTGGCCTCATTCCAAACGGCCATGAAATGAAATACGAGTTGCGGAAGAGGAGAGTCGAGCAAAATCGAAGAAAAAGTGATGCTTCATAAGATTGCTATTGTACTTTTAGTCCTTGGATAATGGAACTCTGCATCCCTGTTCATGAACAAATCATTCCAACCGCTAAGAAGCAGCGATTTCCAAAGCGGGAGCTGAGTGCCGCATCTAAATACTAATTTTGTACATCCATCTGTCTCACTGGATTTCTGACAGTCACGTCTGATACATTTCAAAACCTCACTGCAGTGCAGAGTCGAGGGGAGGGGCTCGAAGTTGGCTGCTAAACCCAAATCAGGGTATAATTGCCAGACAAACGGGGAGTGAAATGAGTGCAGTGCCTGCCGATAAGCTCCTTCAAAATCATATAAAAGAGTCAGATAGCCCCAACGTTTTAGATTTTTAACTCTGATCATCAGCACGATATGGGACATACGCCTTGATTGGTCAATTAGTTAGATAGCATCCAAGTGAGCACAAAAGATGTCTGGGCCTGATATATTTTGGACAGGAAGTGCACTGAAATAACACGGGGATCGGATTTATCATTTGTAATGTTTAAAATGTGGGGTGGGTTAGTTTCCTGTTACCATCGTCCTTTGAGGGGTCATGGACATCCATCTAAAGTTTTGGGAACAATCTACATTTGTAATTTTCTTTCCCCCCAATTTTCACAAGGATATTGGCTGATATAGATAAGTAATCCTCACAGAGTGTTAATTATCCTAAAGATGGGCTTAAAGAGCCAGAGTTAGCAACTAGGTTGGTTTTACGGTCGTGGCTGATCTGCCGTGTCTCCAGGCAAAGTCAGCACGGTGTCTCAGTCCACGGCTCAGTTTGTGCTGCCAAGACTGTCGACGAGACAGCAACAAACCTCCTCTCCTGGTTAATTCTTATTGACAGCAGCGGCAGACATGTTCCCCGGAGCACAGAGATCTGAATGAGCATCTGGAGAGATGAGGATCATGGTGGACTAGCGATGGCGAAAGAGCACAAAGGCTCTTCAATCGCTTAAAATCTCTCCTCTGCCCCTGGACGTCTCTCTGTTCCTGTCTGTCTGACTGTCTGTCTGCTTTGTCCCCAAAGTAGATATTTGTATCTCTTCTTAAATTTCCCCCCCTGCAGCCGTTTCCCTTTCCTGTTACCTTCACTGTCCTTTTCTAAAGTCACAAAAACGAAGATGAGACGAGATATGTGGGGAGCGCTCCCAAGGGATCTTTAAATCCGTCAAACAGCTCCCACCATGGAACTACGTGAAGCAACTTTATTGTGTTTTATAAAATATAATGCTTTAATATGCCTTTTTTTCCTGTGCTACCTGGTGTTTGCCCTTCCTTCTTTCCCTGCCCTCAGTTGCTGCCCCGACCTCATTTGAAGGGCCTTTTGGGAAGATTGTTTACCGAGTGAGGGCAGTAATCGACACGCCCCGCTTCTCCAAGGACTACAAAGCCCAGAAACCCTTCTACCTTCTAAACCTGCTCAACCTCAACGAGGTGCCTGACATTGAAGTGAGTGTTCTCATCTTATCTGCTTGACAAACTGCCGTCTTGTCATTCTGTTGTTGCTGAGTCAACATGACTGATGATACAAGGTTGATAGAGAAGGACTCTGAAAAGCTCAAATGTATCTTTATTTGATCAGCGTTTTTCTAGGTCAAGGCTTATTTGATTTCTTGGTCGAGGGGATTCTAATTTCGTTTTCTCTCTCGCCTCTTTGGGGCACTTACTATTCACTCTCCTCTCATTACTGTCAGAGTTTCCTGATACTGAAATTAAGCAAGACCCTTTAGTTAAGCAATGAAAACAAACAAACGCTTATCTCTGTCTCTGCAGCATTCAAGCTACGCCGTCACCACCAAGAAGTTCAGCTACCTCCTGGTGAAGTCGGGGACTCTGATGCTGAAAGCTCGCAGTGACCTCAGGGGTTACATCCCTGGTCAGGTGATCAAGTTGGCTACGGAGATCCACAACAAGTCAGGGAAGGACACGGGTTGCGTGCTGGCCAGTCTCATACAGGTATCCGACGACTTCTTCAGCGTTAATTATATTTTAATCACCTCTTGGAACCGCAAAACTTTAAAAATCTGCTTTTGAAGTTACGAGCACAAAAAATCATGCTCTTGAGAAATGGACCAGGTGAAAACGAGGAAGAAAAAGAACATAAACATTACCTCTTAAACCCACAGAACCGTCTCCTCATGGTCCTTTTTTCCAACCTCAATACCATTATGGGCTCAGCCCCCTCGAAATGGCTATTTTAGCAGCTATTGGCCTTTTAGAGATGTATTATGAATCTCTGCTGGGATCTCAGAGCTTCAAACATTACCATTCGTCGAATTAATCCCATCATGTGGCTGCACATAAAATCTCTCTATACCATAAGATAATGGTAATAGAGGTCGCCTTGATCCCTTGCGAGAGACTTCTCCTTGCAATAAGCCGCAGATGACTGATGTGGTTTCAGGGCTCTATCACATCTTTTTATGACTTGGTATGATTTCTCCCCCTCCCCACACACCAGAAAGTGACCTATAAGACCAAGAGGCCTGTGTTCGACCTGCGGACCATCGCAGAGGTAGAAGGCGCCGGAGTGAAAGCAGGAAAACACGCAGAGTGGAGGGAACAGATCATCGTTCCTCCTCTTCCTCAGTCAGCGCTGGCCGGCTGCAGCCTCATAGACATTGAATACTTTGTCCAGGTGTGTGCATACGTGTGTCAAATATGCTGTGTATTTATGGCCAGTGTAATTTAAGAAAATGAGAAGCTTTATTTTATCTTCTTCTGCTGGTGCCTGCATGCATCACCATCATTTAATTAGATCATAGATTTGAGTGGCGGGTGAAATGATTCATGTGTATTCAGTGGTGGTGTGAGAATGAAACTGTACATAGAGAGGTTAGCATGTGGTGAAATAATTTGATAGCACATATCAGTGTGAAAATTGCAAAAACATGAATTAATTAGCAAATGAGTTGCTGATTTATCAAAATCTTCATAACCCGTAACAGTTCCTGGGGACGTTTTTTCTCCAGACCAATTTTAGTTTTTAAGCCATTTTGACCAGAGAAAAAATAAGAATGTCAAAGTTCAATGATACTGCTAATCATCAACCCATCGTAGGCTCTGGTAATAATAATGATTAAATCCTCCTTGAATTGCATTTTATGGAACTTATTTGAGTATTGGTATGTTTTTAGCTTAAATACTGTGGAGTTACGTAAACAAACTGGCTTTTAGAGGGTTAAAACCCCCCCAAATTATTAATATTTGATATAAATATATGTGTATATATAACTTCAGAGTTTTGTTTGCCCTACAATGCCACAGGTGTCACTAAAATCTCCAGACGCTGTCGTCACTCTGCCCATCTACATCGGAAACATCGCAGTTAACCTGTCTCCATCGAGGCCCATGCCTGCCAGTCCGGAGCAAAGTGTCCCACCCAGCGCAGCAGGGGTGATGCCCAGCGCCCCCCCAGCAGAGGAGGACCTGGAGGAGGTGCTTGGTGCGGGCGGCGTTGCCAGCGAGGAGATCCCGACCAAGAGTCACTCTCAGCAGGACTCCTCGGGGCAGCCGGTCACCATGTCACCGAGCGCCTTCAGCCACGCACCCGGGGCAGCGCTGCCGCCCGGCCGCAGACGGCCCGACGCATCCGCTCCCTTGTTCTGTGTGTCCACGGGGGCCACCATACCGTTCTTCTCTGAGGGCAACGCCACCCCAGTCCCTACTTCTTGTTCTCTCATCCTCCCTCCAGAGTACAGCAGCTGGGACTACCCTCACGGTCGGTTGTTTTCCACTGCAACATATTTCAGCTTCTCAGAAAAACAGCCACTGGAAGATGACAAACCTACTGAGAGTGGGCAGAGTCATGTCAGAACTTTTCTAACAGTTTTCCTTTTTGTGTTGCAGAGCCCCCGCCCACTTATGAAGAAAGTTGCAGTAGCGCCAACTCCTCTTTCAACAGTAGACAGTAAAGAAGATGCAGATGATGAAGCACCATGGCTACACCCATGCACATCTGTCTGCCCTCACCGCAGGAGGAGTCAGGGTGGAATCATCCTGGGTGAAAGAGGAGGAAATACAACTCTAACCACAGAGATCAATTGCCCCCTCCCCTCGAGTAAAAAAGGGATCACACCTTATAATGAATTTAAGAGTTTCGATTTCCCCCCCACGTTCCAGCAGGTCGTGACAGATAGAACGGGTTAACATCACTGTGCCTAAGCTAAGTATTTTGGATCATCATGCCGCATTTAGAATCTCTTGTGATTAGACTTGTTTCCTTACCTGGCTTCAAAAGAAAAGCAGGGTAAAATCTGTTTTGTTATTCAATGGATTCTTGCATCTGTGATGCCTTGAAAATGATTTCACCCTGCTGAAGGGTCGTGTTCAACAAGACCAAACTTTGGCCTTCTTTGTAGCGCCTGTGCACTTGTCCTCGTGATCCTTTTGCTGTCAGTTTGCGTCTCTGTTGTTGTTGTTATCATCATCAGCAGGGCAGAAGAGTCAATAGGAGGATTAAGAACCCAATGCCCCGGTTTGTCTGATGTTTTCTCATATTTTCAGTCCATCGCTGTGTTTGAAATCACCCACTAATACTCCCAAACTTAAAGAAATACAAACTACCTAGACAACAAATGAGACATTGGCAGCAGACTGTACACACTGATGTATCCTGCTAATGCATCTTCCACCAACCTTTCTCCATCAAACATCCTCTGAATCACACATTTCCAAACAGAGATGGACTGTGAAGACATTTTTCCAATTACTTTCCCCCCTGAAAATTATTCTGTTACAAGAAAAAAATCAGTACCACATCTGACTCAAAGTCTGATGTTGCACAACGCAATGCATCGTGGGGCAGTTGAGAATGTCCAGCCGGCTCATAGTGCACATACACAGATTCTTGCTACATCGGAGCACATCTGTAGTGTTTTTCAGATTTAAAAAAGCTGTACATCACGTTGCTGGAATGCAGCAGATACTGTATTTGAGACCATGCTTTGTAGGTATTTGTTGATAGTAGGCAATTTTGATACCAGATATTCAAGAGGGAAATAAATCTACAAAAGTTTTTAAGCAAAAGTTAATGCCTCAAAGAAACCTCTTGCTTTGTGTGTCCTGAATCACATGTAAGCTTAAAAGCATCAGAATCAACATATTTTAACGTTTATGAATTTGTTCAAATCAAAATGTCATCCCTTTATTTGAATAATTAAAGTAGGGAACATGTAATTCAAAACATCTGTAAGGACTTTGACTGACATGCTCTCCAATCCATTTTACATTTGATCAATTGTCGCCCTCCTGTGTCAGCTCACATAACCTCGAGTTTAGTATTCAGGGGACCATTTATCTGCAGATGAGACTCATTTTGCTGCAGCTGGACATGCAGATAGCAACACTGACATGGTCTTTGCCTGCCCTCTTGTGGTCAGTGCTGGTACACGTTTTTATCTCGGATCGTTTATCAGTTAAAAATCCCCGGTCACTCTTGCTCTGTGAATTTACACAAATTATATCTGTTTGAAATGAGACTCTTTGTTTTCAGATTTTACCAATCCCTGTTTGGCTGAAGGTGGAGTTACTTTTTTGAATTATGTTGCCTTAATTTAGTTATTAGTGAGACGAGACTCTGAAATTTCAGTTGCACAACGCGGCACTTTTTGGCAATTTGAGAGCGTGCGTTTAAGCGAGTGTGCAGATCTACTGTATGTGTTTGTATGTGTGTGTGTGTGTGTATATGTGAAATTAGTTTTTACTCAAACTGAGCAAGTTTTTAATTCATGGTCAGTGATGAATTATCTGGAGACATTTTTCTTTTCCCTTTGTTTAAAGGGCTGGGTGATTGTTCAGTGAGACCATTGACATTATTCATTTAACTACTAATTAACATTTTTTTCCTTATGTAATGATATATTTGGTTCCAAATTTCCAATGATTTTTTGCAAGTGACTTTGCTGCAAGACAAAATCACTTCAAATTGTTATGCTGATTGGCAATCATCGTCGGGGTCCAGAACATGAAAAGACCTTGGCAGAGTCATTGTGTCACGTTTTAACACAAATGATCCTTATTTATATCATAATGATGACCTCAGTTCAATCACCCAGCCCATCTTGTGCTTCCGCACTTGTCTCTGTCTTTTGGGAAACAATGGTCGCTGAACACCTGCTCTTGTGAAAATTTGTGTCACCGTTGATGTTTCTTTCTCATTTTACCACATTTGAGCACAAACTGTGAATCCAGATAACTTTTTATCTGTGAAATCATACAAAGATCAAACTAAGTTAAAACCCTGACAGTCACCCAGAAGATGACATCCGGTTCTTCATGATTGTGTATGCATGCCTTAAACAATCTGGATTCCCATCATCCCTCATCAAAACCTTTGAAGGACAATGGATTCTCTGTCAGGGAGGAGCTCAGGATGGGCTCATTCAGCTCTTTCCGTGTTGGCTCACGTGGACTGTGCTAAGTGCACTTGGTGTATACAAATGTAGCTTTTAACAGCAAGGACATTGGACTGAAATTAGTTTTTATTCTTGCTTTAGTATGTGCAATTCTTCCCAACGCCAAACAGCGCTGCGGCAGCATCAGCAGCTTTGATTCCCTAACTCATTTCAAACTGCCTTTATCAACCCAGATTCTGTTTAAATCTTCACCAAAAGGTACAATAGCTTTATGAAGCCCTGTATGTTTTGTGTTTTGTTTTGTTTTTCTTCATTCTCTCCCTCTCACATATTGATGAGTGGTGTCTGGTTTTGTATTTTTCTACTTGTAAACTGTTTACAGGTGCAGTATGCAGATACTACTAGGAGCACCTCAGTACATGTAATATTTCAGCCTACAGTTCAGAATTGGAGTTGTACTTTACAGTATAATAATAAAGTTATCTGATATGTGTTTTGTTGTTTGTGTGGACAGTGTCTGCTTTGTCAATCTAAAACGATAACACGCTTTGAAAGCAGTGGAGGAATTTGCAACGATTTGTTTCATTATTTGCACTGCACTGGAGGTGTAGTAACAGAGGTTAACAGCTTTACTCATGATGACATGTGATTCATGAAGTCATGATTCATGTTTTCGGCAGCTCTTGCTACCATGCTGTGATCAAAGCCCCACTATAATAATAATAATAATAATAATAATAATAATATTGTCACTCACTTTCTGATTGATAGACAGTTGACTACACCCTGTGATCAAACTTAAAATAGATACTTATAGTGAATGTTGAACTTTATTTCATTCAAAGTATGGAACTGGAAACATTTTTTTCTTTTTTAATATTTAGAATATTTTCTAATATGTTCCTATTAAACAGCCAACACGCTTTGTTCTAAATTTGCACACTTTATCTTGAACACCTGGGAAAACGTTTTAATATCATTTCATTATATAATTTAACGTTCCTGGTTGCTAGTTAATTATAAATGTTTATTAAAATCCTGGATCATTGAAAGGAACGATAAACAACAAACACTTCGGATGCAGTCGGCGGATTCCGGGTATCTCCGTGTGTCACGTGACAGAACTCTGCAGTTGTGCGCATGCGCAGTTTTCATGTAAGTCGCATACATTCTTAGGCAAACATTCCCCACCTATTGACCTCACTGACCTGGAAGTAAACATCCTCCAGCCCATGTTCCCTCGGGAGTTCTGCTTCCCTCGTCACCTCGCTACCTTCTAACCGGGTTTTGACGGTAAACACGGTGATTATTGTCCGCTGACGGACAGGAACTCCATTAACCGGCATGCCCCGGTGTATTGTGTAGTCACGCGGTAGTGATTTGGTGCGGGCAGCCTTCATTCCTCCTCGCGCATCGGCAGCAGTAGCCGGTTTGTTGTCGTTGGCGTCGGCGCGATGATCCGCGCTCGTCGTCGGTGCTGAAGCGGCTCCCGGTGATGGACGCACGGAGCCTCCGACTGCTGTGACCGCCGAGCTCACCTGAGGAGCGACTCCAACATGATGGCTGTGAGTAGAAGCTGCAGGACAATGTAGTGTGTGTGCGTGCGCGTGCATGTGCGCGCGCGTGTTCTCTTCCCCCCCCGAATTTGAAACCCAAGGCAGGTCAGTCCCATCGGAACCCGCTTCATTCTCAGACGTCTTCCCTTTCAAACGTGTCTCATGGTGTGTTTACGTGCTCCCAGGCAGCCATACTGGCACTGCTTCCATGGCACCAAAATAGCACAAGACTAGAGACACAAAACTGCTTGAAACAACAATAGATTATTTAAAAACTAGGATTTAAATAAAACATTAACCCTCAATTGCACCACAAATCAAAACTTCTGAATACAAATGTGTTTTTTAAGTGCTGCTTCTCATGCAGTGAAGTGAAATATTTATTGCATTTTGTATTTTATTGTCCAGTTTTTATCCCCCACAAACAATGCAATGTAAGTGTGTAAGGGTGTGGAAGTGACAAATGTCCAAGCGTGTGTCCGAGGGTCTGCTGGAATCACTACGGGCCAAAACGCAGTGAATGCAGGCGAGCGTTGCAGGACAGGAGTGTTTGCAGTGGAATCATGGCTCGCACCGTTTGTCGTCTCAACATTCAGCTGGCAAACACACCGGCCGCTCTCAGGCCGTCTGCAAGATAAGCTCACAAATTCACCTTGGCCGGCCTTCGGTGTGTGGACTGTTGACTCAAGTTGGCTGTTGACCTTCCTCTTTTTTTTTGTAGTTTTGAAGCGACAGAAATACTTGTGGCTCCTTCACAAGTGCTAAAGTCACGCATTTACAAGGTGCTCGAAACCCCCAAAAAACAACTGGATACACTCAAAGGTCACACTGAGTTTTCCTGCTCAAATCTGACATTACTTTTGTTTTTCAGGTCGTCAGTTCTTTAAAAAAAAGCATATGTGCTCACCGAGTTGATTACTGAGTTTAGCGAGCGTGATGACTTCACACTCGAAACTGTTTCCATGGCGGGACGTGTTGACGCTAACCTCTGTATTACATAGAATGCATTTGAAAGGGAAATCAGGACAAGTAAAATGATATCTTCCTATCTGTGAGCAGTGTCACACCTCAAACCCCACCATGACCTGCTTCCACACACTGTCCACCATCGCACAGCTGCAAAACAAAAATCTTTTATAGCTTCCCTCACTTTTTTAACAATAGAACAAAAGTCGTCATTGTCTGATGTGAGACGCTGGAGCTCAGGAATACAGGTTGTGTTTAAGGTGTGTGTGTGTGGTTGATGAAAGACTTGCGTGAACAGACAGGTGGTAAATTAGCAGGGAGAAGAGGGGACTGGGCAGCTGACTGAGGAACACACACACACACACACAGATACACATACACACATGCACACACATTAACAGAACATTCCTCTGTCAGTCACACATCCACAGCAGCAGGCCAGAACAGTGTGTGCTTTTGTTGGACAATACGTCTCGGGAGTCTTGGTGAAGATTAGCTGAATAGATTAATGTTGGAAACAGTGAGGATGAAATTCTTCAGGTATTTCGTGAAAAAACACGTGGTAATAATTTGTGTGCCGAGCATTTACTTGAACAAATTTGCCGTTCGTCGCAGGCAGTCACCAATATTTACAGATGTACTCTGTTTGGTCTGCTGCTAAGATCTGCTGGTGTTATATTAACGGCATGTTGGATCATTAATCAAAGAGAGCCGTTATTTGACTTCCACACAAAACAAAACAAGAAAGCCAACAGTTGTGCTTTAATGTGTCTCTTGTTTCTCTTCAGATGACCTTTGAGTGGTCGAGTAGCGTGACGCTGCTGTTTAACTTCTGGGATGTGCAGGGACCTGCAGGTACGTGTCAGAGCTGGCCCCGCCTCCCTCGCACTCCATCACCCTCAGAAACCGGTTCTCCCTGTTGATTAAGACATTGTATAGATATTTTCCATCTCTCTCTCAAGCACATCCGATAGACACCCACAGGTTTTG
This sequence comes from Mullus surmuletus, assembly GCA_903171835.1. Lineage (NCBI taxonomy): Eukaryota > Metazoa > Chordata > Actinopteri > Syngnathiformes > Mullidae > Mullus > Mullus surmuletus. The sequence goes on along the minus strand of CAESWR010000693.1, from coordinate 53,684 downwards.
GCATCGCCGATTCCAAACCTCGTAACACACACCTTGTAAACTTTTGCATATTGTCGCACACCCGTCTAACTTGATTGTTTTATAGTGTGACTCAAGATATACAGTGAACTTTGACACTTTCTAGCTGCGTGTATTGGTCAGCCTCTGCTCAGCATCATCCGAATTTTAAACACCACTACTAAATACGCTGAGTCCGTTTTCTTAACCCCTAAGAGGTCCATAAAAAAAACAAAAACTTTATCTCAGAATGAAAAACCTCCCATCCCTAAAAACTGCTGTGAAAAATAATATATATTAGTATCTTTTTCATTCTTTTGAATAAAATTCAGCCTTATGTGTATGTGTATATATATATATGTATAT
>CAESWR010000693.1:41801-53173 GCA_903171835.1 Mullus surmuletus | reverse complement strand
GTGTATATATATATATATATGTGTGTATATATATATATATATGTGTGTGTATATATATATATGTATATGTGTAAAATATTAATTATTTGGGGGGATTCCAACCCTCTAGAAGTGAGTTTGTTTATTTAACTCCACAGTATTCGAATCAAAAAACATACAAAAACTCAAATTATTTCCATTAAATGCAATTCAAGAAGGATTTGATTAGTATTATTGGTAGAGACTCAGGTGGGTCAATGATTAGCAGCAACATTGAATTTGAGGCATTCTTATTTTTCTGCAGTGATTGATTTTTATAGCAAACTCTCTTATTAGGTCCTGGGGACAAAAAGCACCTCCTTACAAAAGACTTTAAATGAGTCAGTCTTGTTAATCAGCTTCAGCCTGAAAGATGCATATCAAATATAAAATATTTTTTAGGGATTTCGACCCTCAAAATGGTCAACTAAACATCTGTACAAAAAACATCCTGAGGAACTCTTGAGGGTTAAGAATCCATCTACACGGATCTCCGTCCAGTTGAACTTTGTGGTCCGAGCGAGCCATGATCATTTAGAGCCATGTTGAACCCTGCAGACGGTGAATGTTTCATCCTCAATAAGTAGTTCTTTCAGCTAAATGTTACCTCATTCAGTCAAAACAAAAAAGTAGGCGTGAGATCTGAGTCACTCCTGTAAGAGCTCCTTGTCTGTGTGTGTGTGTGTCTGTGTGTGTAGGGATGGCCCTGTCCGTCTTCGTGGTCCTGGTGCTGACGGTCTTCTACGAAGTGCTCAAAGTGTGGCGGGTTTGGCTGAGCACCGGCTCCAAGCTGGCCGAGCCCTCGTCCCTGATGTACTCCGGCCCCGCCTCCGACCGCTCCGACAGCTGCTCTGCGTTGGACAGCAGCCCCTCCGAGTGCTCGCTGACACCCATCGAGCCCCATCGGCCCCCCGCGCCCAACAGCAAAAACAAGTGATTTTTCATTTTTATTTTTTTGCAACAAAGTGATTTATTTGTGTTTTATTGCGGGCGATGTCTAAAAGCATCTGATGAGTGTGTGTGTTTCCTGGTTCTCAGATGGCTTCTGCACGGCATCCAGACGGTGCTCCATGTCCTGCAGGTGTCTCTGGGCTACTTGTTGATGCTGTGCGTTATGTCCTACAACACCTGGATCTTCCTCGGAGTAATTGCCGGCTCCACATTGGGATATTTCATCTCGTTCCCTCTGCTGGGAAAAGCCTGATTCATGGACTATTCTGAGAGTGGTTTTTTTCTTTTCTTTTCTTTATCCTTTAAGATTAAAGGGATCACACATTAAGGACACTAAATTGGACAACCACTTGACACGGGGGGGGGGCACTTGGTGTTCATGAAAAAAGATCCAACTAGTTGAAAACTTGAAGGGAAACTGCCTGCTTTGGACACTAGATTTGAAATGAAAACCTGTGTTAGCTTATGAGTTGTTTTTTTCTGCTTTAAAGGGACGTAACCTTCTACATCTGAGGTGTAACTTTGCATGTCCTCAGTCACCATATGGGCTGAAATGTTTGTTTGTTTTTTAAGCCTACACAGATTTAACTGCAATTTCTAGTATTTCTGTAATTTAACAGTTTTTACGTCACATTTCACTGAAATGTCAAAACTTGTTAAGAAAGCACTACAGAGTTTTTTGGGACAATTTATATCATGTCAGGAAATCGCTGCATCCCCTTTTTCCCTCCTTTCAACACTTATAACACACCTTTCCAGAGCATTTTTGAGTATTAAATGGTGACCTCTGCTTTTGTTTCAGTGTTTTAAGATTTCTAAATGCAGACTTGCACTTGAAACTGAGATTTACAGCCAGAAGTCATAAGACAGATCCTGAGTCACTTTGCAGAACTGATTCGGTCATATGATTTCTGGCTTGTAAAGTGATGTAATGTTTGTCCATAAACAGATCATCCTGACAACTACTTCGGGTAGGCTGAGAGCGGCTCTGTGGCAATCATTTCTCAATGGAAACCCACATAGGAAGAAATAAAAAGAGTGCCTTCGAACTGAGATTTCAGCTTTTCTGATATGAATGTTTACAACTCTTTTATAACTGGAAGAGAGAAGAACAACCGGAGGGTTCTCAGTTTCTGTCGAGGATTTAATGACAAAAAGAAATAAAGTATGTTTGATGAAATAACTTTATTCCTCCATATTTCCTTTTTTTCTATTCTCAAAGACATACAAATAAAGAAAGCTGCTGACCACACAGAGTTGTTATGATAAATAAATATTTGGCATCTACGACCTACCCATTTATGGAAGCTCTAACAGGAGGAACCGAAGCTTTCCAAACAGTGTGCAGCAAATAGAGGGCAGGAACTGATGTCTAATTAGACATGTTTTTGGTGTTATTCTCCAAATCACAAACTTTGGCTCGTTGCAGAGGTCTCCTCCAGTGCTTTCTCACAGCACCATGGTTGTCGGGATACGACCTACAGTCGGGGAGATATTGGCAGATTTCAGATGCAAGGTTTGTCACTTGCCATGCACATGGATCCTCGATACTTTGGGGTGCAATTTAGGGGTCCCAGGAGGTGGCCACAGTCTTAGAATTGGACAAACTTTGGCTCGTTGGAAATGTCTCCTCCAGTGCTTTCTAACAGTACCATGGTCAGTGGGATGCTACCAACGGTTACAGAGATATGGGCAAAAATCCCAGTTGCAGACACACAAACGGATAGATTTGACCGCCATTTACTGTCACCTGCCATGCATGTGGAACCTTGATACTTCCGGGAGCAATTTAGGGACCCCAGCAGGTGACAAATATGCAATAAAATCAGGGGGTCAGGTTTGACCTCTGATGCCAAAATGTTGATGTTACCCCTTTGTGTTTTTGAAAATTGGTCACAGTCTCAGAATTGGACAAATTTGGGCTCATTGGACAGGTCTCCTCCACTGGGATATTACCAACGGTTACAGAGATATGGGAAAAAATCCCAGTTGCAGACACAAACTGACAGATTTGACCGCCATTTACTGTCACCTGCCATGCATGTGGAACTTGGATACAGACTTAATTGCAGACACACAAACTGTGTTCTAACAGTGCCGTGGACACTGATTCGACCTACAGTTGGGGTGCTATAAGTAAAAATCATCGATGCAGAAACACCAAGTGACAGATTTGGCCACCATATACTGTCACCTCCCATGCACATGGAACCTTGATACTTCCTGATTTTTCCTGATATCAAAATGTTGATGTCACTTGCCATGCACGTGGAACCCTGACACGCACCATTCTTCGACCGAGGGAGATATGAGTGAAAAAGGTGGTTGTAGAAACGTAAGTGCCCTCTGCTGCCGCTCGAACGTGATGTAGGTTCCCTTTTTTGTAGGCCCTGGCCTTCGAAAAGTCTATCCACGTCACTGTGCCAAATTCAAACAGATTCAATCTCAAGATTCTGTAGAAATTCTAAATGCCATAACGACTTGGGTATATTGAAATTTCTGGGGGAAAAAGGGAGGCAATGGTGAATATCCTACTTTGTGATTAAAAGATTAGAGTTGACAGAGAAAATGTTTTTTAAATAGACAGTTCTTTTTTATTAAATGTGTGTAAAATAAAATCAATAAGCAAACATTGAAGGTCATCAGAGGTCAAGAATCATCCTTCTTATTTATTAATTAAGGGCATTTACTAAAATTAGGTATGCACAAGAGATAAAAATGACATATTTAAAAAAAACATTTACAAAAATATATACCATAAAATTGCAGTAGTTAAAATATACATATAAAACAAACTAAGATTGCTTCGTGCCGCCCATTGACCGGGTAGACACCATGCTAAAAATAATAACAATAAAAAAAAAAGCCTGACATCCTGCTGTGCTGACAGATCTTTCTAAATGTTTCAGTTGTTCTCATCATTTTATTACTTATAGATACTTGATCAAGGTGATCAGTAGTCTGCAGGGGTCGTTTCGATTAAATTAGAGATTCTGAATTCAGTGTCATAAACAACATATGTAGAATACTTGCATTGAAAGTCATGCTGCATTTAAAGGAACCAATCACCAAGGAAATGTCTCAGAAAGGGCACGGAGAGGATGATATAGTGCAACATCAACAACAGTGACAAACAAAACATTGCAGAAATTATATCCTTAAATATAATCAATAACTAGTCGCACTTCTCTTCCACCTCATGCTGTTTTTCCCGCTCTGCTAATCATCGTCTCCCTACGCCACGGCCACTTCCACTTCTGCGGGATCGATGCTTTTCTCGCCGCCGCTCAGGCCGTTTGAAAGAGGCTGAGGCTCGGCTTCGTCCTGCTCTTCATTGGCCGGTGACTGGAAGCCGCTGTCGTCGTGCAAGCTGGAGTCTGTGGTCGGTGGCGGCTGCGGCGACGACTCTGTATCGGACTCTGCCGCAATCCGATCACTGTCCACTTCCTGTACGGCGCTCTCGATCTCCCCGATGGCAGTCTGAATGGCCGCCTCCTCCTGACGCTCCTTGTCTCCTTCCTGTTTATTGCCTCCCACCAGCTGCTGAAGGAGCGACTGCGGGGACGTCTTGCTGACAGGGGACTTTTTGGGGACGTCCTCCACGACGGGGGACTTTATGGGGACGTCCTCCACGACGGGGGACTTTATGGGGACGTCCTCCACGACTGGGGACTTTATGGGGACGTCCTCCACAACGGTGTCATTGTGCGTCACCTCCTCCTGCTGGTCGGCGTCCTCCGGGGTGATGGCGTCCGGGGTGGGGTTGGCCCCGTTGGTGATGTTTGTGTCCTCGTCCTCGTCCTTGGGCGCCGGCACCACGACCTCCACCACCGGGTTGATCAGGCCCCGGATTTCATTCACACTATCTGGTGACTTGAGGTCCTCGTACTGACCCAGTTCTTCTTCCTGCTCCTCCTCCTCCTCTTCCTGCCTTTGGGCCTCCTCCATGTCCTCCTCTGGGATAAGCTCCACCCCTGGAACCTCCAGGCACGACTCGTAGGGCAGAGGCAGCCCGTCCAGCTGGATCATGGACACCACCTGCTTGCGTCTTCTCCCAGAACCCCCCTCGCTGCCGCCGCCGATGGAACCCTCAGGCTCGTCGCCTCCGAACTTGCTGGCCCAGTCCACGGACGGCGCCTCTCCCAGAAGGTGCAGGTTGGGGTCGCTGTTGGTCAGAATGATGCTGTCTCTGTAGAGGTTGTGTCTCCTCTGGACGGCTGCCTCTTTCACCGCTGGAGACAGAGAACAAATGGTCAGTCAGCGAGCTCGAGAAATCAATACGTCATTGTTACATTCCGCTGGCCCCTCACCCATCATTATGTCCTTGGTCACGGACTGCAGCACCACCTCCTCAAAGAGATTCTCCACCAGGAGAAAGCGGGAGAAGTCCTCGAAGATGAGCTCCTTGAAGCGAGGCAGCTCCTGGAGAAGAAGGGGACAGCCGGGGAGGGGGGATTCATTAACCCTTAACTTTCTCAATCGTCCCTCAGGACAAAAAACTCCATAAAAACTGCTATAAAACAAACAATAAATATTTTTTTCCACTTTAAACGAGTCAATCTTTTTAATCATCTTCAGCCTGAAATATGTGCTAATATATGTCAAATATTATTATTTGTGTGTTTACCTAACTCCACTGTATTTTTACTTGAAAAAACTCAAATAATTTCCATAAAATGCAATTCAAGGAGGATTTAATCATTATCATTGTTAGAGCCTCAGATGGGTCAATGATTAGCAGCAATAATGAAGTTGAGGCATTCTTATTTTTTCTGCAGTGACAGATTTTTATAGCAAACAGTTAGCAGTTTTTCAGGACAAAAGCATGTCTTTCCAAAAGACTGATGTAAAAATATCATATATTAATATTTTTTCCAACTCTGAAATTGTCAGTCTTGTTACTCAGCTTCAGCCTGAAAGGTACATATTAAATATCAAATATCAATATCAAACAACTGGACATAAAATGTACCTAAGAACTCTAAAGGGTTAAGATTTGATAGACGGGTGGACCGCAGGCAGTTGCTGGTTGCCTCTACAGTCTTAGTCATGTGAAGACAGATTTTATATGAATAAGAAAAAAGCAAGATAAAGGGAAATTTAAAGTGGCATTACTCACCGGCAAACAGGAGGGTGAGAGCTGTTGCAGCATGTAGGGGATTATGATCTGCAGCAGAGCCTCTCGGAAGAACTTCTTACGCACCGTACTGCTGTCGTAATCATATTTCTGACAGGAGCGGGAAAAAAAGGAGATATTACTATTCATAGGACCTCTGGAGGTAATATTATACCACAGCAATACACACATTTTATACATCAATATTTGCTATATTACCTTCAGAACCCTGTCCTGGCATCCCTGGATGGCTTTGCACATGTCGTCTTCTCCTTGGGCGTCCAAAGTCTGCTGGAGGAGCTGCTCAAACGTGTACACGGCGTTGTCCATTTGCTATCAAAGTACAAAAAAACCCAAAACACAATCATACAGCAGAACAAAGCAGATCAATACCAGCAGAGGCAGAAAACTAAAATCTTTGCGTTGACAAAATGTAATGCTCCACTTGTCCAGCAGAGGGCAGTGGAAGCTTCAAAACAGGAGGAAAAAAAAGGGCATCTGTTGACAGCTTCCCACGCAAGGCTGACTCTGAGGGTAACGAAGGAGAATATTACTCAGCACAAAAGAAAACACAGATGGGATCTCACCTCCCTCATGAGGATCTGCGCCCTGCTGACGAACACAGAGGGGCTGGAGACGTCGAAGCGCTGCTGCAGCCCCTCCAGGTTGAGCTGCTCCACCTTCTCGTAGCAGCTCTGCATCTTCACCGGGTGGAAGGCGAGCATGGAGAGCCGCTCCAAGTTCTGCAGGGATGGAGGGGCAGGGAGAGAGGAAGGCAGCGATGAGAGAAGAAGAAAAAGAAAAGCCGAGAACAAAGGTTGGAGGTGATTGTGGAGGATCAGACTGTCGGGCACTGAGGGCGGCTGGAGGAGGACACTCCCTGCTCTCTAATTAAAGACTCGCACCAGCAAAGCCGAGGCTTCCACAAACACGCCGCGTCCTCACATGCACTCTAATCACGCTCCTACAGAAGCCAGACAAAGCTTTGATATCCACATATTAACAGCTCAACCATAAACACACCAGCAGCTGAAGTCCGCCCTTTTAAAAAGCCAGGTCATGGATTTATAAAACTTTCGTAGTTAATACCAGGATGCCCTTCAAGCGTTATCAACCGGCAAGACAAAACAGCAGAGGAGGAGGAGGGGTTGCAAGTAATGTATTTTCTCCTCACAGCGATATAAGTTACGAGCTCGGTGAACCAATGGAATATCATGTTACTGAGATCAAAGCAGAACAACCAGTAATCACAATCACATCACATCACATCACAGTACTCAAAACCATTCCTGATGCAATCTGAGTTGTCCGCGTTAACAGATGAGGAGTTAATAACATATAAAAGATGTTTGTTCGTAAATTTCCTGGCCCAACCCACTGGTCCCGAGCCACATAAGCGAAGTGACAAGAAGATCAACTTACACATATCGTACATACATTTAACTAGGATGAGGTAAGCTCGCTCCGTGATGTGAAAGGCATCAATCCGTCAACGCTCATGTCATGCGTAAAGCTGTGCAAAGTTTTTCTCTTTGTGCTTTGATCCTGTGATCATGTGAAGTGGTTTAGTGTGAGTGAAATGGCATGGGAAACAGATGATTGAAAGAAGAAGAAGAAAAAAATCTCTTCGCATCGCTTCGCATTGCACCATAATGGCAATGCAAGTCACTTTTAAAACTGCATTAATCATTTTTGGTCATGCGCACGGCAACCCTGATGGAGGGACGTGGAACTTTTACCTCTTTTTTTTTTCTTTTTCTTTTTTTAAATCAATGAACTCTGGCAAACCCGCTTCTTGCTCAGCATCAAACAAAAATGGCTGAGACCAAATCTTAGTTAAAACTGAGTTCATGTCAGCATAATGTCAAAACCTCCAAATAACGGCTCTACACTGTATTGCTGAGTGTGCATTTCTAAGGGAATTTGCAGTGCAGTGTTTGCAGAGCACAATATTCACTTTAATAGGAAAAATAAACTTCCTTTTGAAATCAACATCCTCAGCAGAAACCAGTTAGCCCTGAAAGCAAAAGATGTATTGCTGTTTCAGTGACCCACACAACCTGATAATGGGAAAATAAATCCGGAATATGTTTCTCACCCCCTCATAGTGGTTGTGAGATGCATGAAAAACTCAAATAATGAAGAGTAACCCAACGAAAATGTCCACAAATATTAAAAGAGGCAAAACTTGACTCACGTCTCCCAGTTTGTCTTTGCCGCCTCCGTTGAGTGAGTTCTTGCTGATCTCCACCAGCTCCTGAAAGAAGACCTCCCTGACCTCGGAGAAGCCTCGGCTGGTGGGCTCCATCAGGGCCTCCAGGATGGAGCTGATGTAGGGCTGGATGCTGCTCCTCAGGAGCTGCTCGGCCTTGGGCAGCACCAGGCCTGCATGCCAGGGGCGTCACACGGGGGGCGAGAGAGAAATGGAGCCTTGGTTAGTTGCACCGCACTGATGGTAACTGATAGAGAGACAAAAGTTTGTCGCTCTAGTCACTGCATTGTTGTAAGGCTGGGTTGACATGACTGGTATGTTTGTGGTGACGCTCAAGGAAATTCAGAAGCTGCAGGAAATCACACTCGGTGCCGAGAGAAATTCAAGAAACCCCGGATAACAGATAGGATTACTGCTCTGAAACATCGCGTAATGCGAACTGGCGTCGTCTGGACTCTCCGTCCACTGACTCGTAGCCTGAGAACCCTATCTGTGGGATAAAGTCAGAAACGGTCCGTACAGCACAGGTAAAGGAATGCGGTCCTTCCACTTCGGCTTATTTCATAGAAGTGCACATGAAAAAAGGAGCAGCCTGTGTCGATTACTTTTAAACGGAGAGATGCCCGGCTCGCTGCTCAGAGCGCCTTCAACAATGAAGGTCACGGGCAGAAATGGAAAGGAAATTTGAAAAGCTCTGGTGCCGTCAGTCGTCCCCGAACCAGTGGAAGATGCACGCGTCGGGGGGCGAACAATGAGGGTGCTGCCGAGGATGGCGGGATCACGTTACACAGCACAGCGAGCACCAAGCCAATCGAATCATTCTGCCTCGCATGTTGTTTGCATGTGTATCAGGAGACTTGACGACTGTTCAGCTAAACTCATTAAAATGTGCAGCCGTGCTGTTAACATTTCAAAAAGCATTCCCCACTTTCAGCCATTGCTTCAAATTACCCTGCTTTTTAAAAACTAAAATGCATTAAATATGACATTTGCTGCCACTAAAGAACACAGTCCGAAACAAAATACTAGGATAGTGTGACTGGAGGCTACGACACGGCCTGCAAAAACCCACTGAAAACCAGGACAAGCTCCGACTAACTGGGAGGTCTGGTCACGATAGCTGGAAGTAACAACATGCACGTGCAGCGCTCAAACCACACACACACAAACATACACACACTCACACACAGGGAGGGTGACCTCATCCTCTGCTCATAAAGGCATGACCTGAATCATTCCACCATATCATAACTTGTTAGCCTCTATTGTAGTGTTCTAGATATCATGTTGGACCTTTAAATTTGAATCTTTGTAGTAAATACAGCAATAAAAGGTTGCTCTGCAGTGATTCTGAAACATCCATTCATATGAAATAACATTTATATTCAATCTAGGGGCCTGGAATATTAAATATACTGCAAAATGCGGCTCTTCGGTCACCTCGTATCTTGCTGCTGACGTGCTCTTTCGACGTGATGACCTGGTCCATGTCGGTTCGCAGCCTGGCGTCCAGCGGAGCTTTTTGGGCCTCGCAGGCTTCGGCCAGCGCCTCGTACTGACCCGTGGTCTGCGACAGCACCTGCTTGTACACCGCGTTTGAGATCTGGGGGAGGAGACATTGGTTCGAGAACGTCACTGACGGGACTTCTTCGGACATCCTCCCGCGCTGGTATGAGAACTCACCAACATCCAATTCCTCTGCCTCTGCTGCAGCTTCCCCTTCAGGCGGGGTCCGATCACGTCCCTCAGCTCCGGGTGGAGGGTTTCCATCACCAGGTTGGCCAAAATCTGCAAACACAGTAACACACATTACTTATTTACACTGCACTGGATTCTACCTACCACTTCAGCTCATGGAGACACTCTTTTAATAGTCTTTTATTAGTGAGTGTGTGTTGTCATTTTCATAGGAATTTGCCATCAGATTTTTTTTTCTTCTTTTACACAGCAAAGGTGTGGTCGAAAAAACACTCAATATCCTCCACCAAAAAGTAACACCAAAATAAACTCAGAAAAAGTGCAGCCCCTCTTTCCTGTGTGGTTCCGCTGACACAGTGGGGCGATTGAGATGATACACAGGTGGATACAGAGAGGCAGGAAGGCAGCCCCGACACACACACACACACACACACACACGCACAAAACAGCTCCACATTACATACACCTCGTGCACCTCCACGTGTGCAGCTCCACGAGGCCTGCGCGATGCTTAGCTAAATATTTGGGGAAACATGTTGCCGGGTAATGAACGGCTGTGGTGAGGGCGCAGTTGTAGTTCCAGATAGAGGAACAAAGGTGCCTGGCAAACACTTTTTCTATGGCTTATTGTTTAACACACACAAAAAAGCATTGCGGTGGTGCATGACTATTATTTTATGACAGTTTCTAATAAATGTCCAATAACTCCGCAGTCAGTACTCGTATTATGCACAGTTTTTTTTCTCCTTTTGTTCCGTTATTAAAGTTGCAATATCTTTGTGGCAGTCGTCCAATTACTTGTGTTTGCATTTATCCTATTACTGTACTTCTTATTGGAATGTTTCCTCTCATGGTTTTCGTTTGACAGAAACATTTGTCTTCATTTGGAAAGAAAAATACACATTTTAGCAGTTGTTTCTGCATTTTGTCATGATGTGATGGTGTTTGCAAATGGCAAATGCATCACTGTCATGCTTCAATGTAATAATGAGGGTAATAATGGTTTCAAAAAATCTAACATGCCGGTTTTCCTGCTCACAGTTTATTCACGAGTCCTCATCATGTGGCTCCGTAGCAAACTGGGAATGTCCCAGTAATGTCGCCTTAAAATGTAGTTAGACCTTACAAAAATATCTAATCTCCTAACAACATGTTTATGCACTTTTTCTATTGAATTACATCCAAGCTGCTTTTAACGTCTGCTGTGCTCATTAATGTCTGCTTGCTGCAGGTCCTCTGCTGCTTTTTCTCCTCCGTGTGCTCACAATAAATAAGAATCCACAGGAATGTCTGAAAGGAAGAGTGGCTGGAAAATGGAAAAATACTTTTGTAGCTTGACATTCCCTTTACATTTTCCAAGACTAGAGTCATCTGCTT
>CAESWR010000692.1:180212-206798 GCA_903171835.1 Mullus surmuletus | reverse complement strand
GACCTGAACCAAAGACCATGACCGAAGTTCCCTCCATAAATTCTACTGTAGATACGTAGCTTGTTGCACAGTAATAAGTAGCTGAGTCAGAACTTTGTAAATCTGAGATCATCAAGCGATTTGTGCCATTTTCAGAAGACGATGTGAAGCGTGGATTGTTTTTGAATTCACCATAAAACAAGACGTGGTCATTGTAACGGTAGAAGCTGGTCATGAGTGTTGGTTTCTCTCCCAGTTTTTGCTTGTACCAGGAAAACTTTGATGTCCTCTCACGATCATAGAAACATTTTAAAGTGACATTCTGACCAACATTTGCTGACACTGATCTACTTTTTTGATGTACGGTTGGAGGCAACTTCTGATCAGTGACCTCAGCTGAAATAAAAATAGTAAAGAGGAAGAAAATTATCATTTTAATAGAATGAAACAAAACTGTGGCTATGACACCACAATGGTGATTTAAACTAGAGTCAAACACTCACCCATTTTCCTCGCAAACAGACACGTGAGACAGAAAACAGCCTTCAGAGCTCCCGACATGCTGAAGTTTGCTCAAAGGTCTCTTTCGTCTGAAGATGGAAAGTTGCACTGAAGTGGCCAAACTACAAAAGGACGTGATGTCTCGCGCTCACTGACGTTCATCCTGTCATGTCCGCCTTCATACCAACCACAGACGCTCTCAGTTATTCTGATTGGCTGCATTCACTTCAAAGAGGAGGAGGCCTCTTGTGAGGAACTTGGTCAAAGTTTGAGCTATAAAGCTGAAACATCAGACGGAGTCACACAGTCATTCTTCATCTACACAAGTAAGCAAAGAATAAAATCTCAGCCAATCAGACGCTCCGTGTCATCCCAAATATTTGCACACAACATCTTATGAGCCAACAGAGATCTTTATTGATCATTGAGGTTGACATCCAATAGTATTCAGACAAAATTGTATTCAAAATGTGATTTTTGTTTAACCATTGTTACACACACTCAGCTTCACTGCTTGACGCTGGAGTACACATACTCAGGCTCCGCCTCCTCCCGCCGTCTTCTCGTGCTGGCATTCTCCATATGTACGGCTGCGTAATGGACGTCATGGTGGTTTCCGCCGTCCTGCGGCCAGAAGACATCGTGAGCGGAAATAAGTGCAAATTCAGCATTTTCCAAACTTATCTCAGACAAAGTACCTCTTGGTTTGCTGTAACGGGGGCGGAGCTTCCCGGCGGAGACTCTGAAAGGCAACACAAATCCATCTGTAGTGGCGTGTGGAGTGAGGAGACGCTGCACGGGAGCTACGAGCGGCGCCGCTCACCTGGATGTGGACGCCTGCTCCTCTTGTGCATCACGCAGAGTAAGAAAGCCAGTGACAGACTGAAGATGGAGGTGAATGCCAAAGCTGCGCCCAAAAAGGTCACCAGAGTTGGAGAGTCGCCCTCATCTGCAGGAGCCAAGCAAACAGGAAGGATGTGATCAAAGAAGCGGTGACTCTCAGAGTACAAAAGGAAGCGGGTTAGGAGTCCAACTAGGTTATCAAACCTTTCGCTTGACAATTGGAAGTATAGCTGGTTTGCAGGTGACGTCATGTTGAACGCTACGACTGCAGATGGGGGACAGGAAGTGATTCGCCTGTAGGAAAAAGTCGGCACCTTGCCAAAGTTTTGTGCTGTCTACGGCTGCACCAACCGCTCGAATTGAGAAAAAGACAAAAGATACTTTTGCATCCTGACAGTCGTAACTCACAAATGGGAGAAATTAAAAACAGCGCCCGTATGTACAGTGACCACTTCATGAAACTCAAGGCTACAAAACTACCAACATAAAGGGCTGAAACTGACAAGAATACAGAGCAGTGTGTTATGATGTGACTGGAAACTTAGCACACTGTGACATCCCCTCTTGGAGTTTTGTTTTACAGCTTGTGTGCTAGGTGGCTATCTGCACCCTTGTTTTTAGCAGAGATGCCCACAAGTCTCATTTTGCAAGTCCAAGTCAAGCCTCAAGTCCCCCCAAAAAACCCAAAAAGTAGCGCATCTCTTCTGTTGCTATGAGTGTTTTATTATCTGCAACAATAATGAAAAATGAATGGAAATACTGCAACAAGTGTTCCCTCGTATCTCCTGTATGATTAGTGAGCTTCTCTGTCTGTCCACTCTCTGAGCTGAGTTAGCAGTTAGCCTCTGCTAACTGCTAACTCAGTCAGACTTGAGTCAGAGTCTCAGACTGAAGTGGCAATCTCTGGTTTTTAGCAATGCTAGCTACGTTAGCTGTCACGTCCAGCCACTGAATCACACTTACTCACCCGGACAAAAACAAGACGGCAGTCATTTAGTGCTACTTTGGATCGAGGTCGCTGAAACAAACACTCACCAAGTGGTTGTGAGCCTCCAGACTCTCGTACGCCTTCATTTGACGAGCGGTGTTTTGCTATTTTTTGATGATACCTGCTACGTGCTGGCTCACCCAACACATAATCGCATTCAGTCATTTCTAATGGCTGTCCTCCACTTTCTGCCCCCATCTGAATTTCGTGCGTTGTCGGAATCATGCGACTACAAACCACCTATTGAAGATGTTTTTCATGGTCAGTATTTAGCATGTCCTCCACCAACATGGCATACTCCCCTTCCTCGTCTCTTATGGTATTTCATGGCTGTACACACCACTGTCTCTTAATTCTAGGGTTTTGCAAAGTCAGCAGGCAGATCAGCTCCTCTTCCTCGTCGTCAGTGTAGGACACCATGACAGAAAAATGTCCCCAAAGCGCAAGGACTGTAGGAAATGTAGGGTTTCACAAACATTTCACAGGAAACTACTATGCGGCAGTGTGCTCGACTATGAAAACTCTGATGACTGCAGACATTCCGCGCTGAGAGCAACTTTACCTTTCACACACACATGCACACACACACACACACACACACTAACACGCATACACACTCACAGATTCACACTTCCACACACAAACACACGTGCCTGTGATGAATAAAGTTTGCAAGATACCAAGAATCCTTTCTAACTACAACACCAAAGTCTTGTTGGCTTAACTAATGTTTCTTTGTCTATAAAACCCGTCTCCCACTAGGTCACAATGATCAGAAATCTTGCTAGAACTTGATCTACTCTGCTGGTCTCTGGTTGGACTTCTCCACCACCATCCAAACCTACGAGCCAAATCATGGTTCTACATTGTGGGCCACCTCAGAGTTGAAAGTAGCACATGAACACACGTACTTACACTCACACCAATAATCAATCAGTGTTACTATTCATTTAAGTGCCGTCATTGGCTGGTGGGTCGAGTATAGCAGATATGCTGTACTAGTCAAAGTTATGAGTAAAACTGCAAGTAAGACGAGTTTTGCATTTGTAACAGAAGCTGATCAGTCTAACAGTGTGAATAAAAGTCACTTACGGCCGAAGTCCAACTTGGTCCCGTTTCCAAACAGAAGGCGTCCACATGAAGCCACAGCACAGTAATAAATCCCAGTGTGAGAAGGATCCAGACTCACGGGCAGGTTGTAAACGCAGGTGTGTGTGTGTGCTGTGGCGTTCCTCACACACTGATCGTGGCTTCCTCCGGGCGAGTCAAAGACTCCCGCGTGAGCTTCTTGTGACTCTTTGAACCAGTAAACTCGGGCTCCCCCAGCACAGCTCCCAGTGTGAACTGTACACTGCAGAGTCACAGAGCCGCCCAGCTGGACGCTCCCAGACGCCCACTGGTTCACCCAAACTGGGAAGCTCTGACCTGAACCAAAGACCAGGACTGTAGTTCCCTCCATGAATTCAATTGTAGATGAGTAGCTTGTTGCACAGTAATAAGCAGCTGAGTCAGAATTTTGTAAATCTGAGATCCTCAAGCGATTTATGCCATTTTCAGAAGAAGATGTGAAGCGTGGATTGTTTTGGAATTCACCATGAAACAAGACTTGGTCACTGTAACCATAGAAGCTGGCCATGAGTGTTGGCTTCTCTCCCAGTGTTTGCTTGTACCAGGAAAACTTTGATATCTTCTCACGATCATAGAAACATTTTAAAGTGACACTTTGACCAACATTTGCTGACACTGATCTACTTTTTTGATGGACGGGTGGAGGCAACTTCTGATCAGTGACCTCAGCTGAAATAAAAATAGTAAAGAGGAAGAAAATTACCATTTTAAAAGAATGAAACAAAACTGTGGCTATGACACCACAATGTTGATTTAAACTAGAGTCAAACACTCACCTATTTTCCCCGCAAACACACACGTGAGACAGAAAACAGCCTTCAGAGCTCCGGACATGCTGAAGTTCACTCGAACGTCTCTTTCGTCTGAAGATGGAAGGTTGCACTGAAGGAGCCAAACTACAAAAGGACGTGATGTCTCGCGCTCACTGACGTTCATCCTGTCATGTCCGCCTTCATACCAACCACAGACGCTCTCAGTTATTCCGATTGGCTGCATTCACTTCAAAGAGGAGGAGGCCTCTTGTGAGGTACTTGGTCAAAGTTTGAGCTCAAGGCTGAAACATCAGACGGAGTCACACAGTCATTCTTCATCTACACAAGTAAGCAAGGAATAAAGCCTCAGCCAATCACATGCTCCGTGTCATCCAAATTATTTGCACACAACATCTTATGAGCCACCAGAGATCTTTATTGATTATTGAGGTTGACATCCATTAGTACTCAGACAAAATTGTATTTAAAATGTGATTTTTGTTTAACCATTGTTACACACACTCAGCTTCACTGCTTGACGCTGGAGTACACACACTCAGGCTCCGCCTCCTCCCGCCGTCTTCTCGTGCTGGCAATCTCCACATGTACGGCTGCGTATTGGACTTCATGCTGGTTTCCGTCGACCTGCGGCCAGAAGACATCGTGAGTGGAAATAAATGCAAATTCAGCATTTTCCAAACTTATCTCAGACAAAGTACCTCTCGGTTTGCTGTAACCGGGGCGGAGCTTCCTGGTGGAGACTCTGAAAGGTAACACAAATCCTTCTGTAGTGGCGTGTGGAGTGAGGAGACGCTGCACGGGAGCTACGAGCGGCGCCGCTCACCTGGATGTGGACGCCTGCTCCTCTTGTGCATCACGCAGAGTAAGAAAGCCAGTGACAGACTGAGGACGGAGGTGAACGCCAAAGCTGTGCCCAAGAAGGTCACCAGAGCTGGAGAGTCGCCCTCATCTGCAGGAGCCAAGCAAACAGGAAGGACTTGATCAGAGAAGTGGCTGAGACTCACAGCTCCCCTCTCGCAGTTGTGGCCTCCAGCACTGCATGGAGGGAAAAGAAAGGCCTCCACGTTGTCGTGAAGCCCAACGTGAGGCCGCATGGAACTAGTGGAGCTCAACAAACACAGGATTTCCTCCAAAACACACCAAAAGAACTTCAATTCCCAGCATTCCTTGCTCACCTGACTCCCAGGTGTGAAGTACGCCAAAGCCAAACTCTCCACCCTGATTGGCTGAGGTGTGCTGTACTGGACTATAAATGCAGAGTAACCACTGAAGTCGCTCTCCTGCTCTCTTTGCTGCTACCAACATCTTGTGTATAGCTCTCCCCTGCCAGACCACCAGCACTCATTCCCTTCCCCCAGGAATCCATCTTGGAGATCATCAGACAAAGAGCCGACCACCTTCAACTTCCTCAGGTCTATGTGTCTTTTCCTGGAAAAACTCACGGAATTCAGCTCACTGCTGACGAGAAACGGGCTGGAACTCGAGCAACGCAGACCACGAGGACTAACTCTGACAAGAGCACTTCCTCTTAAGGGTTCGACACATATCCTTCCACCGTTTTATCTACTAAACCTCACAGTGGCCATTTTGATTGACCAAATCCTCTCCAGAGATCAATGACCCCCTGTTTGGATCTTCATCCTCCGACAAGATTAGCGCACTTCTTCACTCGATTATGAACTCTTCACAAACTAGCTAGGGAGGCAGGCTCCACCACCTGTCCTCCCGCCGAGTATAGGTTTAACCTGGAAGTACTCGGCCACCTCCCATAGACCACCCGCTAACTAGCAGCAAGAACATGGGTGCCATGGTGAGGTCTTAATCCTCTTCACTCCCAGCTGACAGGAATAAGCACCACCAGCCTTTGCACGTCCCTGCGAAGGTGCCGGCAGGTTCAAGTTCACTGTCTTGAGGCCGACAGAGGTGGGAATGCATGTGCAGGTTCTCACATCTGCATCACACACGACTCCTATCTTGTCGGGGTATGTAGCAATGAGTCGAAACTGGCCTCTTATAGCATTCTGGTCAGCGATCCAAACGATATCTCCCTTGGCCACATTTCGATTTAACTTGTGCCACTTTGGTCTGATGAACAGATTAGGTCAAGTTCTTCCGGAACTTGTCTACTCCCGCTTGCACTGCTGCCAATCTCCACCAAGAACTGCCTAGCTCAATTCCTTTTATATCACCCTTCTGTCCCGTGCATCCTAGGATGAGGGAGTTCGGAGTTAGATATGTTACGGCGTCTTCTTGTGATTGGGCGCGGGCGTCGATAGGTCTTTCACTCATAAGATTTGCTGAGTACAGGAGTGTCTGAAATTTCCCCCAAGTGAGATGATCAGTTGCCCCACCATGACTCAGTAAGGCTCTCTTGAGGAGTTTCACAGCAGCCTCAGCCACCCCATTTCTGTGACCTGAATCTGCTGGGTGTAAAGACCACTGCCAATCGGTACCATTTCTTGTCCTTGCTCTGTCCTTGATCTTTGCACCTTCTATGGTAGACAGGTGATTGGTCAATTCTTTAAGAGCAGGCTTGGCGCAGATGAAGTTTGTCCCGCGATCAGACCACAGTTTCCTTGGGTGTCCCCTTAGTGCCATGAAATGGGAATATGCCTTAAGGAAACTCTCTGTTGACTGGTCATTAACCAGATCGGCATGAACAGCTCTTGATGCCATGCAACAGAACACTATCTCTCACACCTTTAACTTGGTCCTCTTCTCGACAGCATCTCTCACTTCGAAAGGCCCAAAGAGGTCCAGAGTGGTAAACTCAAAAGGTCTTGCTTCTGAGATGCGTTCCGGGGGCAGGTTGCACATTACTTGTTGGCACAGTCGAGCATTCCTCTTCTTGCAAAGAATGCACTCATTTACTCATTTAATGCACTCATTTACTATCTTTTTTACGATCTTCTTTCTGGTGTGCAGAAGCGTGGCAGCAACTCCTTCATGGTTTGACTCATGAGCTTCCCTAGCAATAAAGATTCCCAGCCACGACTGAGGCAGGATTAAGGGGACTGCAAGTCCATCTTCTGCCCACGATTGCGATTCTGGGTCCAGACAACGGTATCACACAGCACAGCCAGTTTACTGAATTTTTCTGGATTGACGAGATTTACAAGAGCCACGCTCCAGTTCCTTGTTGTTTTTGGGGTTTCTACACTAGTAGTTGTCACTGAGAAGATCTGTCTGTACCGCTGAAGGACCATGCTGGCTTTCATCACCCCTGAAACAAACCGTGGACTCGTGCGCCCTTCGGCCAGCGACAGGATGCAGATCTGGGTTTGCCCCACCGACGACCAATCCTAGCGGAGTGTAGTAAAGGACGAGTTTGCCTACTACTCAGAGGAACAGGCATCAGGCGGCCGTGACGATGGCTTATCAGAACGTGGATGCGGGTGGGCCGCACCAACTTCTCCTGAGGAATGTCGGGAAAGATCTTCATCAATTGTGTTATAGGCACTTCATAATTGATGCCGGCCACAGTCTCCAGACCATAGCAGCTAAGGGTTGTCGTTATTTCTTCTTTGCCCGCCCACATTCTTATAGGGAGTTCATACCGTTTAGTCGTAATGACCCTCTTTTGATCCGCGACGGCGTTGATAATTATATCAATGTCCTCTCCTACAAGACCAAGGCGATCAGCTGCCTCATGAGTGATGTAATCAGAGTCAGAATAACTGTCAATCAAGGCTCAAAGTTGCTGACCGGATCCTGTAGTCACATTTATCATAGGCAGTAGAAAGGGTTGGTCATCAGGAAGATCAGGTGCATCCAGGTCGCCTAGCTGAAGCGCATAATTTTCCACAGCATGTCCATAATCCATGACTGCAGGGGTAGTAGTTCCTCCAGGAACAATCGGGTCACTGTTAGGTGCCAACTGGGGCATGGATTGGTGACAGCTCACGCAGGTTGCATTGGTTACATTTGTGTGGGTGGGTTTTCCCACGGTCGATCCAGGGCGTCCAGGATTCCCTGCTTTAGGACTTGGCGTCTCTGCTACTTGCTCTTTTGGACAAAGCAAGTTGTACTTCTCATCCTGACAGAAAGACCCTTTACAGACGTGAGCTTCGAACACACAATTCCTGTAATCGTGGATCCGCAAGCACTTGAAGCATGCTCTAGCTTTCCTTGCTTGGTGCCTTCTCTCAGAGGGCTTACGTTTTCTGAAGATATCGCAAGCATACAATCTATCAGGGTGGCCTTTGCTTGAGCAGATGAGAGCATAACGCGGTGAGGGCAGATGTGTGTCTGGGGGTGGGGGTGCACTGGATGTAGGAATTCCTGATGTGGCTTTAGTAAAGGCGACGGCTGGTTTACTCCTTTGTTTACTTTGCTGGGGTTGCTCTTCGTCTTCGTCCAGATTTATCTCCATCCGGGCGAGGGCTTTGTGCTCGTCAAGAAACGCCAATAGCCATTTCAAATGCTGAGGCTCATCATTTTGTTCAGTAGTAGTCCGAGTAGACTCATCATTTTGTTCCTTCTCGATGCAGCGTCGTAACCATATAAACCAGGACGTCTGCATACGACGCGTTCAATATCTCGTACCATCACTCCATTTACTATAAGATAGCTTCTTCCTAACCGTACGAGGTCTTGCACAGCTTTTCTGATGGAGTAGATGAAATCCAGTATCTCCCTCGGCTTTTCTTCGTTTGGTGTGGGTAGACCCTTGACGTCCTTTATGATCAATGGTGAAATGTTTCATTTATCTCCGATTGCCTTGTCTTCTTGCTTCTTTAGCAGAGACTAACAACTAATTTTTTCAGGGCGATCCAAGACTATATTCTGGATTTTGGTCCAAATCTCACTAAAATTATTATTGCAGTCCAAAATCAGCCTTCTTTCTGTCGTCGGCTTCTCCTGATTTTCTCAGGGCGCTGGCGTAGTCATGCCCGGCTTCATTGACTTTTTTGTAATTGTCTTTGAACTTCTCCCATTCGCAGACTATATCAGATATTGTTGGTGCATTTCTGCTGCAACTTACTATGGAATTAGCCTTCTTAGTAAATGCAGTTTGGTGCTTGATGCGTGCTTTCCTTAACTTGTCCAGAGTAGCCCCTTCTCCTGGCTCCTCCATTGTCTGCCTATCTCACGGCTTTGTTCTTCTTCTTTGAACAATAGTTGCCTGCTCAGCTGACAAGTAGGACCAGGTCTCTGTGGTTACGGTAATGACTTTGATCAGGTTGACTTTGAGTCTGATGCTTTACTGCAAAGTTTTCTTCACAAATCAATCCTCTTATGATTTATTTGGATTCCAACGGTGGATTATAACTGTGCGGATCTTCATCCTCCGAAAGGATTAGTGCACTTGGAATCTTGGAATATCACTCGGACACGTAGACTTGTCTTTGTAGAATTTACTGATAGAAAGATCTCAACTTACAACTTGATGACTTGGTAGGACGAAAGGTCGGAATAGAGCATATCATGTCAGTTTATGACAATTCATGTCAGCTTATGACAAATCATGTCAGTTCATGTCAGCTCATGTCAGGTTATAATCCTGGAAATAACGAATAAAGCAATTAAAATCACATTCTGTCTGTCTTAATCTTTAGCTTGATTCAATATATGTAATATTGAAACTTTACCAATAGCGTGTGTGCACTCGATGAAATAGGTAACAGATATATGATAGGGAAAAACCGGCTTTGAACCTGGTCTAGCCTTCACAACTTGATTTGCTTTGATTACAGCATCAAGAAGTTACGAGTCCTTGAATTAACACAACACCCCCCTTCTTCCTTTTTCCATCTCCCTCTCACACATACACACACACACACAGCCAAACACCCTGAAGGACCCAACATACTCGGGTTCCACACGGACTCTGCTCTGCACACTGGTGTCACACAAACACTGCTCCATACGTGTTTCTCACATCGACAAAGATTTGAGCGGTGACTCCCTGAGTGCAAAAGAAAGGGGGTTAGGCGCCAGACTGGGTCATCAAACTATTTGCTTGACATTCAGAAGTATTGGTCAGTATTTAGCATGTCCTCCACCAACATGGCATACTCCCCTTCCTCGTCTCATGGTATTTCATGGCTGTACACACCACTGTCTCTGGATTCTAGGGTTTTGCAAAGCCAGCAGGCAGAGCAGCTGCTCTTCCTCATCGTCAGTGTAGGACGCCATGACAGAAAAATGTCCCCAAAGCGCAAAGATTGTGGGAAATGTAGGGTTTCACGAACAATTAACAGGAAACTACTCGATGCAGTGCGCTCGACTATGGAAACTTGGATGACTGCGGACATTCCGTGTAGAGTCTGAGTCTGTGAGAACCTTTACCTTTCACACACACACACACACACACACAGATTCACACTTCCTGACACGAACACACACGTGCCTGAGATGAATAAAGTTTGCAAGATACCAAGAATCCTTTCTAACTACCACAGCAAAGCTGTTGCTAGAACTTGATCTACTCTGCTGGTCTCTGGTTGGACTTCTCTACCACCATCCAAACCTCCGAGCCAAATCATGGTTCTACATTTTGGGCCACCTCGGAGTTGAAAGTAGCACATGAACACATGTACTTACACACAGACACCAATAATCAATCAATATTAAGAATCATTTAAGTGCCGTCATTGGCTGGTGGGTCGAGTGTAGCAGATATGCAGTCCTAGTCAAAGTTATGAGTAAAACTGTAAGTAAGACGAGTTTTGCATTTGTAACAGAAGCTGATCAGACTAACAGTGTGAATAAAAGATACTTACGGCCAAAGTCCAACTTGGTCCCGTTTCCAAACAGAAGGCGTCCACATGAAGCCACAGCACAGTAATAAATCCCAGTGTGAGAAGGATCCAGACTCACAGACAGGTTGTAGACGCAGGTGTGTGTGTGCGCGGTGGCGTTCCTCACACACTGCTGGTGGCTTCCTCCGGGCGAGTCAAAGACTCCTGCGTGAGCTTCTTGGGACTCTCTGAACCAGTAAACTCGGGCTCCCCCAGCACAGCTCCCAGTGTGAACTGTACACTGCAGAGTCACAGAGCCGCCCGGCTGGACGCTCCCAGACGCCCACTGGTTCACCCAAACTGGGAAGCTCTGACCTGAACCAAAGACCATGACTGTAGTTCCCTCCATGAATTCTATTGTAGATGAGTAGCTTGTTGCACAGTAATAAGTAGCTGAGTCAGAATTTTGTGTATGTGAGATCATCAAGCGATTTATGCCATTTTCAGAAGAAGATGTGAAGCGTGGATTGTTTTGGAATTCACCATGAAACAAGACTTGGTCATTGTAACCATAGAAGCTGGCCATGAATGTTGGTTTCTCTCCCAGTGTTTGCTTGTACCAGGAAAACTTTGATGTCCTCTCACGATCATAGAAACATTTTAAAGTGACATTCTGACCAACATTTGCTGACACTGATCTACTTTTTTGATGGACGGTTGGAGGCAACTTCTGATCAGTGACCTCAGCTGAAATAAAAATAGTAAAGAGGAAGAAAATTATCATTTTAATAGAATGAAACAAAACTGTGGCTATGACACCACAATGGTGATTTAAACTAGAGTCAAACACTCACCCATTTTCCTCGCAAACAGACACGTGAGACAGAAAACAGCCTTCAGAGCTCCCGACATGCTGAAGTTCGCTTGAACGTCTCCTTCGTCTGAAGATGGAAAGTTGCACTGAAGTGGCCAAACTACAAAAGGACGTGATCGCTCACGCTCACTGACGTTCATCCTGTCATGTCCGCCTTCATGCCAACCACAGACGCTCTCAGTTATTCTGATTGGCTGCATTCACTTCAAAGAGGAGGAGGCCTCTTGTGAGGGAGGCCTGTGAACTTGGTCAAAGTTTGAGCTCAAGGCACAGTCATTTCATCATCTAAACAAGTAAGCAAAGAATAAAGCCTCAGCCAATCAGATGGTCTTTGTCATCCCAAATATTTGCACACAACAATTTATGAGCCACCAGAGATGTTTATTGATCATTGAGGTTGACATCCAATATGATTCAAAATTGTATTTAAAATGCCATTTTTTTTAACCATTATTACACACACTGAGCATCACTGCTTGACGCTGGAGTACACACACTCAGGCTCCGCCTCCTCCCGCCGTCTTCTTGGCCTGCCGGCGCTCTCCACATGTACGGCTGCGTAATGGACGTCATGCTGGTTTCCGGCGTCCTGCAGCCAGGAGACATCGTGAGCGGAAATAAATGCAAATTCAGCATTTTTTTTTCAGTGATCTGAGACAAAGTACCTCTTGGTTTGCTGTAAAGGGGGCGGAGCTTCCCAGTGGAGACTCTGAAAGGCAACACAAATCCTTCTGTAGTGGCATGTAGAGTGAGGAGACGCTGCACGAGAGCTACGAGCGGCGCCGCTCACCTGGATGTGGACGCCTGCTCCTCTTGTGCATCACGCAGAGTAAGAAAGCCAGTGACAGACTGAGGACGGAGGTGAACGCCAAAGCTGAGGCCAAGATGATCACCAGAGCTGGAGAGTCGCCCTCATCTGCAGGAGCCAAGCAAACAGGAAGGATTTGATCAGAGAAGGGGCTGAGACTCACAGCTCCCCTCTCGCAGTTGTTGGCTCCAGCACTGAATGGAGGGATAAGAAAGGCATCCATGTCGTTGTGAAGCCCAACATGAGGCTGCATGGAACTGGTGAAGCTCCACCAACACAGGATTTCCTCCAAAACCTTCTCCAATACACCAACAGGACTTCAATTCCCAGCATTCCTTGCTCACCTGACTCCCAGGTGTGAA
The DNA here is from genome assembly GCA_903171835.1 of Mullus surmuletus. Classification (NCBI taxonomy): domain Eukaryota; kingdom Metazoa; phylum Chordata; class Actinopteri; order Syngnathiformes; family Mullidae; genus Mullus; species Mullus surmuletus. Next base: position 193,859 of record CAESWR010000692.1, on the reverse strand, counting down.
GCACGCCAAAGCCAAACTCTCCACCCTGATTGGCTGAGGTGTGCTGGACACAGCAGGGAACCTCTGGACTATAAATGCAGAGTAACCACTGAAGTCGCTCTCCTGCTCTCTTTGCTGCTACCAACATCTTGCGTCTTGCTCTCCCCTGCCGGACCACCAGCACTTATTCCCTTCCCCCAGGAATCCATCTTGGAGAGCCAGACAAAGAACCAACCACCTTCAACTTCTTCAGGTCTATGCGTCTTTTCTCGGAAAAACCCACGGAATTCAGGTTACTGCTGACGAGAACCGGGCTGGAACTAGAGCAACGCAGACCACAAGGACTAAGACTTCCTCGAGTTCGACACACATCCTCCCACCATTTTGTCTCCTAAACCTCACAGTGGCCATTTTGATCGACCAAATCGTCTCCAGAGATCAATGACCCCTCTTCTCCCTCTTGCCATCTCCCGCTCACACACATACAAACACACACAGCCAAACACCCTGAAGAACCAAACATACTTGGGTTCCACACGGACTCTGCTCTGCACACTGGTGTCACACAAACACTGCTCAACGTGTTTTTCACATTGACCCACGATTTGAGTGGTGACTCAGAGTGCAAAAGAAAGGGGGTTAGGCGCCCGACTGGGTCATCAAACTTTTCGCTTGACATTCAGAAGTATTGGTCAGTATTTAGCATGTCCTCCACCAACGTGGCATACTCCCCTTCCTCGTCTCTTATGGTATTTCATGGCCGTACACACCACTGTCTCTTAATTCTAGGGTTTTGCAAAGCCAGCAGGCAGAGCAACTTCTCTTCCTCGTCATCAGTGTAGGACGCCATGACAAAAAAATGTCCCCAAAGCGCAAGGATTGTGGGAAATGTAGGATTTCACGAACATTCCACAGGAAGCTACTACATGGTAGTGTGCTCGACTATGGAAACGTTGATGACTGCGTACATTCCATGCAGAGTCTGAGTCTGTGAACACCTTTACCTTTCACACACACACACACACACACACACCCCCACACACACACACACACAGATTCACATCTCCAGACACAACCAACACACACATGCCTGAGATGAATATAGTTTGGTGTGGTAGTTTGAAAGAATTCTTAGTATTGGTTTGTTTGTAAGTCTTGTTGGCAGAACTAATGTTTCTTTGTCAATACATCTTGTCTCCCACTAGGTCATAATGATCAGTAATCTTGCTAGAACTTGATCTACTCTGCTGGTCTCTGGTTGGACTTCTCCACCACCATCCAAACCTCCAAGCCAAATCATGATTCTACATTGTGGGCCACCTCAGAGTTGACAGTAGCACATGAACACACGTACTTACAGTCACATCAATAATCAATCAATGTTTCTATTCATTTAAATGTCGCTATTGGCTGGTGGGTCGAGTATAGCAGATATGCAGTACTAGTCAAAGTTATGAGTAAAACAGCAAGTACGCTGATCGGACTAACAGTGTGAATAAAAGTCACTTACGGCCAAAGTCCAACTTGGTCCCATTTCCAAACAGAAGGCGTCCACATGAAGCCACAGCACAGTAATAAATCCCGGTGTGAGACGGATCCAGACTCACGGGCAGGTTGTAGACGCAGGTGTGTGTGTGCGCAGTGGTGTTCCTCACACACTGCTCGTGGCTTCCTCCGGGTGAGTCAAAGACTCCCGCGTGAGCTTCTTGGGACTCTCTGAACCAGTAAACTCGGGCTCCCCCAGCACAGCTCCCAGTGTGAACTGTACACTGCAGAGTCACAGAGCCGCCCGGCTGGACGCTCCCAGACGCCCACTGGTTCACCCAAACTGGGAAGCTCTGATCTGAACCAAAGACCAGGACTGTAGTTCCCTCCATGAATTCAGATTGAAGTGAAAAGATTCTTGCACAGTAATAAGTAGCTGAGTCAGAACTTTGTAAATCTGAGATGATCAAGCGATTTATGCCATTTTCAGAAGAAGATGTAACGCGTGAATTGTTTTGGAATTCACTATGAAAAGTCACGGCTTTAGAGTGAGGGGAGACGGTAGCAATGAGTGTTGGTTTCTCTCCCAGTGTTTGCTTGTACCAGTGAACAACTGATATCCTCTTGCCATCATAGAAACACTCTAAAGTGACACTTTTACCAACATTAGCTGACACCGATCTACTTTTTGGATCAATGGGTGGAAGTGACTTCTGATCAGCGACCTCAGCTGAAATAAAGAGAGGAAAAGCAAATGAAATATTCATTTCATCATAAAACCCCCAAAAATCTGTGACACCACAATTTGAGAGCAGAAACAAAGTAGAGTCACACTCACCCATTTTCCCCGCAAACAAACACGTCAGACAGAAAACAGCCTTCAGAGCTCCCGACATGCTGAAGTTCGCTTGAACGTCTCCTTCGTCTGAAGATGGAAGGTTGCACTGAAGTGGCCAAACTACAAAAGGACGTGATCGCTCGCGCTCACTGGCGTTCATCCTGTCACGTCCGCCTTCATACCAACCACAGACGCTCTCAGTTATTCTGATTGGCTGCATTCACTTCAAAGAGGAGGAGGCCTCTTGTGAGGAACTTGGTCAAAGCTTGAGCTCAAGGCTGAAACATCAGACGGAGTCACACAGTCATTCTTCATCTACACAAGTAAGCAAAGAATAAAACCATTTGATGCAGATTGTTGATAGATTATAGTAACACTCGCTCAGGTTCTGATTTACCAAGATCCCAAATAAAAAGTGCAGGTTATGTATAAATACATTTATAAACACACACACACATCAATTCACAGATGTACAAATATGCTTACCAGCCATCTTATTCTAGCAGGAAGTCTCACATGTTTATCAGTGTTTGCCGCAAAAACACACTGCTGTTCAGCACTCAGCTTTTCTGAGTGACATCAACACACACACACAAGTCAGGCCAGAACTTCATGAATGCACTACATTTTTTATTTATCACTGCGGAGTGGCCCTTTCCATGTCGAGCAAGGTCATAGGTCATCAAAATCAGTGCTTATTTACAGTACTCTGTAATCAATAAAAAAAAGCCAACCTCAGAAGGTTCATCACTTATCCAGTCATATGCTGTCATGTAAAACAGAACTTCTCACAAAGACACGAAAACTAAGCAATTTAGAGAAGAAAAACCCACATGCAGATCTACTTCTTTTTGCAGTAGTACACACATTCGCTCCAGGTTTGGTCGCCTCGCTCTTGTCTCAGCAAAACAGGAAAATACATCTTGTCTTCATCTCGGATCTCCTGGGAGGAAAACAAACAATAAAATACCCATAAACCACTTCCTCCTGAATAATGACTCATGTCGTTTTCTTACTCACTCTTGCATCGACTCTGCAGGGAGTTGAGGCGTCTCCTTCAGAGTTGCGAGGCAGAAAAAAAAAAACTTTAGTCCCAAACGTCTTCCTTGTTGGACACCAAGTGTCCAGGAACAAACACTTACCTGTCAATCTCGTTCTGGTCATCGTGCACACCAGCCCGGTCGCCATGGCGATGGCAAAAGCTCCGCCCAGGAAGCACCACCGAAGAAGAGACGCGGCGCCGTCTTTAGATTCAGAAGCAGAGTCCCTCAGTGGTTTTAAAACAAGCAGCGCCACCAACAGGAAGTCACTCACCCTCAGAGTCCAGCACGGTTCCGTTTCCGAACAGGATGTGTCCGCACAAGGCCACGGCGCAGTAGAAGGTCTGACGAGGAGTCTCCAGCGGCAGGTCGTAGACGCAGGTGTGTGTTGTGTCTTGCCTCACACACTCCTCGCCGTTGTGTGTGTAAATGACTCCCGCGTTCTCCTCCTCCGACTCCCTGAACCAGTACACGCCCGGTTCTCCATCGCAACCCGCGGTTTGGAACGTGCAGTTGAGGGTCAGCGAGCTGCCGGACGCCGACCGATGGACCAAAGACTGGATGTTGGAACTCGAGCAGTTCACGGCGAGAACGCTGCCCTCCGCAAACTCAACCCGTAACTCGTTTTGGTGCATGAAGCTAACCATGCAGTAATAGGTCGCCGAGTCCAAAACCCCGACGTCTGAAATCATCAAGTAATTCTTGGTCTTCTCTTGACCCAGTGCGAAGCGTGGGTTGTGTTTGTAGTCACCGTGGAAAGAGCCGTTTCTATTGTACTGGTAGAAGGTCGCCACGATGGTCGGTCTCTCTCCCAGTTTCTGCCTGTACCAGTAAACCCTCGATATCTTCTCGGCGTCGTAGAAACACTCGAAAGCAACGCTTTCCCCAACGTTTGCCGACACCCATCTGCTACTCTGACGGACGCGTAGAGGCGATTTCTGAGCGACGTCGGCACCTGGTGGGAAATGAGAACAAAGGCAGTGAATCTAACTGGAGAAAAACCTTCTTGGTCTTGGTCTCGGTTTTCCAGTCTTGTTCACTGTTTATACGGTATTGGTCTTAGTTTTTGCCATCTTGCCGACACTATTAGCAATGAACATACAACTGACCCCATTCACATGTCGCAGAGTCGCCTCTCTTTTTGCGGTCTTGGTCTCTGTTTTAGCAGTCTTTATCTCTGTTTTTTGCGGTCTTGGTCTCTGTTCTTGCCGTCTTGCCAACACTACTAGTAATGAACGCGTAACTCACCCTTTGCACGGGTTGCGACGTCGGTCAGACAGAGAACAACCATCACTGCGCTCAGCATGTTCAAACTGTTGACTCCTCGAGGTCGTCTGCACACTGAAAGCCTGGGTTCCAGCGGCCAATCACAGCCACCCGCCTAATGCTCCACCCATAGGAGGTCTCAGATGCTTATCTGTGTTTGGTCTTGGATGTTTATCTGTGTTTGCATTGCATCACGGTCCTCCCACACAGCTCGCCAAAAGATGTTTTATTCAACGTTGCTTCCATTTTGAGGTAAATTGAAGCATTAAAATATTACGACGCTACCTTTAAACTAAATAAAATCACACGGGTAGATTCTTCAGCGTGGTTGGCGTTCTGCTCGGGCTGTTTTTCACCAAGTCCATCAGATACTGAGTGATGTCAGTGTGTGTGTGAACGCTGAAGACTGCACAGGAAAGGGTGTGAAAGTGAAGGATGGAAATAAGCCTCACCTATGAGTGACGCAACACTTCTCAGAAACATGAGGGTTTTCACAACGGAAACAGACATGTTGATGTCAGTTAACACGAACCAGCAAATAGGTTTTAGAAAAATGTTAACACCAAAACTAGCGTGCGCGATTCGTTTTTGGTAATAGCTTGACAAAAATGCTCATCGTTGAGCCTGTTTACTAAATTAAAAAAGGCATCCCAGAGTTAGCAAGTACATTGTAGCAGCCAGGCTTTAGCTATTAGCTGTTAGCTTTTTTTTTACCCTGGGTCGGCGTCATCCTGTTGTTTTAGTTGTTTCTGTGCATCTTTACAGTCTGATGTTAGCTAACAGAGGATGGAGCATTTAGCTAATGCTGACTCATGCTCAAAGGCTAAAACTGACTTTGTTGATGGAATAAGTCTTTTCAACATTGCCCTGCACATTTAATTATTTCAACTGACATCATGTATTACATTATGAATATGAACCATTCTTTCATCTTTAGAGTCTGATGTTAGCTAACAAAGGATGGAGCATCTAGCTATGGCTCAAAGGACAGTGACATTTTAAGAGGAAGCAGATGTGAAACACAGTTGTGACAGCTGTTTTTGTGTCTTTAGTTACACAAAACTACGACAACACGTACAGATAAGAGTGAATGACCAAGGATTTATGACTGACTGACACTTGAGTAGACACATTCGTTGGTGTTGTTGGGACTCGGTCTTCTCGATCTGCGAACACCAAGCTCTTGTAGAGCTGCGTAGTGGATGTTCTCTTCATTTTTGGGCCCCTGATAACAGAACGTCCTTCAGTAAAATTTACATTTGAAAGCAATATGCAGTTTAAAAGAAAGAAAAAACAACAACATGCCTCATCTTCCGTTGTGGAAGGAGCGGGAAATTGTGTCTGAGGCTCTGAAAGTAAGAGTAATGAGTGCTAAACACGGCGCTATGCTCGACAAACAAATGGAAAAAGGCAGTTTTGTTACCGTTATTGTTGCCGCAGCTTCTTTTGTGGATTACAAACGCTAAAATAGCAATCATGACAACCAGGACGACGGCCAAAGTCACGGCTGCCTTCTCTGCAGAGGATAGAACCAGACAGAACCAGCATGAGAAGACCCTCAACATTGTCCTCTTTCATGTGGAAAATGGACCCGAATGGTACCCACCTCCAAAGTCCAACCCGCTCCTGTTTCCGCAGTGTCCGTGTCCACATGAAACCACAAAGCAGAGGAAGTTTCCAGCTTGAGGATGATCCTGAGCCTCCGCTGGTACTTGACAGCTCAGGTCGACCGACTCGCCCGGCTGGAGGCTCTCGGACGCCGACTGATGCAGCGAAGCTCGGATGTCCAAAGCTGAACTGCTCACGTGAACTGAAACACTCTCCAAAGATACTTGCTTCAGGCAGAGGTAGGTAGCCGAGTCTGATCTTCAGGGGAAACCGTTCATCTTCTGTACCCAGAGTGAAGCGGGGATTGTCCTTGAATTCACCGTGAAAAATGCCACTTGTTCCAGAGTTGTAGACAGAAGAGACGAGCTTTGGCTTATGTCCCGGAGTTTGCTTAAACCAGTAAATGCACTGATCACGACCCTTCTCATAAAAACATGGCAGAGTCACGTTGTCTCCGACCTTTGCAAACACAAAGGTTTCCTCTGGGCGATCAGACCAGGTAACATTCGCATCATCCGTCTGAGCTGAAGCAAAAAACATGAGACAAACTGTGAATTATTGGCGCTTCTAGATAAAATTAAGGTTAGACAGAAACGTGCAGCTCACCGATTCTCCCCGACAGCAGACACACGAGGCTCAGAGCAAACAGCGCAGACGCCATCGCGCTCGCAACTGCTTTTCAAATGAAAGGGCGTCTGAGTTTCCTTTGTCTTTGTGCAGATCCAGGAAGACGTCTGATTGGCCGAGCCAGCGTAGCTCTAAATACACCCCTCCGCGTGGTCTCTGCTTTCTGTGACGAGACCAAAAAAGAACAAAAAAAACAGAAGAGTGGACACAAAGGTTTCTCTTCTTTTAAAATCACAATCGCATGTGAGTTTCGTGTATATGACAACATATCTGGAAAATATATTTGATCACCCACCGCTTTCAGGAGCCTCAGATGTGGAACAAAGGTAGTGGTTTTACTGCAGGTACTTTTACCACATGACCTACTTTTACCATATCAACCCCTCTGTGCTAAGCCACGCCTCTTACATGTGAGAAAACTGTCACTCTCTTAGTGTGAAAGTAAGTAACTTGTGTAAATACCTGTCATGTCGGTCAAGTTCCCTTTAATTTTTTGCAAATTCATGTCTCAAGTTGGCCTTTGCTGTTTTAATTTGAAATCACTAACCCTTGTCTCTGTTTCAGCTTGGTTCCTGTCCCACCCTTCCCCCCCGTCTTGTCTCACCTGCTTCCATGAGTGTTCATCCCACCTGTTCCCGATCGTTTTTGACCTCATGTCTTTCACAGTGTCGTTCCCATTTCGTTCTACTTCACAGTCCTCATCCCAGCACTTTTTTCTTCACAGTCATAGACCACGTTTCCAGTCAGTCCATATTGGGGTTTAGGTCCATATTCCGGTTAGTGAAACATTGTGAATAAGGCGTTTCCATGGTGAGCGAACAGGGTTCTTCCTGTATCCATGGTGATTGTAGTCAATGGTGATATGGCGATCAAAGCAGCCACGCATGGAGAAGGTCTGCTACAAACCCTGCTTGGCGTAACTTTGCGCTCCCCTTTTTGTGGATCTGTCTATCCCGCTACTTTGTAGCGTCTCCAAATGCCAGGATGTTTGTGTCTCTCATCACACTGATGAAGCGATTGGTTTCCTCCTCACTCCAAAAGTGTGGCGTGGTGTTGCTCTCCCCTTTGGCCATGTTTACAAGGAGTTCCTGGACTCCAAAGACCAAGATTCCTTGCTGATAGAACATGAAAACAACGCTAATTCATCTTCCTTTTGATTTGAATATCTTGATAGGAGGAGACATGATCAGATATTCACCTTAGAAAAGGGGGAACTCAGGGGGAATACTTGGGTTTTTAATGACCAGAATACAGTGGCGGGCGGTGCATTTCACACCTAGGCCTTCAGTGATGTCCTACTTAGTCCGACCTCAATAAATACCTCTCATAATACCACGGCTGGAGAAATAGTGTACAGAAACACACTTGCGCACTACTGGGCATTGCATCACCTCAATTGTGTACAAAACGGCTGTTTTCCGGCGCATTTAAAAATCAATAAACTTGCATCAGCAGTTACCTGTTCGCTGAGCTTTGTATCCACTCGGGTTTCCCCCAAAGTTTCTAAAACTCCGTAGCTTGCAAGTGTCCATTCGTGCTTTGGTGTCTCGTTGCTGCCTTAGTTAAACAATTTAAGTTCGCAAATCTAGTGTAGCTCCACACAACAAGTCGATCCTTTGCAAACAATAGGCTTTCCCAGCAGAACAATTTGCAGCAGGCATCGGAAGCCGTAAGCCAGGGGTGCCGCTCATAGTTGGTTGATTGGAAGTGGCGGACAAAAACTTTCCCCGGCTGGGACAGTTAGCGGTTAGCTAGCTCGGGGCCGGCCGACCTTGTCTCGCTAGATCTAGCTCCGTCTTGAAAATGGCCTTGCAAGTATATCTGCAACCGGTGCGGCTAGGCTGATCTGCGTAGCACTGCCGGCTCTCACAACTCACAACTCGTGTGATTGGATACTCACTTCTGAGTATCACAGGACGCATACATGTCACGTTCAACGTGAGGCCAGCTAGAAGGCCTACTGTCAACAACTTGTGATCCGATTGGCTATCGCAACTGTCTATCAACTGTATGTACCCGTTCACTTACATTGCACAGACGCCCGCATTGTTGATTCTGAAGGCCTCGGGCAGATTTCACACAGCCTGGCAACACAAGCTAGCTGAATTCTGATTGGATAAAAACTATTAATTAAACTAAAAACAACAACACTGGAAAGAGCCTAATATGACATGAAGAGAATATGAAGAATACTTTAATATATTAAGGGAAAGTAAATTAAAGATTCATTTAACTTTTATCAAATTGTGGTCATGATTTATGTCAGGCCAGCAGAGAAGGCCTTGCTGGCCCTGATGGCCCACCACTGCCAGAATAGTGTATGAGCATATTTCGGTTATTCAAATGAGTTATTGGTGTTTACATGGCTAATTACTGAGCACATCAATGCGATCCCCCCTCATAAAAACACGGCAAATTCACGTCATCTGCGACCTTTGACACAAAGCAAACTGTGAATTATTGGCACTTGTGGATAAAATTAAGGTTAGACAGAAACGTGCAGATCACCGATTCTCCCCGACAGCAGACACACGAGGCTCGGAGCAAACAGCGCAGACCCCATTGCGTTCAACAGAAACAATAAATAGGTTTCTCTTCCTTTGAAATCTTTCATCATGTGTGAGTTTCATACATATGACACGATATCTGAAAAATGTTCTACTATGCACCGCGTTCAGGGGCCTCAGATGTGGAACAAAGGTAGTGGTTTTACTGCAGGACCTCCCACTCCTCCCACACACAACTGCATCAGAGCATGAACCCGTTTTCTTTTCTTTTTTTATGTTCATTGGATGTTTGATCATATCGTCAGTGGGTCGCGCAGCGCACCCTGTGGTACTCCTCACTGCTGACTGTATTCATCAACAACCTGCAGAAACAAATGGTTGAATATTCAAAGAAAACACACACGTCACTGATCATTAAGTAAGTAACTTAAAAATACTGCTTGGAATTTAAACTTTACTCCCCTCTTTTACATATTACTTCGAATAAACAACACAAAACAAAAAGGAGGAATACGAGATAAAACTTTATTGAGCAGTCCACCACAAACACACTTGATACATTTCAACACTTTACATAAATAAGGCTGATTTTGACACAGAGCCGAAAAATACGAAGCATAAACAGTTTCACAGCTTGATATACTTGTGTAGTACTACTTTTTGCAGTAGTACAGACATTCACTCCAGGTCTGGTCGCCTCGCCCTCGTCTCAGCAAAGCAGGAAAATACATCTTGTCTTCATCTCGGTTCTGGAAAACAAACACAAAATACCCATAAGCCACTTTGATGTTTCTGACCAAGTGACTTTGTTCATTACCTTTGCATCGACTTTATGGGAAGTTGAAGCGTCTCCTTGAATGTAAAAAAATAAGAAGCTTTAATTCTAAAGACTTTGTCGTTGGACACGAAGCATCGAGGAACAAAGAGTTACCTGTCTCTCCTCCGCTGGTCGTCTTACACAACCAGAACGCCAGCGAGGCCGCCAGCGAGGCTGCCAGGGCGCCGGCGAAAGCCCCGCCCAGGATGTAAAGCCAAGGAAGAAACACGGCGCTTCCTTTATCTTCACACATCACAGAGAGAAAAGACTTCAGCATGAACGTTTACAAACAGGAAATGTGGAAAGTGGAACAGAATGGTTCTCACCTGCACATGAAACCACAAAGCAGTGGAAGTTCGTAGCTTGAGGATGATCCTGAGCCTCTGCTGGTACTTGACAGCTCAGGTTGACCGACTTGCCCGGCTGGAGGCTCTCGGACGTCAACTGGTGCAGCGAAGCTCGGATGTCCAAAGCTGAACCGCTCACGTGTAATAAAAGACTCTCCAAAGATACTTCTCTGTGAAAAGGCTTCAGGCAGAGGTAGGTAGCCGAGTCTGAAAGTCCCACAGGTTTGATCTTCAGGGGAAACCGTTCATCTGCTGCACCCAGAGTGAAGCGGGGATCGTGCTTGAATTCCCCGTGAAAAATGCCACTTGTTTCAAAGGTGTAGACAGAAGAGACGAGCTTTGGCTTCTGTCCCGGAGTTTGCTTCAACCAGTAAATCCACTGATCACGATCCTTCTCATAAAAACACGGCAAAGTCACGTTGTCTCCGACCTTTGCCGACACAAAGGTTTCCTCTGGGCGATCAGACCAGGTAACATTCGCATCACCTGCATGAGCTGAAGCAAAAACAAGAGACAAACTGTGAATTATTGGCACTTGTAGATAAAATTATGGTTAGACAGAAACGTGCAGCTCACCGATTCTCCCCGACAGCAGACACACGAGGCTCAAAGCAAACAGCGCAGACCCCATCGCGCTCGCAACTGCTTTTCAAATGAAAGTGTGTCTGAGTTTCCTGTGTGTTTGTTCAGATCCAGGAAGGCGTCTGATTGGCCGAGCCAGTGTGGCTCTAAAAACCTCCTCCCGTGCTCTCTGCCTTCTGTGATGAGACTGAAATCTCCTAAAAAAAAACAATAAAAAGAAGAATCGAGGACACAAAGGTTTCCCTTCCTTTGAAATCTTTCATCGTGTCTGAATTTCATACATATGACAACATATCTGAGAAATATTCTACCATGCACCGCGTTCAAGGGCCTCAGATGTGGAACAAAGGTAGTGGTTTTACTGCAGGACCTCCCACTCCTCCCACACACAGCTACACCACAGCACGGCCCCATTCTTTTACCTTTTTTTGTGTTTATTGGATGTTTGATCATATTGTCAGTGGGTCACGCAGCGCACCCTGCGGTACTCCTCACCGCTGAGATTGTATTCATCAACAACCTGCAGAAACAAATGGTTGAATATTCAAAGGAAACACAAACGTCACTGATCAGTTATTAAATAAATTGTGTAAATACTGCTTAGAGTTTGAACTGTACTTCCCTCTTCTACATATTACTTAGAATAATTGATATACTTGTGTAGTACTACTTTTTGCATTAGTACACACATTCGCTCCAGGTTTAGTCGCCTTGCTCTTGTCTCAACAAAGCAGGAAAATACATCTTGTCTGAATCTGGGTTCTCCTGTGAGTAAAACAAACACACCATAAAATACCCATAAACCACTTTGTTCCTCCTGAATAATGACTCATATCGTTTTCTTACTCACTCTTGCATCGACTCTCCAGGGAGTCGAGAAGTCCAAAACTCTGATGTATGAGATCATCAAGTAATTCTTGTCCTTCAGGGAGTCGAGGCGCCTCCTTGGGAGTTGCGAGGCTGAAAAAAAAAGTTGTTTTAACCCCGAAAGTCTTCCTCGTCGCTGAGTCCAAAACCCCAACGTCTGAGATCATCAAGTGATTCTTGTTCTTCTCTTGACCCAGTGCGAAGCGTGGGTTGTGTTTGTAGTCACTGTGAAAAGAGCCGTTTCTATCGTACCTGTAGAAGGTTGCCACGATACGCTTTTGCCAACGTTTACCGACACCCATCTGCTACTCTGACAGACACGTAGAGGCGATTTCTGAGCGACGTCGGCACCTGGTGGGAAAATGAGAAGAAAGGCAGTGATTCTAACTGGAGAAAAACCTTCTTGGTCTTGGTCTCGTTTTTGCCGTCTTGGTCTCTTTTTTTCGTGGTTTTGGTCTTGGTTTTTTGGGTCTTGCCTACACGAGTAGTAATAAACACACAACTCACCCCTTTGACAGGTTGCGACGCTGGTCAGACAGAAAACAACCGTCATTGCGTCCAGCATGTTCAAACTGTTGACTCCTCTTGCAGTGTTGGTCTCTGTTTTGGCAGTCTCACTCTTGATTTTTGCCATCTTGCTTACACTTCTAGTTATGAACACACGTCTCACCACTTTCATAGGTCACAGAGTCTTGACATAAGTTTTTAGCAGGTATATCTCTGTTTTTGCAGTCTTGGTCTCTGATTTTGCAGTTTCTGTCTTGGTTTTTGCCGTCTTGCCTACACGGGTAGTAATGAAGACACAACTCACCCCTTTCAGAGGTTGCAACGCCAGTCAGACAGAAAACAACCATCACTTCGCTCAGTATGTTCAAACTGTTGACTCCTGGAGGTCGTCTGCGCACTGAAAGCCTGGGTTCCAGCGGCCAATCACAGCCACCTGCCTCATGCTCCACCAATAGGAGGTCTCTGATGTTTATCTGTGTTTTCATTGCCTCGCGGTCCTCCAACACAGCTCGCCAAAATAAGTTGTATTCACCTTTGCTACCACTTTGAAGTTAATTGAAGCATTAAATTGTTTCGACTCTACTTTTAAACAAAATAAAATTACACCGGTAGCTTCTTCAGCGTGGTTGGTGTTCTGCTTGGGCTGTTTTTCACCAAGTCCATCAGATACTGAGTGATGTCAGTGTGTGTGTGAACGCTGAAGACTGCACCGAAAAGGATGTGAAAGTGAGGGATGGAAATAAACCTCACCTGTGAGTGACGCAACACTTCTCAGAAACATGAGGGTTTTCAGAACGGAAACAAACGTGTTGGTGTCAGTGAACACGAACCAGCAAATAAGGTTTAGATTAATGTTACAAAACAAAGCAGTACAATTCAGACCAGAACTAGCTTGCGTAATTCATTTCTAGTAACAGCTTTTAAAAAATGCTCATCGTTGAGCCTGTTTATCAAGGCATCCCAGAGTTAGCAAGTACATAGTAGCAGCCAGGCTGTTAGCTATTAGCTGTTAGCTTTCTTACCCTGGGTGGCCGTGGTCCTGTTGTTTCAGTTGTTTGATGGATGTTATATCGCTGTAAAGTTGACCCACTTTGGTGTTCGAAATGGCAAATCACGTCGCTCTGTGTTTGCATCTGTACAGTCAGATGTTAGCTAACAGAGGATGGAGCATTTAGCT
>CAESWR010000692.1:167629-175129 GCA_903171835.1 Mullus surmuletus | reverse complement strand
ACACCGAGGAATGAATCATGAGGAGAGAAAAACAATCGCAAAGAAAAAGAAAGAAAGAAAGAAATTTATATTAGATCTCTCTGATAAATAGGTTTTATTTATGAATTGATTGAAAATTCATCCGATGTATTTCACTTCTTAAATCATATTGTGTGTCTTTAATTGATCTCTTATTGATTTATTGATTTATTGATTTATCTGCACAGCACTTTGGCTCAGTGATGTTGTTGTTAAAAGCGCGATACAAATAAAGTTGTATTGGATCGTAGCATGGATAACTAAGTCCATCACATGGCTCCAGAGACCATTAGTTAGCTGACATTCTAACTTGAGTATCAATAATACTCTAATTTGGCGCTGTGTTATGTCTGTAAACAAACTCCGCCCACCAAGTTTCCGTGTTTGTGTCTCTGTAGATTATTTGTTGTGGCTTTTCACCAAAGACACAAATCCATGTTTGTTTTTCTGCTCAGATCCCGCGATGAAGCGCCGACCGGTGCCGTCGCCCACCAACCGGCAGCTGGACCCCCCGGACCCCCGGGCCCTGCAGCACCGCGCCGCAGCGCCGCCCAGAGGCCTGGTGCAGACCGACAGCCCCAACTTCCTGTGCAGCAGCCTGCCGCCGCACTGGAGGTGCAACAAGACGCTGCCCCGCCCCTTCATCGTGAGCTCCTCCCCTACACACACACACACAGACACACACGCACACACACACACACACCGGGCCGGGGAACCACCCTGACCTCTCTCACCTGCCTCCAGGTGCTCGCCTTGGGCAACGACGTGCCAGATGGCGTGGTTGTCATGGTGATGGCGGGCAACGACGACAACAGCAGCGCCGAGCTACGCAACGCCACAGCAACCATGAAGCAGGGATACGCCCACTTTAACGACCTCCGCTTCATCGGCCGCAGCGGCAGAGGTAGAGAGGCCCTGATTGGTCGACGGGGATTTTTCAATTCTGGATTTTGTTTTCCTCAACGTTCTTCTTTCTTTCTCTCTTTCCCTCTTTTACCTAAACTACAAACACAGGCCAATAGTCCTGATGGTGGCGCTATAGCAACACAACTTTTGCTCAATTGCCAACAAAGTTGCTTCACCTTCAGACTGTCCTTCACAAACCGTCTCCACAGATTTTGACTGATCCAAAATCGAGTCGTCAGTGCATCAAAATGTTTGACTGTAAACTGTAAACGTATACTTGCCAATTCTTGCTAAATACATTTTCAATGTTGATTCCAAAAAAAAATAAAAAAAACGTTTGGTACATTTTGGAGTCGTGGTCGATGATGATCAGATTTTCACCTCAAAAACTGATTTTTTTTTTTTACAGCATTTTGAATTTGGCCGTCATGTGAACAATTGGAGTCATTGCGAAAAAAAGGCTTTTTTAAACATCAGTTCTTCCACTTATGGAGCCAATAAATCAGTGTTAAAAAGAAATTGCCAACATCTCCACACGAAAGGCGTGTTTTCAGATTTTTGTCTTAATAACCAAATTTTGGACTTTTCTTTACACACTAACAGCTGCTGTCTCGTCAGTGTGTGAAGATTGTAAGTTCAAACCTGCACTGACACTAAACGCACTTTAAAGTGCCACTTTTTTCATCTTCCTCTTCTCTGCTTGTTGCTCACAGTTGCCTAAAATTGCTTAAAATTGCCCCGATTATTATTCTTTTTTATTTTCTTGACTTGCAGTTTATTGCTGATGTTTCATCGTTTTTCAGGCAAAAGCTTCACGCTGTCCATCAACGTGCTGACCTCGCCGCCGCAGGTCGCCACGCTGCACCGCGCCATCAAGGTGACGGTGGACGGGCCACGGCTGCCCAGACGTCAGTACACGCCCGGGGGGGGGTGATGGGGGGCGGAGCCAACATGGCGGTCTGATTCCTCCTCCATCAGACTCACCTCGTGGTTTCTCCTCCAGGTCAGAGGCAGAAGGACGTGAAGACCGGCGTGTTCAGGCCGTCCGGCAGCAGCGCGGCGCCCTCAGGTACTTCCTCCATCTTGCAGTATAAGTACACAGGTCGTACTCACCGTACTCATGCTCGCTGCTCTCTGATTGGACAGACTGCCGCTCCTTCTCCTCCTCTCTGTGGAGCAATGAGCCGTCCTTCCTGGGCCAGATGAGCGCCCTCACCTCCTCCTTCACTCCAAGTCCCAGAATGCACCACCTCTCGGCCCTGCCCTACTCGGCCCAGGCTCCGCCCTACAGCTCCTACCTCTCCTCCCCGGCGCCCCCCCCTCCCCCTCCCCCTCCCCCCGCCCCGCTAGGCCCAGGCGGCCCCTTCCAGCACGCCGGCCTCTACTACGGGCCCAACCAGCCGCTCCCGAGCGCGGGCGGCGAGGACCGCGGCGGCGTGGCGGCGCTTAGCAACTACATAGAGGGGGCGTGTCTTTCTATGAGGGGGGAGGAGCCTGTCTGGAGGCCTTACTGATCACACCGAGCCGGATTTATAAACATTTTATATTCAGGCAAAACCTCATGTTGCTCTGACATCAAAAACTTTGACTATTCATTTATCTAACTCTTCTTCCTCTGTTTATTGACGGGTTGCAACCATGAATTTAAAGGAGCATACCGCCACTTACTTTTCATTTGCTATATAAATAACAGGTTGATACATAAAACAAAAAAAAAGGAGTAGAACAACCGTCCTGAACTCTGTTATACAACCTTATTTATTCATTCATCATCAGCAGGTACTTTTAATAAATAATCTGATTCAGAGATTTCAGAGATTTTACGATTTAAAATACAAATATTGTTTGAGTTTTTGTTATTGCATCAAATATAAAACCCATGGATTTGTTCTTATGGCCAAACATTAAATTAACGACACAAAAACATCAAAGCGTTGGCCGGCTCAGCGGTGAGGTGTTTGCGGCTGCTCTTTGGTGCGGTGAGGGGGCGTGGCCTCATGGCCGGGGGCGTGGCCTCAGGGCCGCACGGCCAGCGCGTCCTGCTGGAGCAAACCAGGAAGTTAGTTTGTACATCTGTGCATCTTCACATGATGAATGTGAGATGAAGGAGGAATCTGCCTGAGTGACGTGTGTGTGTGTGTGTGTGTGTGTGTGTGTGTGTGTGTGTGTGTGTGTGTTTGTGTGTTTGTGTGTTGGTTTGTTTCTTGTTTGTTCTGCCCTGTGATTTCTCTTTTTTGCATTTTGTTTTTATATTTGATTTTTTTTATTTTTTTGCTTATCAACCAGAGCAGATGTTTGTGTAACATCTGGCTTCCTGTTTGTCTCCATTTCGTAAGAAGGAGCTTTGTGTAAAAATATAAAAATAAAGGTCATACAGAAGAAACCTGATCTTCTACTGAGCTGCAGCACACGCGTGTTTCTAACCATCACTATTTTGATGTTAGATTATATCTATCATAACAAACGTGGAACATCTGTAGAACATCTGGTTGCTGCTGTGAGTCACCTGTGAGGCGGTGAGCTCGGCCACCCTCCTGCTCCACTCCTCCTCCGTCATCTCCTCCTCCTCACCTCCGTCCTTCTCATCCTCTACATGGAGCTGACCTGTCACACACACACACACACACACACACACACACACGCGAAAAACACATTGGACATTACTGCCCAAGTTCTGCCAGAACTGTGTGTGTGTGTGTGTGTGTGTGTGTGTGTGTGTGTGTGTGTGTCAGGTCGTCTCACCATCGCAGGTCAGAGCCGTGCAGACCCAGTTCCCACAGGCGCACACACACTTGTTGCACTCCATCCGTGTCTCTGCGCCGTCATCAAACACCTCATCCTCCAGAGCGCACTCTGCACACACACACACACACACACACACACACACACACACACACACACACACACACACACACACACACACACAATGTTATGTTCATGCATGAGAATTTTTTTAACTCTTTGATCCTAGCGTTATTGTTTCAAGGTGTGGAGAGAGAGAGAGAGAGAGAGAGTCTGTGTGTGTGTGTGTGATTACGTCTCTCGGGTGGGTGGAAGGTGGGCGTCAGACAGTTGATGAACTCGGTCAAACTCAGCTTCCAGTCGGCATTTTCATCTGACAGCTCAATCAAAGCGTCGACACACAGAGACCTGAGGAGGAGAGGGGGGACCTTCAGACCGTCAGACCTTCAGACCGTCAGACCTTCAGACCTTCAGACCGTCAGACCTTCAGACCTTCAGACCGTCAGACCGTCAGACCTTCAGACCTTCAGACCGTCAGACCGTCAGACCGTCAGACCGTCAGACCTTCAGCCTTTTAGACCTTCAGACCAGATTGAGGAACCAAAGGTGGGACCCTCACCTGAGCAGCAGGCTGGTCTCCAGAGTGTTGGAGAAGGTCAGATTGAGGGCGGTTTCGTTGTGCTGGAGGAAGCTGAGGAACTCTTTGGAGTCCAGCTGGGAGTCGCCGTCATCGTACGTCTGAAACATGTTCAGCAGGAGCCCAGGTTTCACTCAAACATCTGCAGCTTCTTCTGCTCGTCAGCGTCCAATAGGAGTTGCGGAGGAAGCGAGGGGGTCTGACCTGGAAGTAGCGCTGAAGGAGGTCACGCTTGGAGGTCACGGTGAGGTCATCAGACCCCGTCTCCTCCTGAACCCACTGGATCACTCGCTCCCTCAGCCAATCCCGGTTAGACAGGAAACACACCACTGCAGTCACACACACACACACACACACACACACAAACACACACACACACTTTCAAAACAATCCCTGAGATGCTGATTGGAGGTCAAATGTGACGATTTGAACTTACTGGGACTCACGTCGGCCTCTGCTGGTCTCTCTGGAAAACACAATCGCAAGTCACATGAACACACATTGAGTGTTTGGTGAATGTGACTGACACACACACACGCACGCGCACACGCACACGCACACGCACACACACACACACACACACTGCACTGACCGTGGCAGCGTCCTGCGTGCTCGGTGTGTATCTTGGTGTGTGTGACGCAGGCGTCTCTGTGCAGCTCACAGTGGTTCCTGTAGGAGCGGCCGTTACTGCCGCAAACCCACTTCTCAGAGGAGTCACACTCCTACACACACACACACACACACACACACACACACACACAAACACACACACACACACACACACAAACACACACACACACAATGGATTATCATCAGCCAGCACGACAACAAAACAATAGTTAACTCGTTTCCATGACGACCGCTTTCCAAAACATTAAAGCATCATGTCATTTAGAATCACTTGAATATAGAACAATCACACACACACGCAGACACACACACGCACGCACACACACACTCAGTAATTACAGACACTTTCCTCCACAGGGGGCGTGGCTTCTTCTTCTTCTCTTACTTTACCTGCAAACAGCGGCAGACCGGCTCTCCTCGATCGGTGGACACACACTCTCTTCCTGCTCCGCAGAACGTCCGGTCACACACAGACTGATCCTGGCAAACACACACACACACACACACACGCGCACACACACACACACACACACACACAGAGTTATAATTGTCGTTGTAATGTTTAAGTTCCTGTTGGTTCCGTTCACCTGAGAATTAAATGTGGCCTCTCTGTCAAAATCGCCAGGGCCTCTTTTTTTTTGTGCCTGTCCGTTACTGGCAGATGGTGACCTTTGACCTCTCACTTGAAGGAAGGCGCGCGCTGTTTTGAATGACAAAGACTCTGCAGAACATCAGAGGAGCAGCTGCTGGATCTGAGCTGGGATTGTTCCACTCTCACTCCCACTTCCACCCAGTGCGTGTGCGTGTGTGTGTGTGTGTGTGTGTGTGTTGAATCAGTCTCCAGCTCTGGCTGTGATGGACCACGGTGAGTGAGGAGGTTGAACCTGCAGCTGCCCGGCGTCTCCTCAGAGCTTCTCAGTCACATTCCTCACATTCCTGCCACACACGTCTGCCCTGCTGTTTGTCGGAGTCAAGAAACATCTCGAACCTCTTAAGTACAAGGAGAAACTCACACATGAAAGTGAGGCAGGAGGCTGAGCGTGATTAGGGCTCACACACACTCACTCACACACACACACACACACACACACACACACACACTCACTCACATAGCTCCACACAAAGACGCAAACACACACAATAGATATTAAATCTGTCGCCCGTGGCTCTGCAGCTGACATCTGCTGCAGCAGAGACCTGCTGTTAGAGACAACACACACACACACACACACACACACACACACACACACACACACACACACACACACACACACACACACACACACACACACACACACACACACACACACACACAGAGCAGCTGTGCATAATTAGGGGTTCACGTCTGACTGTTTGTCCTCGTCGATCGTCTCTCTCATTTGTGTGCGTATGCTACTTTTCTTTACTTCTCTTTACGGTTCCATGTTTTGGTATTTTTTTCTAGAGTCAAAGGTTCACATTCATCTTGTGTGGGTGACAACCTGTGATGGATTTACACACACACACACACACACACACACACTCGTGTTTACACCAGCGAACCATCACAGTCAACGTTGTTGAGACTTGTTTTAAAATGTCCATGCACTCAAACACCGAGAAGAACCCATCAGCCACTGGGAGAACTGGGAGAACTGGGACAACAATCACACACAATCAGCTGTTTTCCCCCCCAAAGATGTTTTCTCTTTAACCAGGACACAAACCTCAGCACTGAGTTTACCTTTGCCAGAGGAGAGGGAGCAGCAGGAGGTGGAGAGACCAGCAGGAGCACAGAGAAGATCAGCAGCATCTGCAGAGGAGAGCAGGAGCAACAATCACATTTCATTATGAGTTTAACTTAAGATATGTTATTTTAGGTGATGTCAGAACAGCGGTGACAACAATGCTGCAAATATGAATGAACTCACCGTGCCAGTTTGTCCAACAGCTGCAGCTCAGCAACCAGGAGGACACTCTTCAAAAAGCCTGTAGAAGCAGAATGAAACCTGTCAGACGCTGCGCAGGGAAGCAGGACCCCCACACTCTTCAGTTAGGAAACATCAGAGGAATCCCTGAGAGTTTGTATCCAGGCGAGAACAGCGTTCGCTCTGCCGTGCAGTCAAACATCATCTGAGGAGCACAAAGAGGAGGAGGAGGAGGAGGAGGAGGAGGAGGAGGAGGAGGAGGAGGAGGAGGAGGAGGGGGAGGGGGGGGGGCTGGTGGTGGGGGGGGGCGACTGCAGCTCCAACCTGCAGTCGTCACCCTGAAGAATGGAAGCCACCACGTGAGCAGCAGGCGAGTTCAGACGCAGCCACAGAGCAGCTTCATGTGCTCCTTTCAGCACGTTGATCCTCTGCAGGCGCCGTCGACACTCTGGTTCCTCTGTGGGCGAGGGAAGTTGGTCAGCAGCTGTGTGTCAATCACCAGCGTCTTCAGATAGAAACAGGGCCTCGATAAATACAACCCACTTTATATTCACTTATTTCCTTCACTTGTTCAACATTTGGCTGAAAAAAAGAAGAAAAAAAAAGAGGAAGATATATATTTTATTCTGGTAATTTTTTTAATATGATTATTTGTACCCA
>CAESWR010000692.1:55475-68249 GCA_903171835.1 Mullus surmuletus | reverse complement strand
TGTTTGGGTCAACATCAATTACACATAAATAACCGTGAAACACCTGAATTCTACCAGTTCAGATCAATATTTACCAGCTTCTCTCTGAAACAACAAATCACAGAAAGTATCGTCCCGATACAACTCTGATATCACAGCTGAGTGTTTGCTGATATCGATCCCACACGATATCAGCAGGAATCAAACACACGTTTCTGACTTATTTTGTAGTCTGGAATGTTAGAAAAGTCTTGATCAAGTGATATTACTCAAACAGAGAACAATAGTCAGCAACAGTAGCTATGAGGAAAACTGACCCATTGATTATTAACCAGTGATTTACATACATTTGAACCTTAAACATGAGAATATTCTACTATTGAATCAAATAGATCCTGAAAAACAACCTCAATGAATCCAGTAAAAACTACAAACGATACGGTTAAAGTGCTGGAGAAGAGTCTGGAATGGACGTCATATATCGCAGATTTTAGATCCAATAGTCGGTTTATTTGCTGATATATCAACAGCTGATGTAAATGTAGGGAAATCAAATGTAGCCACTGAAGCATCAGAATTTGGTCTCCAGTTGAGCTGCAGCTGGTTGAAGTCTCAGACAATCCATACTTTTCATTAACAAATGGGCCATTTCGTGTCACAGACGCGTCACTACAAACACGGACGCAAGAACCCTGCAAACACACACATCATCATCACACACACACACATCACCATCACACACATCACCATCATCTCACACACACACACATCACCACCATCTCACACACACCATCACCATCATCTCACACACACACACACACTTCATATCGGGATGTGAAGCACAGATCGACCTCTGCGAACCAAATCCACCTCCATAAACCCGCGAACGTTCCGGAAACGGTGACTTTGATGATTGTTGGCGCGTCGCGGAGCCGCCGAACTCCGTCCGCAAATCGCCCTTTTTTTCCTCCTCTTTTCACGGGCTGCCAGCGCGTCCGCAGCGCTTCCTACGTGCCGGGAGGGCGTCAGCTCCCCCCGGACCCCCCACCGGACCCCCCGGACCCCCCGGACCCCCCCGGACCCCCGCCTCCGCTCTTCACGCTCGGACGCGTCGCCCTGAAGGAGCAGCGAGGTCACAAACATCTCCGCCGGAGGAGCCGCGGCTCGTCGCTCCGCGGCTCCTCCTCACCAGGGCGGCTGCTGCTGCTGCTGCTGCTGCTGCTGCTGCTGCTGCATCCATTATTAACCACCTCCTCCTCCATCCTCCGCGGCTCGGCCCGGCCTTCCTTCTCACGCCGGATTCCCCGGAAACCGTCCTCGGGTCGCGGCTCGTCGCCGGACGGGTCCGAAGCGCCGCTGACGTCGCGCTGCGGCGGCGCGGCGGGAGAAGAGCGCGTTTCCCGGGCGGAGTGTCGGGGCTCGGCCCGGGGAGGAAGCGGAGGATCCTCTCTCTCTCCCCGCTCGACAAACTATCAAAATAAAAGAGCGAACCGCGGGACAAACGCGCCGCCGCCGGAGTCCGCGGCGCCGCGGGTCGCGGTTCGGAGACTCACCGGGGCTTCGGCGGCGGCGGACGGCCGATAAAACGTTAAAATGAACCGGCGGAGACGATCACAATAAACAGGAAGCAGCGGACGTGGACACAAAGCATTGTGGGAAAGGATTAAATGGTTGCGATCGGCGGAAATACGGCGGGCAACCTTTCGAAATAAAGGCACGGCGAGTCATCAGACAGAGGAGATATGAAAATAAACGCAAAGAGTGAATATTATTAGAGTCACGTTAAAGAAGAGGAATGAAGAGACTTAGAGACACCAGAACTCAGCGTCATCACAGCTGATGGACGATGAAACATGTCAATAAATCAAAATATGATTCCACTCACATCTGTGTATGAGTCCCTGACGACCATGACAGGCCTGGGAGTATTTAAATACAGAAGAACCTCAAAGATGGAGGTATAAGTACATGAAACGTCGAGAAATGCAGTTTAAAGCACATATAATACATGAACGCTGGTCTGAGGCGTCTCCCTGAGCCTGAGAAGGTCCTCAGCACGGAGGAACCAGTGATGAGGGAGTGACGGAGCAGGAGCAGCAGAGGAACACACAGATGATGGTGCTTTAGGAGCCGCTGCGTCCAATCACAAGCACCGTGTCTTCCTCAGCAGCGGCCACGCGGCTGCACGCCATGATGGCGGCGTGGGAGATAAACGCTGATCAGATTTGCAAACCGAGACGCCTTTGCATGTTTTACAAACTCGGTGACATCATCGTTCCAGACGCGGCGAGGCCTCGGTTTTCAGGGGCTCTCACGGCGCCCGGCCTTCTCGTGACCTCAGAGGTCACGCTGCGCTCCTCCACGGGACAGAGGATGTGACATCACTCAGCGTGGCGTTCTCAGGCCCGCTCGCCGCTCGGCCTCACGGTGAGGCGGCGTCCCGCGGTTAAGATGGCGGCGCAGGTGTTCGCCGGGCCACAGCCACACCTGAGCCAGTGGGAGGGGCTTATTTTCTGATCCGGAACAAACAAGACGGCTCATTGGGTGACCAGAGGGCGAGGCGGCGCCCGGCGCTCAGGCCGGAGCGAGGAGACGCGGGGGGCAAACGCTGGGCCGAGGCGGTTCGGGGGGGTCTGCAGCAGCCCTGTGATGTCACTGATGATGTCACAGCGTCTGTGGGACGTTTCCGTGGAGGACGAGCGTGTGTGTGGAACCCTGGTGGGGGGCGGGGGTCTTTAATCCCCTCGCTGCAGGTCTGAGGCCTGACGGAGGAGCCGACAGACTCCACCTCAGACACAAACACTGAGGTTATCATGTGACGTGAGTGTGTGTCAGTCATCTCTGTGACACACACACACACACACACACACACACACAATGTGCGTCAGGCTCCAGTGTGTGTGTTTGTGGGGGTTTAATCTGATGAGGAGGATGAGGAGGAGGAGGAGGAGGAGGATTTGGAGGGAGATGAAGAAGAAGAAGATGAGCAGTAAATATTCAGGCCTCCGGTGTGTTTCTGTCCCCGCAGCGGCGTCACGTCAAAGGACGCGGCGGGAGGCGGAAATGAAGCGGCGCCGCTCGCAGGTTTTCTGGACGACGGTTTTTTTCCGCCTTTGTGTCCGCGCTCACCGCCGCCGAACATCTGCCCGCAGCTGGATGTGGAGCCCGGACATCATCTCACTCCAACATGCCCGACAGCTCCGCCGCGCCGCCGCACCGCGCCGCGCCGCGCCGCGGACCCGCTGCCCTTCCGGATTCGCACCGAATCGCGGAGATGTTTTCAACCCCGAACACTCACGGTTCCACCCGGTTCCGCTTCCCACCGATCCGGTCCTCGGTCCCGGGAGCGCGAGTCGGTCGTCTGCGCCGCACCTCAGTCACATCAGCCGGAGCGCAGGTCTGTCGGCGAGTCGCCGCTGCTGCGTCGCCGCGAAGGCGGGCGGAGGAGCGGCGGCGCGGCAGAGCGGCAGAGGAGCGGCAGAGCGGCGGAGCGGCAGAGGAGCGGCACGGCCGCGACCACAGCGAACGCGCAGCTGCGGCAGCGAGGCGGCAGCGGCGGGGCCTCGGGATCCCTGCGCGCCCTCTGATTGGCCGAGCTCCTGCGCAGCCTGCTCGGGCAGCGGCTGTGATTGGCTGGCGCGCAGAAGCACCCGCAAACTCGCCTCTCAATTGTCGTGAGGTGTCGCGAAGCCTCGGAACATCCCGGAACCGCTCGGACGGAAACTGTCGAACCCGCAAATGCTCGGAACGAACGCGTGTGCGTCGGTGAGAACGACTCTCACACGCGACCGAACCTCAGAGTCCGGGTCACCGAGCAGCGGAGCGCCCCCATCCTCGGCGGCGGAGGACTACAGTCAGCAGCTCCTCAAGGTCCTTCCTCTCCATCCGCGCCTCGCTCTCCTCTCACTTCCGAGCCTATAAATAGTTGTGCCGACAACCTCTCCGCTGTGACTGATCGTCACGGGGGGCGGCGGCGTGTTTGAAGTCCCCCCCCCACTCCCCGGTTCCGGTGAGTTGGGTTACCTCGAGTGCGGCCGCAGGTCGGTACCGGAGCGGGACGTCTTCCTCCGCGAGCAGCGCGACGCCAACACCGGCCAAAGTTAACTCGGTCGGTTCAGCTGCACTGCGGCGGAATCACCGGCAGGCGGAGCTCCGAGCTCGCGCCAGCGTCCCTCCAGCAGACGGCGCAATGGATGGTGGGAAATGGAGTCCTGTGTCATACAGAGCACTAAACGTGACATTTCTGAAGCAAATATGATGAATCCTGAGTGCTTATGATAAGTTTTGCTCAGAAATATATATATAATAACTAATCAATGGTGATAAGTGGGATAATAAAATAACTTCTACTTCATAGTTTAATACTTTTCTACATGTAGGCGTGTGTTTTAAAACTCAGAATAAATTGTTTCATTGTGTAAATCACGTCAAAGACACTTAGACCGACCTTCATCCTTCACCAAACAGACGAGTGACCTTCTGGATGTTTTCTTCAGGAGCCGTCCGACCTCCTTCATGTCTGACCGCGCGTGCGTTTCCTTCAACAAAGAGGAAACCATCCTAATTCTGTCACATGAACGCGAGACATCTGCTGGAAAAACCCGTGAGACCTTTAAAAGCCCAGAAAATACCAAACTACAAAGGAATGTGAAAAAAAGACCCTAAAGATCCAGAGTGGAGAACTGACGGGTGTGAAACCAGTTTGTTCTCTATTCTGATGAAATATCAGGATTCAGTATCAGCTGGTGGCTGAAGCTTCAATGTAGCCTGTAAACATGTAGAATCGAACAGAATAGAAAAGAATCCATAAATCTCCGACACATTGGAAAACAAACCTGTGTCCGGAACACCGGGTTCAATGATTCTGTTCAAACACAGCTGAGTCCACTGATACCGGCGCTGTGTTTTCCCGACGACCCTGAAATAAACAAACACAGCTGTATGAACCCACCTGAGAAGTAGCAGGTCAAAGGTCAGCGCGTGGCAAAGGGTGGCCTCAGGCTGAAGCAGGTGAGTTCGCTCAGTTCATTCAACACCACACAAAGTCAGGTCATCTTTGTTTGCTAATGAAACAAAAATATATCTTTAAAAATTTCTTTGTTTTATTGGATGGACGGGTCTTTGTCCAGGTCTGGGACTATATTTAAAAAAATAATATTTGCTTTCTTTAATGAATGGGACTGGGTCTGGGGGGTCTGGGTAAAGGTTGGGAAAAGGCCTGGTTCTGGGACTGCTTCTGGGTCAAGGTCTGGGACTATATCGTCAAAAAATATATATATACTGTATATATATTTATTTTATCGAATATATGGGTCTGGTTTCAGGTCAAGGTCGGGGTAAAGGTTGGGAAAGGGTCTGGTTCTGGGACTGGCTCTGTTTCTGGCTCTAGGTCTGGGTCTGGTTCAAGGTCTGGGACTATATCTATAAAGAATATCTCTATTTCATTGAATCAATGGGAATAGGTCTAGGTCTGGGACTGGCTCTGCTTCTGGGTCGAGGTCTGGGCCTGGGTCTGGCCAAAGGTTGGCAAAGGGTCTGGTTCTGTGACTGCCTCTGGTTCTGGGTGAAGGTCTGGCTCAGGGACTGTATCTGGCTCTGAATCTGGGTCCAGCTGGGCCGAGCTGCAGTGTGTTTGCTCTCCGACCCGGGGACGGCAGACGTCTCTGTGCTCAGACTATCGTCACGTGTTGATCCTCTCTGCAGGTCAAAGATCTTCCACCTTCAAACTCACCTGAACAAAGTTGGAGCGACGTGCG
The DNA here is from genome assembly GCA_903171835.1 of Mullus surmuletus. Taxonomy (NCBI): domain Eukaryota; kingdom Metazoa; phylum Chordata; class Actinopteri; order Syngnathiformes; family Mullidae; genus Mullus; species Mullus surmuletus. The sequence continues at coordinate 62,514 of CAESWR010000692.1, read as the reverse complement.
AAGGTGAACAGCCTCCACCTGCTCTCGGATCAAACTCAGGCTGCTGTACTTTTCCACTCGAGGTCTCGCACACGTCCAAGCTTCTTGTCACACTGGTTGAAGTGGTAGAGCGGTTTCACCTGCAGCTTCAGATGTTTTGGATGCAGCGAAAAGCAGCTTTGATCATCAAACAAACATTAAGAAACACAAGAAGTCGGAACTTTGTCGATGACTTGTGATCCGGTTGCTATATATGGGTGGTTCAATGTACTTCCTGTCTGCCAGTGGAGCTTTCAACCAACATTAACACTCACTTGGTTGCATTTAGTGACTGACGAGGTGAGAGAAAAAAGTGCAGCTCAAAGAAAGTGACGCTCCCTCGTGATTGGATCACCGGTAAAACACGTCTGTTGGAGCGACTCAAAGCACATGATGTCACACTCCGGTCTATCAGCATCCGCCTGGCGGTGGGTGTGGCCTGACCTACTGAGAAGAACACACTTATCAGCGTATGCGTGTTGACACATTTCTATCTTTGGGACGTTAAGTTTGAAACCTCCAAAGGTGACGACACTCAGTGGTGACATGAGGGCTTTATTTTTTTTCTCCACAAACCAGCGAACTTTGGTTGTTGTGTGAGGGACAAACAGGCAGTTTTACAAATTTAACCTCAGTTTAAAGGACAATTCCGCTTCATTACAGTTTATGAGCCAATTTTGAAAAAAACCCCAACTGATTCACTGTCAGTTTCTGTTTGACTTTGACTCTCGCCACACGGCTCGCTCCCGTTTGTTGTCAGTTGAGTTCTGTGTGTGTGTGTTGGATGGACAAACAAACCTGGCAGCCCGACATCAGGATCATCAGTTCATCCAGGAGAAACTCGACAAGGGTCAAAGACGTCACACACACACACTCGGGTGATGTTAAGAGTGTTTTATTACTGTAGAGAATCACAGCAGGAGAGTACTGGTAACATCACAGCTCTATGTGTCAGAGAAGCCCCGCCCCTTTCAAAAAATAAAAAGACCAAGCTTCAATACAAAGCACCAATCACGGCTGACCGCAGTCAGGTGACCCATCTGCTGGCAGACTGCAGGCTGCCTCCACAACAAGGCATTCTGGGAAAAAGACTCTGAGGTCACACACCGAGTTTCGGCTCAAATCTCGATCGGTTGCCTGGAAGACTCAGCTGAGGGCTGCGGCGCCACCGTTCTCGCAAAAAGCTTCATGATGGACATGAATAGAGAGAGGCAGCGTCGCCCCCTGCTGGTCAGCTGAGCAGGTTCAGGTTGCTTGGACAGACACGTGGACAGGAAGTGACAAACTTTCTGCTCACATCAAACTCTAACGCAGAGTAAAACATTATTCACATTCTTTCTTACAGAATCGGCTCCCTCGCACCTCGAGACCCCCAGGGACAGGAAGTGGGGGTCCGACAGAAGCAGTGAGGACAGAAGTTGAGAAGGCATGAGGAGGTGGCGCGGGAAGCCTGCAGTCTGGACAGGTGAGTACACCACTTCAGGAAATAAAAGGAATATTTCTGCTAAATGAAGAAATAAAGTCATAATCCATCTCATAAAAACATGTTTGTTAAAATAAGCTTGATTAAAATAAAGTAGCTAACGTCACCCCCCCCCCCCTCCCCCCTCCCAAATATGTATATATACTCTTTCTTTCTACATATATGTATAACCCCACCCTGTTTGGCTTGGCCCCGCCCCCTCTCACTGCATGTCGGGATCAGCTGAACTGCATCCTAGGACATACCTCATCTCACGTACAGCACCTGCTGACGAGCAGCCAATCAGGACACACGTCAACAAATCAGTCACATGCAGCAGATCCGCGTCTGCCAAACATTGATCGTTACTTAAATTCGCAGTGAAATACCAATTAGAGGCGACATCAGCCGCGTCGTGCTGACTGACGCACGACATTTCACAGCTCCGGCAAAAGTGAAGTGTCTGATCTATAGTGAAACGGGTCGTGGATCGGCTGAAAACCTCACATCTCCAGAAGCTCAGGCTGCCGATCGCAGGAATCCTGAGATCTGCAACTACCTAAAATAATCAGTGGCGCACTCAGATCAAACATGTTGAATATTTGACTCAATATCTGTAGTTTTGTCTCAACATTTGCAGTAATATTTGGTTCAACTCTCATCACGACAATCTCCACGCAGTGTGTTTAGATACCAGGAAATCAAAGTGGTTCAGTCCAAAGAAAGCAAAAGTCAGAAAAGGTCTCTGTTTCCTAAAGTCGAGTGACGCCTCTTAACAAACTGATCTAAAAAAAACACTCACACAGGCATGCGTACACACACACACACACGTCCCACATTTAAATGAACTGAAACTAGCTTGGAGATATAAGGTTTTCCCAAAGTTCTGATCCCAATTGGATGGTGGCGCCCGCTGATGTCACAGGAAGAGGGGGGCGGTGGCTCGGATTACATCGTTGTCATCGTGTGCGCTGATCAGCAAATAAAGTGACAGAAGAAGAAACGCCACGATCATCTTCATCACATCTGGGAAGGTGGGAACACAAAACAGACCTCACTCATCATCAGAACCACAACATGGCTTCGTTGCTACGGCGACAGGTCCTCATCGACCTCATTGCTCACCTGTACGGGAGCCTGGTGCAGCCATTTTTCTTTGTCTCCGCCCACTTTCATGCAGGAGAAGAGGTCACACACGGTGGGCAGCGCCAAGCGCTCCTGTGGGGGGGGGGGGACAGTCAGTAAATAGGCGGAAAACATCCAGTGCAACACTGTTAAAGGGATAGTTTGTATATTTTTGGCATGAAGTTCTAGATTCTCACCAAGTGATTTCCCCCCCCACTGCGTCCCGTGAGAGTTCTGGCCTGGTTTCAGTGACAGAACTACTTTCTCAAACACTGAAACCGGGCTGGAACTCGGCTCACGGGACACTGCAAAATAACTGCTGATGAAGCACACTGATGGTGAGGAGCTCATACAACTTCATGAAGAAAAGTACCAACTATCCCTTTAAGAACAGCTGAGCAGCTCCGTCACCTGCGCCTGACTCCTCTTCCTCAGCAGCCACTTGTCCTCCTCCTCTGCAGGGGGGCGGGGCTGAGCCGCTGGTGTGGGGGCAGGAGTGGTGGTCTTCCCAGGAAGCACCCAGAGCTCTGGGTCCAGAGGGAGCTGGAACATGGAGGATCGGCTGCTGTGCTCCTCCCTGCTGGCCTTCTCCCCTTCATCCTCCTCCTCCTCTTCCTCCCGCCCGGGCGCCACCCAGGCGGACAGGGAGGGGGTGAGGGTGAGGGCGAGGGGGGGGCTCCTGCAGCAGGAGGAGAAGGAGGAGTTGGTGGGGTGGAGCCACGCCTCCAGGATGGCCTGAACCTACCGAGAGGGAGGAACAGTGTGTGCTATTAATGCCGCATTCCGAAGGTCGGAGGTCAGAGCTGGGAATGACGTCACACCGGAGTTATCGGCTTATAATTCCCACATAACACAAACAACTAGACACGACAACAGCATTTCCAGGTGTAGATGTCGGAAAAATACGATCCTTTAGTGATTTAGTGCAACAAAAACCAATCACAAGTTCTACGTAAACAGATTATCAGAAGAGTGACGAAGCCCGCACACACACACACACACACACACACACACACACACAGCATCAGCATCCCCTNACACACACACACACACACACACACACACAGCATCAGCATCAGCATCCCCTCACCTTCTGCTCCTGCTCTCGGTGGTGCAGGGTGGGCGGGGCGTCCTTGGCCAGGGGCGGGGCGCTGGCGGCGGTGGGCGGGGCGTTCTTGGAAACGAGGACGCCGTTCTTGTCGCGCCCGTCCTGCCGCAGCAGCCAGAGGTTCAGGGCGTCTTTGGCGCAGTTCTGCTCGCAGACGCACTCCGAGTAACTCCCGCACGGCTCGTTGGCGCGGCAGTTCTGCTGGACGGGCAGCGTGTGCTGAAGCCACGCCTCCAGGGTGGCGGCGGTGGGCGGGGCGCTCGGGTGGGAGGGGCTGGCGGTGGGGCTGGAGGCGGGCGGGGTCTTCAGGCACTTGAGGAGGCCCAGGTTCTCTATCTCCAGGGCCGTGGTGGGCTGGCAGCAGGAGGAGCAGTCGGCGGCGGGCCGGCTCGGCGCCACCAGCCAGTCGGAGCTCGACCAGCTGGACTCAAACGGCTTCAGCACCTGCTTCCAGCGCTCCGCGTCCGAGGGGGCCTCGGCGGTGTCGGCGGGGGAGGTGATGAGCCAGTCGCTCAGCTCCACCTCCTCCTCGTCCTCCTCGTCTTCTTCCTCCTGCAGAGCCTCGCTGAAGTCAGACTCGTCGATCTTCTCGATGGAGAAGGTGGAGCTGCAGCTGCTGCTGCTGCGCCTCCTGCTGACGGGTGCCTGCTCCTGCAGCAGCCACAGCTCCAGGTCCTTCAGCTGACCCCAGGCCTTCAGGAAGTCCATCGAGGCCAGGACGGGACAGGAAGTCTGCACACACACGGCAGGAAGTCACACAGCTGCACAACATCCCACCCAAACCTCATGTCATCTTCTAGTAGGTTTGGATTTCTCTGTTGTTCTCCTTTATGAAACATCAAACATCTAAAACATTACTTGAAATACTTAAACGCAGGATGACAAAAATTACCAGGGTTTCTGCAGCTATCAGCTAAACTAATTTAAATTGAACGTTTGACAATACTAATCTTGAATATAAGAAAAAATCTAAATTTACCTGACCACGCACCGGCCGTAAACAATAGCCAATTAAAGGGTTCCGCCTGTCAATCATCACACTGTACTTCCGATCAAAATCCTTAAATGTTTATAGAATCAAAATCAATCGTGAATAACAATGTTTTATTTCTATCAAGTGTATTTAAGTTTTTAATGCCTGTGGACATCAAATTTAATGCTTTTTTAATGCCATTTACGGCCTTAATTTCCGCAAAATCTGTTGAGTGCCTATTAATCTAATGACCTGCAGAAACCCGGATTACAGTTCTCAAATCTGGAAATCTGAAACTCCACCTTGGTCTCCTTGTGTGCCATCAGCCAGTCCTGCGGGTTCTTACTGGACTGGTAACCAGTAGTTGTGCTGCTTGCTGGGCGGCTTCCCAGCAGCCAGTTGCCCAGAGCTCCAGTATCCATCTTCTACACGCACAAACACACACAGACACTTTGAGACCAATTTCTTCTTGGGGAGCCACAAGTGTAATTGTGAATTCAAAACATTTCTTATTAACGTCTCTCTGTGTGGGAGGAGTTACCTGTTTTTTAGCGGCGACAGGGCAGCTCTGCCCCGGGGAGGCCACACCCTCCACCAGCTGTGGACGGGAAGCAAAGATACACGTCACAAACACACATACGCAAGACTCAAACACCCTCTGACTGACCATGGAGCATGACATTAATCACACTAATCATAGAATTGAACTGTGTGTGTGTGTGTGTGTTACCTGAGCGGTGATGCTGCCGAAGGAGGTGATGGCGTCCCTCAGCGAGCGAGTGTCGGCACAGAAGCTCATCTCGGGCGTCTCCTCCGGCGTCAGACTCAGAGACGCCAGCCTGGACGCACCAGAGAAGGAGAGAAAACCAGTTAGATGCAGTGGCATCACTGGGGCGGGAACAGTCGTCTCCACACAGACGCTGACACGCTAAAGCTCAACGTTTGGGTGGAATTCTTGGTGTTTTGAGCTGTTATTAGGAAACCAAAAACAGTCATTAGCTCAATCCCCGGATCTCTACCGATCTCGTTGTTGGGGGAGGTGTGTCTGTGTATGTGTATGTGTATGTGTGTGTGTGTGTGTATTTTCAACAAAGTCAGGCAGGAGCTTGTTGTGAAGCAGGGAGGCAGAGAGCAGAGTCTTACTTCTCCAAGCAGCTGGTCAGCTGGTTGCTCAGGTCGTTGCTGCTGTTGGAGCTCTGCAGCTGATGACCGATCACGTCAAACTGTCCGCGCAGCTGAAACACACCAGACACAGTCAGACCTCACAGGAAGGAAGGCTTCCGCTCGTTTCCTAACTCGGCTTCTGGCTTTAAAATTCACAGATAAAAAGGCTAATAATAACAGCTGAGCTGATCAGCAGCTGAGAGCAATGTGCTCCAATAACTCAAAAAACCACGAAGAGAATGTCTGACTGCTGGGGCAAACGTTCAGAAGGACAAACTGCTGATGTTCACTTCGGTGGCCTCGTAATGGAAGGTGGAGAACAGGAAGAAGGACACAAAGGAGGAGGAGAAGCAGCAGAAGGAGAAGAGGAAGGACAAGGAGAAAGAAAAGGAGGAGGAGAAGCAGCAGAAGGACAAGAAGAAAGAGGAGAAGCAGAAGGAGGACAAGAAGGAGGATGAGGATGAAGAGGAGGAGTGCACACTCACCCTGTGGAGACGCTGCAGCTGCTGCTGCAGAGTGTCGGTCTTCAGTTGCTCCAGCAGGTCAATCTGCCCCAGCAGCCAGACCTCTCTGCAGCGCAGCGCCTCTTGCTGGCGGCTCACGCAGCTCTGCAGCTCCCAGCGCACCTGGAACACACAGTTAGAATCCCACGTCACACACTTGGACCCCACATGTTGACAATGACGGTCAAAAGAAAAACACACACACACACACTCAACTACGCTACCTGAAGCAGCAGCGGCTCACACAGGCGAGCAGAACACACACCAACGTGAGGGACCAACACAGAGCGTCACACTGCAGCACAGCAGAGGTCTGTGAGTGTGTGTGTCTCCTCCTGGGCTTTATATGCTGGCTCCTCCTGCTCCACCTCCAGTCACGTTCATCTTTACAGCCCATAAATACATACACACACACTCAGCGCTAACGTGGCCTCAATTGGTCCCGTAATGCCTAGATAATGGCTCTGGGGAACCACAGCGACTACAGGTGAAGGGCGGGACAATGGGAGGGCTGCTTTGGGGAGTTTTTTCAAGACACACACACACACAGACAAAGCAGTGAGGCAGCGGTGACGAGTGTGTTTTGCGGGGACTGAACAAAGCGGGGGTGACGGTTTCGTCCCAAACGGGCTCAAAGAGGGACGAGTCAGAGCAGGCAGGCGAGCCGAGAGACGAAAACACCTGAG
>CAESWR010000692.1:23209-35245 GCA_903171835.1 Mullus surmuletus | reverse complement strand
CACACACACACACACACACACACACACACACACACACACACACACTAAACCCAGGTGGGGTTTCCCCAAGTTGAATTCCAATACTGCTCATTTTGTGTTAAACTTGTGGTAACTCATGTTGCTCACTTCTTTTATCTTCCTTTGACGGATAAATTTAATGACATTTCAATTCATTTCATGTTTCTTAAAGTGTCGGGTTTGTTTTTTTTAGTCACAAAGTCCGACTTTTTTTTCTTCTAACTTTATGTAGTGAAGAACAAACGACAAAGTGAGTGAAGTTTGTTGGCTCCATAAAAATACTGATCATTTATAACAAAAAATAACATCTTATAGGATAAATCAGTCGCGTGTGTGAGTTTAGCCTGGTGCTGAATTGATTATAAGTGATCAGTGTTGTAACACACACACACACACACAGACACACGCACGCACGCACGCACACACACACACGCAGCGAGCTCGGCAGCATACGGTAGAGTATGGCTATATCCTGGATGGGCGACCTCTGTCCTCACTGATGGCCAGGTCAGTTGTCATGGAAACGGGCTGCAGCAGCACAGTGGGCGGGGCTTCAGTCCAGCAGCGTGCCTTGCTCCTGGGCCCGGGTCAGGCTGTCCTTGCGGTGCAGGTGATGGACTCCCATCCTCTTGGGGCTCTTCTGAGGGCGGGGCGGCGCGGCCGAGAGGGCGGGGTCGAAGTCCAGGAGGCGGGGCGAGATGACGGGCAGCTCGTGGGGGAGGACGTCCCGCTCCTCTTCCTCCTCTTCCTCCTCCTCCTCGTCCTCCTCGTCCTCCTCGGCCAGCTCCCTCCTGCGGGCGTCGCCGGGGCTGGTCGCCACGGTGACGGCCGTGTCCACGCTGCCGCCGTCCTCCTCCAGGTTCATCAGCAGCCGCTCGCCCTCGTCCACGCTGCCGTCGCCGTAGCGACCACGCCTCCCGGCCCGCGGCTCGGTGTCGGTGTCGGTGTCGAGGCTGGAGCCGCGGCTCGGCGTCCAGCTGCGCGCCGACGAGCCCTCCTCGCCGTCCGAGTACGCCGCCCGGTGGCGCTCCGAGGAGGACGAGGCGGCGCCGCCCACCACCTGCCGCTGCCGCTGCAGCTCCTGAGCCGTCTGGCTGCTGAAGGAGGTGCGGTGAGCCAGGGAGCCGTCGGACGGCGCCATCTTCTCCACAAACATGCGCTGCCAGTTGGCCAGCAGGTCCTCCTCAGAGCTGCCAGAGCTCGCCAGCACGCTGGGAGCCTGAGGAGCAAAACGGCACATCAACGCCAGGAGGAGGAGTCGTCAACTGCACAGTGAAGCTCACTGATGCTAACAGAGCTAACATGTCGCCTCCTGAGCAGGAAGTGAAGTAAGTCTATGTTTGATCCCCGAGGTAAAATTCAAAACCCATAAAACCCCCCAAAATATCCAAAACCCTCTCTGAGAGTCCTAGAGTCCTATAATGTATTTTTTATTTATTTTATTCAATTGTAGAATATTCTTCTGTTTAAGGTTCAAATGTATGTAAATCATTGGTTAATAATCAAAGGGTCAGTTTTTCTCATAGCTACTGTTGCCGACTATTGTTCTGTTTGAGTAATATCACTTGATCAAGCCTTTTCTAACATTCCACACTACAACATAAGTCAGAAAAGTATGTATGATTCCTGGTATGGGATATACTTTAGCGTCTTACCTGCGGCGGGCTGCTGAACGGGCTGGACTGGCTGGACAGCGGCTCGCTGGCGGCGTCCCGCTGTGATGGCGGCGTCCGCTGGCTGACCCCGCCCCCGCCGCAGGAGAGGGCGGGGCTTGCGGGCGCCTGCCGCTCGTCGTCGTTCTGCACCAGGCTGAGCGAGATGGCCTGCCGAGTGGCGTAGGTGCAGTTGGGCAGCGGGCTGTTCTTGGGGATCTTCACCTTGTCGTCCGAGGAGAACTCGATGACCTTGCGCCCCGGGTAGAGCGGGTGCGGTGGCGGCGGCGGCGGGTACGGATTCAGCTTCTCAAAGGACGGCGCCCCGCCCACCTCCTCGCCACCCGACTGCCCGTCCAGGCTGCTGTGGCTTCGGCAGGAGCCGTTGAGCTGCGCGTCCTGAGCGCAGCCGGCGCCGTTCTCCTGGCCACGCCCCTCCACCGCCGCCGCCACATCGGGACTCGTCATGTCCACGTGCACGAAGACGTCCTCGGCCACCGGGCGGCTGCAGCTGCTGGACTGAGCCGAGTTGAGCAGCAGCGGCTCGGGTTTCTCCAGGACGCGCGCGATGACGGAGGTGGGAACCACGTCGGCCGGTGTCAGGCTCAGCGAGTCGGGGTCCTGGCAGCCGGGGGGGGGGGCTCGCTCCGGCAGGCTGCTCTTCATGTGTTTGTTCAGCATGTCCTGAAGCTCGTAGGGCAGCTGGACACACACACACACAAATTATTTACTACTCTTCAATGTAAAGTCTTGATGGTCACATGACCTGATACACACGCCGAGAGGTGTCACTTCTCTACGAAATTGTGTACAAAGATGCATCAAGTATTTTTTAAATCCATAAAACATGATTAAAATGTTGGGTCCTTGGGCCTTTGAATGGTGCTATATAAATTAAAGTTATTATTATTATCAATATTACCATTAACACTGTCAATCAGCTTCACAAACCTAGAAATTGTCCGACGCATCAACTGGTAACACTGATATATGTGTATAACACACTTGTACAGTGCAGAAACATCCTGTGATTTTCAGATAAGGACACTGTACACCCACACACACACCCACACACACACACACACACACACACACACACACTTACATCTGCAAACTTGTGGTTCCTGAAATGCGACTTGTTGCACTTGAGCAGCTGGACGGCCAGATTGCAGTCCTGCCTGTAGCGCTCCTGACAGACACACAAACACACACACAGAGACAGTGAAGGTGAAGACACGCCCACCTCAGGACGCAGCCTGCTGATTGGTCGGAATCCGCCTTTGGCAAACGGCTGCTCTGTCACTCAAAGCGGTCGTGTGAAATCAGGAGGGCTGTGACCGGGGTTGCAAAGGGGCGGAAAACTTCTGGTAAATTCTGAGAATATTGGAAATTTTCTGGGTTTTTAACTTAAATCCCGGAACCAGAACCTTCTTTGATTTTTCACCATTCATGATTTTTGTTGTTCGGTGAAAGAAACCATGATGAGTGTCATTTTCAAGTGTATCAGGCTGTTTTTGCATGTATGTTTGATTATGACAAATATTGATGCCTATATTCACAGATATTCACAGTGTGACTCAGTGAGGGAAAATTCCCCCAAATTCCCTGAAGATTCATTGGTAATGTCATTTAAAAATATTGCATTAGACATGTTTGCCTGCACGTCTGCTTCTAACAAACCAGCATGTTTCATACTAACACGCAGTTACCATCAATTCCCGAGAAACTTTCCAAATCCCCAGAATTTTGCAACCCCAGTTGTGACAGTTCTGGTGCGACGGACAGAGCGGCCACATTTGTAGTCGCGCCGCGGCGCCACTTCGCATCTCTGCATAAAAAGACCTCGAGTTCCATCTGCCTCTCGCTCGCTCTCTCTCTCTCGTTCTCTCTCTCTCTCTCTCTCTCTCTCTCTCTCGCCGCCCGATTGCGGCGGCGAGTTCCCGGCGTCCTGCAGACGAGCCACATTAACATCAGCGACGGCGCCCACAAATACCAGTGTCGAGCGGAGAGGGAAAAAAAAGCTTTGCTGGCATTTGAGAGAAACCAAATCACAGCTTGTGACAAGAGAACAATGACTGGCGGGAGGATTTTATGGTTCAGATTAAATTCCTGCAACGCTGAAAGATTTCTCCTGCAAAAAGAGCCGAGAGAAACAAACTGCACCCAATGCTCGGAATATAGAAAATTCTCAAATCCGAACTCCGTAACCAAATCAGCTGATCTTTGTCCTCTGATCACGAGAACTTTGACATCATCAGGGTTGATTTTGCACAAAGTGACGTAAAGGATGAGCTGGTCTTGCGGTGGCGGCAAACATCAAAGCACCGGCCGAGATGAAGAGCGGCGGCGGCGCGGCTGAGTTCGTCCTCTCTGAAGAGAAACAACTTTTAGGATTTTTGGGAATGATTAAAAAAAACATAAATATTCTGTGGGTGGATCCAGTTCTCCCGGAGGAGAGACACAGACGGAGACTTTGGTTTGATTATCCAGATTAAAGCTTCAGCCTGAACATTCATGCGACTCCACACCGCCGTCACGCCGCCGCCACGCCACCGAAGCTGATAACGATGGAAACGAAGGAGGAGCTGCGTCGGTTTTGACGCGTCCTCATCAAACATCCCTCAAAATGAGTCACCAAGAGAGACTCTGATTGGATTCTGATCCCAGCAAGTGATTTCATAACAATACAGAGAGTCTGGAGCTGAAGAGGAAGCTGTCAGTCATCAATAATCACACAATCATTCATCTCTTTCCCATCAGACTCGCTAGGAGGAGAAAAGACGCTGGTTCTCACGTTCAGCTCCTCCAGGCGGTCGATGGTGTTCTTGGCGTCCAGCAGCTTGTTGGTGAGCTCCACGATCTCCTGATCCATGGTCTTTTTGTCCCTCTCCACCTTCCGTAGCTGTGGGAGGAGCAGCCGCACGTTAGAACGCCCGCCAACAGCTGAGAGCCAATCAGGAGGCTGCTGTGACGAGGTGGGGGGGGGGGGCTTCACTGGGACTTTTTCATTCAGATCATGTGGGAATATTGTGAACACTGGTCAACAACATACATTAACACTGGCTTCCATTTTTGTGGTTTTTTTGGGGGGTGCAAAGTTTAGCTTCTTCACAAGCAGCAGAGTGAACATCTGACATCACAGAAGATCAACATCATTCAAGGTTGCACTCAAAAATCAAACATGTTACTTCTGAAAGCTAAGCTGTTAGCTCGGCTATCAGACATACTTTCCCAGACAATTTGAATGCTGCCTCGGCGAGCAGCGACTCAAAGATGCATTATGGGATGCAGTGGTGCGGCTGCTGCTGTTAGAAGATCAATGAAAGATCTTAATCGAAGCGCTGAAGCCCAAAGCTGAGAGGCGGAAGCGGCCAGCCAGCAGCTAACGGCGGCTAAGATGGCGAGTTTCTAGTCCAACGCTTCTGCATCAACGGATTTGATGCCACGACCGTTTGATCCGTGCGATGACATCGTCAGACCCAAACCACAAACCAGTCGGCTCCCAGTGCACAACGCCGCTCCCTTTATTCAACCATCAACATATTGGAGAGCCAGCGCTAGCTTCAGTTAGCGTAGCCACCAGCAGATTCACACGAGCAGTCAGTGTGGTTAGCTGGAACATTGGCACAGTAAAAGTACACCAGAAATATCCCAGAATGCCTCATAATACACCAGAGGAAAAGTCCAACTGGGAGGAAACGGCACTTTGAACTGGACGGTGCGAGTGGTTCCGTGGTTGGAGTCTGACCCGAGTCGCAGCGCGGCAAGAAAACAGAAATCTGGCGGATCTTCAGAAGTGAGCGGCCACCAGCTGCTCACTGGGACCCTTTCATCTACAAGCCGGAGGATGGAGGGACCACCAGCCGAGGATGGTGGGACGCCAGTTTGGACACCAAGTCGCAGCTTCTGCTTCTAAAGCGTTGGGATGACCGAGCTTCCGAAAAGCCCCGCCTCTCTGCCCTCCTCCAGCCAATCACATCGATCGTTGGTCACGCCAATCAATGGCTTCTCCAGGACGACTCCCATGATTCATTCTGGGAGTTTTCAGAGTCGGAAACTTTCCATGGGGATTAACGGGGATTTGTGGGAATTAACAGGAATTAACTGGAAATTTACTGAATGGAAGGTAAATATAGTTGGGTAAAAATAGCATAATCTTGACAAACAAGCGGATTCAATGCAAGCAGACGCGAATACTTTGCTCTCCGTCCATCACGCGCAGATGATTGAATACTTCAAACTACTGAAGCCACTTGACCTCACCGATTACATCAACCTCAAGTACGTTTTTTAATAATAAACTCCTCAAAAAACAGTATGGAAACATTATTCAGCAAGTCATTTCTCCCCTTTAATAACACTTTCATTGACGTTGTATTCGTCACCTTAGCAACCAGATATTTGATCTATGGTAGTGATGTTTGGAAATACTAAATGAAAAGTGCTGCTTCTCTGCTCCTTTTCTTCGCTAATCCAGATTATTATTTGAATTTGTTTGTGTGACTTCCTTTATTGTAGATGTTGAATGTCTGTGATGTAGGAGAACCAGCTGACGAGCCCATATGGGGCTTTTTGGTTTCCCTCCTCCAACTACAGACTCATTTTACTCATTCATTTTTCTTTTTAATGTAGTTTATGCTTTCTGTGATTTTTCTTAATTGATCTGTTCTGCATTATGGGGTTTTTTTTCATACGTGCTAAAATAAATAAAATGCTGTGACGCTGAATTAAAACATCTGCTGCAGACGTTCGCAACATACACGCCAAAAATAGACGCATTCATAGAATTACGCCGGCGGTGCAGATGTTCTGGCAGCCGAGCGCATAACTGCGGCAGCTTAGCGTCGGCCGCGCGTCAGAAATAACATTTATTACGGCCACAGGCAAAGACTATATGTCGAACACGAGACTTCCAAATACCTCTCTGACTCCATTTACGAGGGTTACGTAACGCTTTTATGTGATTTGGGTTGAAGAAGAATCCAGAACGCTGCAGCTGCACTTGCCTTCCCGAAATAGTGAGGAGGAGGTGGGCGGGGCTTAGGACCAATCGTGCTCACGCTCAATTCACACACGGATAAAGTTTAAAATCAACACGACTTGGTGTTCAAACGCTCAGAGAGGAAGATAACTGAGGAAGAGGAGGAAGACGTGGATGACGATGGCGAGAAACGAGAGAGAGGAGGAAAATGAAAATGAACGCAACTGCATGAACCCAAGTCTGACTGACGGCAGCCTGATGGAGATGGAGATGGAGATGAAGGTGGTGAAGATGAGTCAATCCGTCACAAGAGCAGCGTGAGAAGAGAGGAGAGAAAAGAGGAAGAGATGAGGAACATCAGACAATCACAGCTGACAACAGCAACACACAGACAGGAAGTGACCATTCACAGAACTTTCATCACGTCTCGGGCTTCACGTCGTCACTGATTTGACTCTTAAGTGGACTTTAATCAACCAAACAAAGATCCTGTTGTGTTTAACGAGACGTGAAACTCGCCACTGGGTTAATAAACTAATAAAGAATAACATTATCATAAAGAAAAATGGCCACTGAGGTAATACATCAATTTTATTCGGTGTAATCTGACAGAAATGTCGCCCCCTCTGGCCACGGGAGAGAATGCAGATTTATGTTGATAAAGTGAAGTTTCACTCGAACGGTGACATTTCTAAAAACGTCACAGATGTGGAACGGAGTCGAGTGGCGAAGCGCCGGCTGGCTGAGAGTGCTGAGAGTACGCCGCCTGCGCTGCGGCGCCCGGATATTGATTCATTTATGGCGGCCGGCCACGATATCAACACAGAGCACCATGTATTGATGTTTGATTATTTAGAGTGGGCATTCCACGGTGAGCGCGCGGCGCCGCCATACATCACAACTGTTTTAGTGGCAGTGTTTTAGTGGGCTAACAAAGGCCATGCGCTCACACACACATACACACACAAGTATCAACGCTTATGTGTCTCATCAATAGCAAAGATAGTTTGCAGCTTGGTTGATAAATCAATACAGATTTATATAGACTAAGAGGGAATGTTTCGATACACTTATTCTCTTGGGTTACATTTTGTCTGAAAATTTTACTGCAGTAATCTGACTTCTTCACATCCAAGTTCCTGGTAACTTTTTTTTCTAAATGCAAGCATGAATGCATTTGCTTTTTCACATTATTTTTGAAGCTCTTCCCCTTTCAAAATCCCTATAATTCCTTTATATTTTGTCCCCAGGAAATAATAATTGCTATAAAAATCTGTCACTCAAATTGAATGTTGCTGCTAATCAATGACCATCTGAGGCTATAATAATAATAATAATTAAATTATTTTAGTTTTTGTATGTTTCCGATTAAAATACTGTGGAGTTACGTAAACAAACTGGCATTTAGAGGGCTAAAATAATTAACCTCCAAAATAATTAATATTTGATACATTTCAGGCCGAAGTTGATTAAAAAGATTGACTCATTTAAAGTGGAATAAATATGAATATGCGTTACTTTCACAGCAGTTTGTAGAGAGGGGACGTTATTGGTCCTGAGGGACGATTGAGAACGTTTTTCAAGGAACTCTTAACGGACGCTAACAGGTGGAGGCCTTTTTTCTGTTACGAACGGAACCACGATAACGAGGTCGCCGTTTCGTGTCTTTAATCAATCTTTAGCGCGTCGTTCCTCACCGTCAGCTGTCCGACCTCCGACCTCTCCCACCGTCGCCCCTGGCAACCATCCTCGCAACGAGTCCGTCAAAGCCACTTTTTCACAGGAAATCAATACGCTGGCTCAGAGTGTTTTCATTTAGCCATCGATCGCTTATCGACCGGCCGGGATCGATGACACGCACGGAGGAGGCCGCCGACCAATCAGGAGCCGCGTTACAGACCTGACGGCACGAGCTCCTCTCTGCTCCATCGCGCGGCTCCAGAGGCCGGAACGCTTGGGTTCACGCTCTTCTATCGTTTGAGCCCGTTTGGTGGTGATGACCTCAAGCACTACATTACCCATGAGCCTCGCCTCGTGTTGCCATGGAGAGGTTGGAGAGGCTGCCAATTTGATCCAAATGTGAGGCCACGGGGTGAAATGTGAGCAAAATTAATCTGCAGTTTCTTGTTGATTAGTTGAGAGGAATTAATTGAGCCGAGTTGCTTTCTGGCCCTTTAATGATTCGCTGCTCTACGTTTCCCTGCAAATGGAGCCATTCATCAGAATTTGTCTTTGTGGACGAGAGTTTAACGGCGTGTCGGGTCGGACGGCACAGAGGAAAGGTCATTACACTAATGAGAGCTAATAAGTCACTCTGGATGTTTCACTGCAGCTTCAAACACACACACACCCACACACACACACACACACACAAAACATCTTCATGCTTTTAAACGTCCATCAAACTAAGAAAGTGTGAAGGTTACCAGAGCGTGAAGCTTCTCCTCCAGGTCCTGGTTGGCTCGCTGAGACGCCGTGTAGCTGTTCTGGAGTCTGCGGAGACGGGGACACACAACTGTGGGTTACCATGGCTACGTCAATGGCTACGCTTACATGCAGTCAATTAGCCTCTTCTAAGCAGATTATCAGCAATAAGCGGTAAACACCAAGAAGCCATTTGAATAACCGGAATATGCTCATGTTCTGGCATCTAAAAACCTTCTCATTTCTCCTCCTATCAGGATCTCCACATCAAAAGGAAGATTAATTAGTTCTATCAGCAAGGAATCTTGGTCTTTGGAGTCCAGGAACTCCTTGTAGACATGGCCAAAGGCGAGAGCGACACCACGCCACACTTTTGGAGTGAGGAGGAAACCAATCACTTCATCAGTGTGATGAAAGACACAAACATCCTTGACTTTGGAGACGCTAGAAAGAAGCGGGATAGAAGATCCACAAAAAGGGGAGCGCAAAGTTACGTCAAGCAGGGTTTGTAGCAGACCTTCTTTTCAGAGTCTTCATGAGAACTTCATCTCTGAGGAGTTTTTTTTTTTTTTCTCGGCCCAGCTGGGTTTTAATCACAGACGAGCAGAATCACGAGCCAATTCAACCCATCTGACATTTTCAGCTCACAGCTGGAGTCGAGGCGGCTGCTGAACGTCCCGACTCTCACAGAAACCATCTCCACGGCGACGGCTCATCCGCAGAATATTTCCCACGTGCAGATGAGGTGTGTGTGTGTGTGTGTGTGTCGTGTGAGAGCGCGGCTCACGTTCAACCAGCTGAGGAGCAACAGGAAATGAGAGGAAACGTCCTCACCTGCGGAACTTGTCCCTCATCTTGTCCAGGTCGTCCCGGGTGCGGCTAAGCTCCGCCTCCATGTAGTGGCGGCTGCCGTCAAACTCCGCCTCCATGGCCTCCATCTTGTGAGTGGACAGAGACAGGCGGCGCCGCAGGTCCTCATTCTGCTGCTGGAGGATTCTGTGGGACGGCGGCGGAACGAGACGATACAAACATGAGACGCCACGATCTCACACCAAGTTGTCAGAGGTGCATTGTGGGTAAAGTGTTTTTTAACACAAAGGCTGTCCTCAGAGACTCTCACCTGATCCTGTCAGAGTCTGATAAGGCCTCCTGAAAGAGATGACACAAAACATTCGGCTTTAGCAACAAGCAAGTCAGAGGTCGCGACGGAAAGAAAACAATCGGAGCTCCTCGACCTCTCGCAATGACATCACGCGTGACATCACTCTGAGTTTCCAGTGCGTTTTTCCGCCCTCGTCGATCCCTGTCGATGTACGGAAACCCTCACAGCAATCCCAGCACCCCCCCTCCTTTTTTTTTTTAAGTGAAGTACTGATGAAAGGACTCGGCTGCCGTCTGATTGGTCGCCTCACATCGCTGCAGAAATCAATGACTCAGCCGCAGCCGCCTGATTGGCCACAGAGACGCTGATTTGCTCCTCGGGTCGGAGTTGTCATGATGGTTAACTGATGTGAGGAGAACATTAAAATTCATCCCCTGACCTTTGTACTGTTGCATTCTGGGTATGTTATCATCAAGCAGCAGGTACATGATGACTTTTTCGCAGGAAGAGGTCAACGCTGCATCTAATTTGGATCTGGAGTCACAATCAGAAGCCACACAATCCTAACTCCTTCTCCAGTTGAATTTTCAATTATTTTTGGAAATTGACTAATTACACATGTGAAAAAAATCAACAGAAATTCCCAAGAAGCACTGCTGACCACACAAGCATCAGAAACATGGCGCTGCATTGCATTGTGGGATGACTCCCAGGCGTTCCCGGGTCCCGACCTACCTTGATGTGCGACACAACCGTCTGATTAGAAACAGGAAGTCTGTGTTTGTGTCTCCGAGGTTTCTGTGCGTCTTCCTCCTCCACCTTCGCCCCTCTCTTCACCCTCAGCCCTTCCTCTCTAAGCCCCGCCCCCTCCGTGACGACCTCGCGGCGCCGCGGGCTCTCGCACCGTGCGTCCTCCTCGTCCCGGAGCGGCTGGTACCAGCTGTCGGGCCGCTGCAGCGCCGCCACCCAGCTGTCCCAGCGTTGCGTGCGCTGGGTGGGCTTGCTGTGGGCGGGGCTGCTGAGGTGGGGGGTGGGGCTTCCTCGCCCCCGGGACTCCGCCCTGCCCAGCAGCGTCAGGCGGGCCGGGCTCAGCACGCTGTTGGTGATGTCGTCCAGAAAGTTGGAGAAGCGGACCTTCTCCAGGACCTGCATCTTCCAGTTCCAGTCGGGCAGGCTCGGCGAGGTTGGCGCTGAGGTCGGCGCAGAGGAGCGCCGCGGCGCCGCAGTCCACTGATTGGCCGGTGGCTCGGCCCGGTCCAGAGAGCGGGCCGGGCGTTCGTGGACGCCTCTCACTGCGTCCAAAAGCTCCACCGACTTGGACTTCCTGATGACATCATAGGTGTGCTCCGAGCCCGGCTGCTTCAGGATCCCCTTGGGAGGGGCGGGGCTCTTCTTCCGGGTGATGGCGTGCGTCAGCATGACGGGCGCTGCCCGTGAGGCGACGGTGGCCTGCGTGCGCTGATCTCGGCTCTGACGCTGCCCTCTCTTGTCCTGAGCATGTCTGCGTGACGTCGCCGGGCTCCGACTGCCCAGGCTGCTCCTGGATGCCGTCACGCCAGCCGCCGCCGCCATCGCCACGGTTCTGGCGTGAGTGCTGAAGAGCGGCGGCGGCGGGATGCAGCGCTCCACGCTGGACAGGCTCGACACGTCCAGGTCACTGTCTGACAGCGGGGGCTGCTCGGGCGGGAGCGGGACGCCGCCGCGCCACCGCCCCCCACGCTGCTGTGGCGGCGTGTAAGGAGCCTTTTGCGTGTGTTGGTTTACCTGGTTGACATCGAGCTGCGGCGGCTGAGCGGCGGGCAGAGCGTGGCGCGTCTCGCGGTGCTGCGGCGGAGCCTTTCGGTACGGCTTCCTGGCGG
>CAESWR010000691.1:236861-247349 GCA_903171835.1 Mullus surmuletus | reverse complement strand
CCTCCGAAGCTGCCGTGGCAGACGCAAGAATCGACGCACTTTTCAGGATTGATACATCCCATCGTGAGCTCCGATCCTTGCGTACGCACGTTTTTCTTGCGTAAACGGCGTTGATACATGAGGCCCCAGGTCCTTTATGAGTGGAAAGCATGGCCATTGTTTGACATGTCTGAATGGGCCTTTCTTTGGGGAGCTGAGGGAACATCAGGAATATGTCTGGACTACTGTAAATACCTGAACCTTCTTTGACTTTTCACCATTCATGTTTTTTTTTTCTGTGAAAGAAACCATGAATTTCCAAGTTCTACAGTTGTAACTGATGAGTGTCATTTATAAATGTTGTATCAGCCATATTTGCATGTATGTTTGCTTATGACACATATTGATGCCGATATTCATGACAGTTAGACTCAGTGAGGGAAAATTCCCCCAAATTCCCCCCAAATTAATTGAAAGATATTGCATTCGACATGTTTGCATATAGCAAACCAACATGTTTTATATTTATACATGGATAAGACCAGGTACATGCAGTTACTATCAATTCGAAAATTCCAGACTTCTGCAACCCTGGCATCAATCGAGTGACTCAACCTCTGGCCAGGAGCAGGACTATCAAAGTCCATCACATGAGTCCTCCTTGTTGAGGTGCTTCCTTAATTTCCAGACACCAAGCAGAGCCATGTTACTTCTTCATTCCCACATTTTGACAGTATGACTTGGAAATGTTGGTGAATTTCAGTAAACATCAGGCTTTTCACAGAATAAGAAAGATTATTCTGACCCTGTAATCTTGGAAAATGAGACAACAAATTCAACAACAAACAGGCCGTCATGAACAGTCAGGTTTACGTAACACTCTAGACAACATGTTGGGGGCCACGTGCGTTTCTCCTCGTGTTCTATGGATGAATGTAAAGCAGAGTAATAAATCGCACAGGGAGCAGCGAGGCCCACATTCATCAAACAGCTTTTCTCATTAACTATTAAAGGCAGGCCATTAAAGAGTGAGGGACACACTGATCCACAGAGCCAGGGATCGTTCATTTAGATTGTTAGCTGCTGGTTCAACTGGGGAGGAGGCTCTCTCACTCACACACACACACTAACACACACAAACACACACACACACAAACACACACACACACACACACACACACACACACACACAGTGAATGATAGAGGAATGTACACAGCTCCACAGTCGTGCAGGCACATAAGAAGGATTCGATTTATGATAAATCGACTCCAGTGGAGGCAGAGGAAGAGGAGGAGGAGACTCACACTTTGATTTATTGATGGGGTCTGAATACCTGCTGGATCCTCTGCCACCTGCATATAGAACCCAAAGAGCTATCTGTCGTCATCATGGTTTGGTTTGGCACCTTATTCATCCCAGAAGAAAAATACTTATGTTACAAACAACTCCCAATGGGAACAGATGAAAGATGCAATAGTCATCAACTGAGCAGAGCAAAACAGGTAGGAATTCAATTCTGTACAAAATTAAAAAGTAAAATAGTATAAAATAAGAGAAAAATCCAAATAATATCCCCTAGAATAGTAGTTCAAGCTGTGAGGCACATCATTTGGAGCTTCATCATCCATCTCTGGTTGGACCAATTTACAGGCTCTTCAAAATATTTTTAATATCTGTCAATAGTCCATCAAGCACCATTTTTAGTTCACCTCCAATCCTCCTTTGGGGGTCAGATTCCCGGACCACCTGGCCGGCCGTTCATCAAGATCTAAAACCCAATGTGGCCCTTCAGAGAAAATGATTGCCCACCCCTGAACTACGGCGAGCAGAAAACACTGGTTATTTAAAGTTTGGCCTTTCATGTGTTGGTCCTGACATTGCTCCGCTGCTACAGTGTGTTATCGGCAAAGAGGTGCTCGCTAACCACAGTACGCCACCATGTGAACCCCGGCGTCATATTGAAACTAAGCACCAAAGTTTAAAGACCAAGCCGCGGGAGTTTCTTGATAGGAAGCTTAATGAATTGCAGTCACAGATGAAAGTCATCGAGACGTCTGGTGCCGTGAATACCAAGGCAACCGAAGCATTGCCCCGCGTAGCCTCACGCATTGAGTAATAACAGTAATAATAATGGGGGGGGGGGGCTGCTTTGTTGTTCTCTTAGGCGAGGCTCACAATCCCACACTTTGAAAACCTCTGCCCAAGAATATACTTTAGTGCACACGTTACATTTGGCGTTATGGTTCTGTTCGGACCCCCAGCTCTCCCCGCGCTTACGTGGAAGAATGAGGCAGAAAGAGCACCTTCCTGCCTTTCACAAGCCAACGTGAAAGGCGACAGCAGGGGGCAGCACAGCAAAAAACGAACCCGACAGAACCGGAGCAACATCAAGAAATCAGAAAAAACGGAGGAGGACGGAGGAGCCGGGGTGGAGGGGGGCTGCTGATTGGCCGGCAGAGGAAGCAGAGAAAGAGGCCAAGCCAGGGCAGATTCAAATCGGGAGCTCTGAAGGCAGCAGTCCAATAGAAATTAGCTGAGCCATCAGCTGATTGGAGTAGCTGCATAACAAAATACAAGAAACAACAAAAATAAGAGTATAAAGATAAATAATTAACCTAAAAATAAAAAACACAAAGAGCAACTGGACTTTGATCTGAACTCTTGGCTGGATTTTTCTTTTATGTAGAAAGAGTGTCTGACTCGTTTGTCCTCCCTTGTCTTTTTATTACTGTGTAAAGGAGCAGTGTGTAATATTGATACATAAATTAAGTATAATATTAAGACACATATGCAGATAGTGTCTAATTGCTTGTAATGTATTTATTTGTATTACTTATTATGATCGCAGAATGATACATGTTAAAGCCCACAGGGGCTCCGTCAGCGACCATCTTGGCTCCATGATGTTTCTACGGTAGCTGAGAGGGAAAAACTTGCACCCACAATGCACCTCTGCAGCACCTGTGGCAGTAATGCACCTGAACGCTGATTGCCACCATGTTACCACCTGTGCAAAAACAAGAGGAAGTGACAAGCAAACAGTCGTAGTAGAAGCCTGTTTTCTGCCGCGCCTTTCACCAGCCAATCACAGGCTGTCGGACTGACATGCACAGCCAATCAGCAACTGCCAAAAAGTGACTGTGCTGAGAGGAACTGACCTGATTCTCTCCCATGAGCAGGACGGATCCTGTTTCCAGAAAGGATGGGTAGCAGCAGACCTCCGGCCCGAGGTTAGCAAAGGCAGCCCGGCTGTGGTTGGACTCAACACAGCCAGCCGGAGCAAATGGCTCGGCGGGTTCGATGGAAGCCTCGGAGGTCTCTGCAGTGCCGTTCTATTTTTCCACATTTTTGCTTGTCTAATCCTCAGCCAACTTGTGGCTCCTCCTTCTCTCCTCGACGCACAGCTCAAAGGCTGAGTCACCGCTCTGGCACTTTCGCTGGTTGCGAGTGCGATTACTGTATTGGCAGAGACTGTTACTTGTGTAGTGAAAGCAGGTCTCACCACGGGGCGCCGGAACCATGTGCAGCGTGGTCGGGAATTGGATTTTCGTGCTTGATATGGGGTCACTACCCAGTCGTACTGGGAACTCTGTATGAAAAATTAATGATGATGATTAATAATTGACTCGTAGCATTTAGAATCAGTCCAATCAAAGGGGCTTGTTCTTGATACACACACACGCGCGCGCGCACACGCACACACGTTTGGCAGTCACCAGGTTCAAGTGAAAGAATGTGAGAGGAATATGATAGTGAGACGAGGTAACGGAGGTCCGGACCACCAAGCTGGACCACCATCTGGTCTTAGCGAGGTCACTTCGGGGTTAACTCTGGATCTCCATGTCATGAAGATGAGTGTCTTTTTATTAAGGTACGTTGCCACGGTAACTTACGTTGGAAGCCTCACCTGCTCCGGTGCAGATTATGTTCAGGATCAGAGCTCAGCAAAGATGAAATACACCTACTGACCAATCAGTGCTCTTGGAAAATGGCCCACTAACCCACTTCTGGAAGATCACGCGGACACACAGAATCACATTGATGGATGATGCTTATTAGGAGTGCTGTGATTGGCCCGATCAAATCCTGCGGTAAAGGCCCAGGTGTGCGTGTGGGGGGGTCAGATGAGCATCCACATCTGCATTTGTGCATTTGTTCTTTGTTCGTTATTGGTGATGGTGGTGTATCCGCTACCCTCTCCCACCTTCGTTACTCCCTGGTAACCTTCCTGGTGACGGCAGTTTGTTCACTCCCCCCAGCTTGTTATGTGTGTTTTCTGTTTCTGCTGCCCCAGTTGGTACAGGTGACGGAGGCTACCAGTGGGGTCCTGTGCCCAGTGCCAGCGGAATCAGGAGAATTGTTTGATGCCAGGCAGCGGCTGGTGAGTCCACATAGGAGGGTGCCTACTAAGAGTTCTCAGAGGGGCCTTTCCCCGGCATCGGCCCCAGCTACCTGTGCATGGTAGCCGTCTGTGCATCTGACAGGCTGCTGAACAACCTGCTGCAGACTTTTGTCCTCTCCAGCACAGGGCTTTGGAATCTTTGGTTTCATGGATTCTTTTAATGACCACACAGCCAGGCTGGTGGAACTTGTTGCCTTTCAGGTTTGCCACTACCAGTTCAGGGTGCCCCCACTCACTGCCCCCAAGGGTTTTCACCAGCTGTGTGGCAACTGGTCTTGAACCACTGCGAGCACAGGCTGTCAGAATCTTGCTTTACCTTGATTGAGTGGTTGGTGCGGGATACAGGCCTCCTCCCTGTGCACACGACCAGATCGGGCCTCACTGTGAACCTGGAAAAGAGCTGCCTAGTAGGGTCACCTACTTGGGACTGGCCCTTGAGTCAGTCACCATGACAGCCTGCCTCTCACCACAGCGAGAGGGTGACTTTTTGAGACTGCACCTTCACTTGTGGAGGGGCAGATGGCTGCCTTACATAAAATTTCTGCAACTCTTGGGCAAACTGACAGCTGCCTCAACAGTGGTTCCTTTCGGGTTGCTGAGACTGCGCCCTCTGCAAATGTGGCTCAACATGGACACCAGGAGCCACTGGCACAAGCTGGTAAGGGTGTCACTGGCATGTGTGCATGCTTGGGCACCCTGGAAAGACAGGGCGTTCCTGCAGGCATGGGTGCCCTTGGGAGCTGTTCCATCCGTCCAGGAGACGGTCAACTCGGTTGCCTCTGTCTTGGGGTGGGGTGCAGTTTGACCAAGGGTAATGGTTTGTCCGGATGACCAAGGGCAATGGTCTGGATCAATGTGCTGGAACTTCGGGCTGTACATCTGCTGCTTGTTTCTTGTACAATCAGACAACATGTCCATCATTTCCCATATAAATGATCGGGGAAGCACCAGGTTGATGAGTTGCTGCCAGTTTCCCAGTGCCTCTTGGACTGGGCCGCCCTTCACCTGTCCAGCCTGTGGGTGGTCTACCTGTCGGGGGACAGGAATCAGGTGGCGGATTTTCTCTCCCAATGCAAGTCATCGCTGGGGGAACTGCGACTCCATCCAGAGGCAGTGGAAAGGATTTGGGGATTCTTTGGCAGGGCAGCAATGGACCAACGCCTCAGAGGCCTCAGCCCACTGCACGCTCTGATTCTCATGGACGGAGAAGACTGCACCTCTGGGGCAGGATATGCTGAGTCATGAATGGCCGAGCACACTCCTCTAGTCCATCAGGTCGTCTCACTCAAACACCTGGATGGTGAAACTTGTCAACATCCAAACGTCGAGTCTCCAAGCATGCAGAAATCTCATAGGAGGTTCAAATCTTCATAGTTTACTTTCTGAAATTTGACACATTTTTCAGGCCAAAATGTAACCACAGAGATTCTACATATCTGCTTAGTTTAACAACAAAAAATCTCTGTGTGGAAACTTCCTGTGGTTTAAAGAAACAACATCCGAACATCTGCTGTCTGCTGAGGAGGTGCACTGAGACTAACGAGAGGAGCCGGTTTGAGACTCAGCATCAGTCTCCGAATCAGAGACGGTGACTGATGTGCTGTGACTTCCAGCCAGGAGCCACGATGGTGATTGTATGAGCCGTGACGTTCCAGTAACTGCAGCTGGAGCAGGAGGGCGCCACCAACCGCCAACCACCAACCAGCATAGGGATTGATGGGAAACCGCCTGTGGCAAATTAATCTAAGAGGCTGTGTGTATGTGTATGTGTGTGTGTGTGTGTGTGTGTGTGTGTGTGTGTGTGTGCCTGTCACGTTTCTTTTTGACATACCCTCCAGTAAGTCTATGCTAATGTGCTGCTATAGGCTTAGACTGCCAGGGGGCGTCCCATGATGCACTGGGCTCCTCTGCCCCTCCCCTCAGCCCGTGCACACTGTGCTCTACATTCTCTGTTGATACGTTTCCATGCAGCCGGATCGACTCCGCTGCTGCCACCACAGAGCGTTCGATGTTTATGTGTGGAATTCGACTCTACTCAGCTCAGCACGGTAGCTGGTGTGTTTCCACTGCAGGGTGGTCCCGACTCAGGGTAGCTGGCGACGTGGCCGTGACCTGCTCCCAGCTTCGTTGACAGCTACACATATGTGTTTGTAGCGAACGTGACCAGGGCATTGTCATGGCAACAAACACTGGTGTCACATCACTAGAACATATTTGGTGCGCAGACATTTGTATTATTGTTACATTTAACACAGTGGTGGTGAACACTGGTGGCAGCGCTAGCCGGCGCTAGCTAACGGACTCCCCACAGCAGAGCGGCGCGGTGGCGGATGAGGGCCAGCGGACACAGCTGAGTGTTTGGTGGCTGCTCTACTCCTCTGAAGGTTTAAAGGTCCCATATTATACATTTTTCCAACAATTTTAAAAAGGTGTCAGAGGTCCAACAACACCGTATTCAAAGTGTTTTACCCCAAATTCAGCCTTGGTCCTGAACTTCAGCCGCTCTAAAAGTGGCTCCGTGACCTCTGCTGAGAACGGGCTGTTTCTGTGTCTATGCCTTTAAATCCTCATGAGCGGCGTCTGGCCACGCCCCCTCCACGCTCCTCTCAGGGAGAGCAGAGACATGTATAGATGAGAGGATGCGGCTCTCTGGCATCACCATGCGCTAATGTTGAGGGTGTGTTTATGCCGATGGCTGTGGCAATAGTCATAGAAATAGTAATGGTAATAGTAATAGTAATGAAGGCCAAACACAAACCTCGGGCTCTGCTGCAGCCTTTAGCAGCTCAACATTGCAGCCATGAACAACACCTCTCAATAAACAAACCAACCAACCAGCACACACAGAAGCTACACCAGCAGCTCTCATTAGCCTTTAGCTGCTGCAGCTGCTATCAACTACCATCAGCTCACCAGCTGCTGCTAACAAAAGGAACGTTAACACAAGCAAACACCAATCAGAAGAATCAGAGAATGTTGGAGAAGCTGGGAGAGATCTATCTATCGTCGGTAACGGCTGCAGACCTCCTCGTTCATCAGAACAACAGAGGCGAACGTTAGTCTGCAGCGCACAGACAGCACCGTCAACAGCAGCCACAACCATCCAGATGACTAATAAGTGTCTCACGCTGCTTCAAATGAGGCTTCGCTCACAGATCTGATGTTGAATGTCTCCACATATTAACGACTTGCAAATGATTCAAGGACACAATCGTTAGCAGCAGTGACTGAGCTACCTTAGCCACAGTGCTAACGCTACAGGGTCACATTTACAGGCTGTCAGAATGACATACACAGCAAAGCCGCCGCAGACACGACCAGCGTGTGCGCACACCGGAAGGCAACACAACATGAAATGACCTCCAGCTGCCACCTTTGGAGTTGTGTCACGGACAGTTGGTGCCGATCCATGCTTTAGCTTCAGCTGTTTAGCTGCTGGGCGCACACATGCAAAACTCTGTGAAGTTTTGTTGATACATTTCCAGCAAAATAAAAAGGGGTCTTCAGAGGCTCAGACGAAGGGAGTAAAAACAGACTTCTGTGCTCTTCGATACAGCAACAACAGGGCAGCTGCTGTGCTTTGCTAGTAGCTTCACTGTGTGTGTTTGCGCCGCTCACTCTGTAAATTCAGAGGGTGGGCTCATGTATCCTGGAGGCCAGTCAGAAACAGCATCCATTACTGGGGGGAGTGGGGGGGGGGGTTTGCCCTTCATGAAGTCTCAAAGGGAAGAATCTCAGACTCACCCGTCACCAAAAAGTAGAGCAAGCACGTGAAGGAGGAGATGGAATTTTTTCACTTCTGGTGCCTCAAACGCAGACTGTGGGGACACACATGACTGTTAGAAAACCTTTGTAGAGTCAATTTAGCATAATATGGGACCTTTAGAGTTGATGAGAGTGAAGGTGAGAGCTTGAATGGGGCTGTTTCCTGGCAGCTTGGAGCACTGAGAGCTCGCGGCCTTCTTCAATTTGGTCTGATCTGATGATATCGTTGCTCTCTGCACTCTGCTCTGATCTGAGGGAGCTGCGTGATGGAGCTTTCCTCAACGGGACAAATCAAAGTCCCCCAAAATGCAGGCTGTCCCGCAAAACCCAGGATGGTTGGCAAACCTTACAGCTGCTGGGTCCAAAATATGGAATCCCGCCCTGTGTTCCTTTAAAGGAGCACTGTTTATTTTCTATAATTAAATATAAGTGAGATAATATAAGTTATATTATTTATTCTGATCTCAGAATGATCCATGTAAACGCCATCTTGGCTCCATGATGTTTCTACGGTAGTTGAGAAGGACAAACTTGCACCCACAATGCACCTCTGTAGCACCTGTGGCAGTAACGCACCTGAATGCTGGTTGCCACCATATTGCCACCCGTGGAAAAACAAGAGGAAGTAAGAAGAAAACTGTCATCGTAAAAGTAGGAAGTAACAAGGAAACAGTCTTAGCAGAAGCAGGAAGTAACAAGGAAACAGTCTTAGCAGAAGCAGGAAGTAACAAGGAAACAGTCGTAGTGGAAGAAGGATGTAAAAATTTGAAGGGAACAAGGAAACTGTTGTCATAGAAGTAGGAAGTAACAAGGAAACAGAGCGTAGTAGAAGTAGGAAGTAAGAATTAGGAAGGAACAATTAGCAGTTGTTGTAGAAGTAGGAGAGAAAAGGAAACAGTCGTAGTAGAATTAGGAAGTAACAAGGAAACAGTGTTAGTAGACATACGAAGTAACAAGGAAACAGTCTTAGCAGAAGCAGGAAGTAACAAGGAAACAGTTGTGGGAGAAGTAGAAAAGACAAAATGCTCTGCAGTCCTGACCATTTCTCCTTTTGGTCCTCAAAGGACACCGTAGTTTCACAACACTCTCCCATCAAACCAGCGCTGGTGTGCACACACACACGCACACACACACGCACAAGCACACACACAAACACACACACCCTGCTGCTGTCAGAGAGGCTGTCACAGTCTCCTAAAGGAACACGAGGAAGATCCAAAGAATTGTTGTGTGAAGCGAGTTGATTCTGAATGGGAGGAAAGCGATTTCTCGTGGTTGTGTTGATGGACGCTGTGAGTCCCACTAATGGCCACTCGCTGAGCAGTATTTGATCAAGTAAAAGAGAACATAAAAAACTCACACAGAACACCAAGGCTCCCTGTTAAAGCGACAGCTGGCCTGATGCATCATGCAACCCTGGAATTTCTGAAAAAGGCGTCACACAACCTCCAACTGGCGAGCTGGCGTCAGAGCTTCTCCAAAGTCCACGAGATCACAGCCTCACTCTTATCTATTAATGATCTCAGATTAATGATTGAACAAGGAGAAAACACATGAAACATGAAGAAGCTGATGAAATATGGAGGTGACATCTGGGCTCTATTTTGGGGGCGCTCCTCCACCGTCTCGTCTCTGTGATGATGAATTGTTGAATGTGCTGCGACGCATCCTGTTGGTGTGATCAGGTGTTCTCGCTGAGTCCCTCAGCTTCCTCAGAGGACTTCCTACACCCCTGCTGATCGAGGTCCTTCTCACCTCAACAACGCTCCAACAGGAGAGGCCGGGAGCGCGGCCGAGCTGCAGGACTTAAAGGGCTAGTTGGTGTTTTTCTCCATGAAGCTGTATGAGCTCCTCACCATCAGTGAGCTTCATCAGCAGTGACTTTTCCTCCACTGCGTCCCGTGAGCCGAGTTCCAGCCCGGTTTCTCTGTTGCAGAAAGTAGTTCCTCTAGTTGCTGGAGTCACACGGAGAAAGAGTTTGGCTCCAAACAACAACATGCGTTCAAAAGAGTCAGACATTTGCATCACCAATTCTTGGCCGTGAAAAAGTCCGACCTCACCATCAGCCGGCACTACTTTCCCTCCCTTCGTATCACTGCGCACCTTCATCAGCTGTTTCACGGCGTTTACATGCTCGGTCTCCTTCTGCTGCTACTTTGTACTTTAGTGATCAACACACACATCCGACTTTGATGATGTGTTGCTTTTCATGGCTTGAATGTTCAGCCTTGGCTGAACTCTCCCAAAAAGTAACTAAATCCTAAAAGTAAGTAGTTACTTTGGAAAGGAACTAGTGCGTTACCTTTAAGTGCACTCACATGATGTGCAAGATGTACCAGCT
>CAESWR010000691.1:136036-150265 GCA_903171835.1 Mullus surmuletus | reverse complement strand
AGCAGTGCAGTGAAGAGAGCCGGGAGGAGATCCTGGAGGGTCTTCCACAGCTCAGCCCAGAGGAAAGAGCTGCTCTGGATGGCGAGCTGACTCTGGAGGAGCTGACGGTGACCATCAATCAGATGGCAACCGGGAAGGCCCCGGGAATCGACGGACTCTCAACCGACTTTTTTAAGCACTTTTGGAAGATCCTTGGCAGGGATCTACTTGGTGTTTTTAAAGAAAGTCTCCTCTCAGGATTACTTCCCACCTCCTGTCAGAGGGCGGTGCTCTCCCTTCGTCCGAAGAAGGGAGATCTGGCCTTGCTTAAAAACTGGACCCCTGCCTGACCCCCCAGCACCACCCTCCACCTTCATCCAGCCACTATCCCAGTTCTCCCCCGTGTCATCCGCCCTCCTGCCTCTTCTTATGGCCGGTATGAAAACATCCACCTGCACCCTCGACCCCATCCCATCACAGCTTGTCAAGGACTGCCTCCCAACAATCTCTCTCCTCATCACAGCAATAATCAACTCCTCCCTCAGCTCCGGCTCCACCCCCCAACCTGGCTTCCATCACTCCCATCCTAAAAAAACCTGGTCTCAACCCGGACGACACAAACAACTTCCGGCCCATCTCCAACCTCCCCCTCCTTTCCAAAATCCTGGAACGTACCGTCGCCACCCAGATCAAAAACCACCTCTCCTCCAATAACCTACACAAACCACTCCAATCGGGATTCGGTCAGCACCACAGCACCGAAACAGCACTCATCAAAATAACCAACGACCTCCTCCTCTCCGCAGACGCCGGCAAGCTCAACATTCTCATCCTCCTCGACACCATCAGCCACAGCATCCTCCTCTCCCGCCTAAAAACCACCCTCAAAATAACCGGCACCGCTCTATCCTGGCTCTCCTCCTACCTCTCCAACAGACAGCAATTCATCAGCATCAACAACTGCTCCTCCCCCACCGCCCCTCTGCTCCATGGTGTCCCCCAGGGCCCAGTTCTCGGACCCCTCCTCTTCTCCATCTACCTGCTCCCCCTTGGTCACATCATCCGCCGACACGGTCTCTAGTTTGTTTTACTTATTTATTTCACTGTTTTTAAATTGTAAACTGTAAAGTGTCTTTGAGTTTTAAGAAAAGCGCTCTACAAATAAAACGCATTATGATTATTATTAAATGGCTCCCTAAACAACTGTGGACTGATGTGCAACAACTCCAAACTCCACATTCTTGGTGCCACCTGAGTCCCAAAGGACTCAACATTGGCTCTGACTCAGTCACCTTGCAGTCAGCCATGGAGCGGAGCCTCGCAGCCTCCCTCGTGGTTGACTGGTGAGGGAAAGTGCTGAGCTGTCCTCCTCACTGCAACGCACTGTTTCTGGAGAGAGAGTAGTCAATATAAACTCCCTTTCCATTCCGTTCCACTTGATCACTTCATTAAGAGAATGAAGCGTGGGCCCTAATGAGATCAAATTGCCTCTATGAGCTCAATGTGTAACAATGGAAGGGGGGGGGGGCATCAACCTAAGAAGGGTTTTTCTTTTCTCAACAGTTATTTAAGTTGTGAGTCAAAATGAAGAGTATTACATGGGACTGATGTCGTTCCTCCTCCATGTTATTAATGGTCAGGAGTGTCCAGCGTCTTAAAGAGGATAAAAAAAACTTGGACGGAAGCTTGCCAATTTGCTTGGTTGCTGTCGGACAAACATCCAGTGCTAACGACTACACCAGCAGCAGCATCTTCTTTTCTCAGTGGAACCAAACCATTTTTAAAATGGTTTCAACCAGACCTCAGACTGGCTACCTGAATGCCACGTATGCCAAAGGCACTGGTGAAACTGGTTGTGGACCACCTTGGTGTTGGAGCTGCGTTTCTCACTCTCATTGATGCTAACAAGGCATTGTCTTTGATTGCCTCACATCATCGGCGAGCTCCGACAGTCGGGAGGAGGATGCAGAGCACAGCGAAGGTCCCACCACGGCCACAGCGGCGCTAAGGCCTAAAGCAACATCGAGACGAGTGTGCTGCTGTCACACAAAGCACAACCTCAGACGGGTCGTCCAGTCCAACGTACGCCGCTTCAGCTGCTACAATACTGGTCAACATGGGGCACAGTGTGTGTGTGCACTGTGTGCAGTGGATCTATGTATGGATGGATGGATGGATGGATGGACTAGCAGTGGATGGATGGATGGATGTATGGATGGCTTTGAAGCTCTCAGCAGAGATGAGCGGCATGTGACGGCGAGCTCTCCAAGTTCAGCTTATTTGTGTCCTGGTACAAAGATCATCCGTCTGCGTGATGATGACGAGTGTTTAGAGGATCCAGCTGATTCCATTTGAGCAATTCAATATAATGAACTCATGGCTGTGAAACTTCCCCTGCTTCTACAGCGTCATCCATCTTTCTTTCCTTTTTTTCCTCCCTAATTTTGTTTTATTTCCAGGCGGTTGGTTTGATAAATGCTCTCTTATGCAAAGGCTGAGCAGAGCCAAGTAATGAATAAAGAGGCAGGACAAAACCCTCCACACACACTCACACACGGCACTGACAGAATGAGCGAGTTCTCATCTTTTAAACAAGAGCAGGTCTGAAGGCTCATATTTCATTAAGTGGCCATTATGAGGCGCTGCTGTCAGCCCGGCAAACTGCTCTAATCTGTAAACTATTACCAGCGCCTAAAAATAACCCAGTTAACATGCGCAGCTGCTGAGCCAACCAGAAAAATTGTAATAAACGTCATGTAAGTGCTGCAACAATCTAATTTAATGGACCTGAACCACGGCAACAATACTTGAGCCCACTTTGCATAAAGAATATGACAAAGTAACTCAATCAAAGCTGAATATTTGTTTCTTTTACATATTTAATTCATAAAATGGTGATGGTTTTATGGTACTTTATATTTGCCTCGGTATTCCTGAATATTGCCCGGGGAACGCACGCAGGCACGCACACACACACACACTACAGTGTGAAAAAAGTGCTACACTTTGAAAAAAGTCCATGGAATAAACAATTTACGAATTTATGTAAAAAATATGGCAGAAAAATGTTTTACTGTAAATACAAAAACGAGGAAGTGTACGTAATATAAATGTAATATGTTGAAATAATCCTATATTAGTGTTGTACATATGTATACTGTAACACAAATAACAATACAGTTAAAATTACACCATGGTTGTGTTAAAATAAAGTTTTAATTGTATATGTTGATATTTGAGGTGATACATATTTCTGTTTTTAAAAGGGTCTGAAGTGGATAAACTGAATCATGAGGCAGATCGATAACGCACCGTGCAGTGTCTGACACTATCTTTTAATGCTAGACTAAGGAAAGGTCAGAACTGATACATACACTCATCAAACCATTGAGGTTAATTGAGATTTATTGACCTTTTTCACTAACAGGGATGATGCCATAACTGAATGTTTAAATGTTTAATGAATTGAATGAGCCGATGGTACAGAAAGGAAGAATGATGCCAGGTTGGTCTTGTTGGGCCGAACGCGTGTCGAGAACAAAGGGGATCTCCGACTGCGGAGAACCGCCAAAATTCAAAATCCAATCTCTGAACTCAATTTCCCAGCATCCTTTGCTCTAGCCGCCTCACAGTCAATCACAACAACCATTTTGGCTGTGACGCCCCGCACCCAGCAAGGAATCCCCGCACGTCACCACGGCCGCTTTAATGCACGGGCTTACCTGGGCTGAAGCCCAGGGGCCTACCAAGTTCAGGGGCCTATCAATAAGCTGGAAACGTTGCATTGTTTTGTTACCCGTCAAGTTCTCTGTCAATCATTTTTTACTTCACGTTCGTGGCTGCTGATTGGTCCAAATTAACCCTTCGCTAAGACCCGCCCTGCTCTGAGAGCGGCGCTCACGAAAGAAAGGTGGTTCGGGACAAAGAATCCCAGAAAAAGACATTTCTTAAGAGCATCCCAAAGCTAACGGGATTCTTTAAACCGGGTGTTCAGCGGCATTGAATTTACGGCATGAGATGGTGCTTATTGTTTCTGCTCACTTCCTGTAAAATAAGTGACAGATGATTAGTGGTTTCAACGTTTGCTCCCGACTGCAGCATCACATCACATCCCAATGCAGAAGTGTCTGTGGGCGAGTGAGACGGTCGATCAGACTGAGGGAACCTGAGGAGCCCTGATGGCAGCTGCCATGATAAGAGCGTCAATAGTAATGATAAATAATGATTTCCGTCAAGCGCTGAAGAATGGTTTCAGGTTTCTCCCATCTGCAGGGGGAAGGGGGAGGAGATGGATGGATGGATGGATGCGCGAGGGGGAAGATCTTCCTCATAGTGGTGTCTGTGTGTGTGTGTGTGTGTGTGTGTGGCGGGGGGGGGCAACGATGGGGGGGCAGATTGATTTGTGCCACGCGGCTGGGCCAGCACAATGAGATCCGGAAAAGATTCATGATGCTTGAAGAGACGGGGAAAGTTTGTGCATATTCATACAGAACACTTGGGGGAGCTAAAGTTCAGCAGGGCGAGGAGGGGGGGTGGGGCTAACAGCAGCTTGGGAGGGGCGGGGCTAATAGCAGCCGGGGAGGGGTGGGGCTAATAGTAGCTGGGGAGGGGCGGGCAAAGAGCAGCTGGGGAGGAGCGCTAACAGCAGCCAGAGAAGCCTTGCAAGTGGACGGGATGCCGCCCCTCTCAGCCCTGCCCCAACTCTCATTAAACAATGGTAACGCTAATGCTATGCTTAGCCGGCAGGCGAATTTTAGCTCTGCAGGCGTCACACCACTCTGACCAGAGGGGGCGCCAACATCAACCAACCATAAAAGCTCGGACTTTTACAAGCATAAACTGGTTTGGTTTGGCTGCAAGTAAAACCATACAAGTATTTTTTTATTAGACCCGCCTTACAAAAACAACCGATTGCAGGTATCATTTGACAGGAGCAGTTTCGATACTACTTGGTACTGGGTTGTTTCGGTTGATACCTGAAAGAAATTGAATACCGATGCCCAGTGCAGTGGAGGCGAGGATGAGGATCTGAGTTGAGGATGAGGGTTTGAGGGGAGGATGAAGGTTTGAGGGGGGGATGAGGGTCCGAGGGGAGGATGAGGGTCTGAGGGGATGAGGAATGTTTGAGGGGAGGATGAGGGTCTGATGGGAGGATGAAGGTTTGAGGGGATGATGAGGGTCTGAGGGGAGGATTGAGGGTCTGACTTCTATTATTTAATAAAAATCCATTAATAAATACATTTTTTCATTCACGTAGCACACCTATGTCTAGAAACACTAGGTTTTAGGGTTGTCGCCACCTTTTGCATTTATATTTGTTTAAGCTCTGTTTTTAATTAAGAGTTGGGTTTTTGTTTGCCTTTTATTTTGGGTCGGTGTCGGTTTAGGACAAGTTTTATTGTATGTTTTTCAGTTTATTTGGCACACAACCACCTCATCCCACACTCCTCCACAATTAGGGTCCTGTGTTTTCTGTGGGCAAATAAAACAATTTTACTCACCAAAACTCCATCATCGGGTGATTGTTCTGTTTGTCTCCTTGTCTTTTTACCACATAAGGAGATGTAACACAGGTGGGGGCTCGTCCAGGATATTTTCCCATTACCCGATAATCACAAAATGATGAGTCAATGGGGGTTGTGGCAACAGTAGTGAAGATGATGTTCAGTTTGCAGGACTTTATTGGTATTCCCACTTTTAGGAAGCTTGATATGTGTCATAAAGATGATCTGTTGTGCATTGCTGCACATTTTAAAATTCCTTTAAAAAAGTGGGGTGAAAAGAGAAATCAAGAAAACTGTGTTGGAAAAACTAATGGAGTTAGAGGTCCTTAAAGTTGTTGATATGTCAGCCCAGCAGGTGGATGGGGCTTTGTCTGATGAACCACCATGTGCTCCTCCTCTTGTAGTTCATCAGGGAGAAGAGGCCATCTTGGCTAAGACAACGTCACAGGCTGGTGTGCTTGTGCGTGAGGCTCCTCCTGCAACTCTACCCCATTTTGATCCTTTCTCATCACAGCTGAGTGGTTCAGGTGTGGATGGTGTGTAAAATTAAGGTTTGCTTAGCCCGCCTTCAGCTAGAGGCACAAGAGAGGGAGCGTAGAGAAGACTGACTTGGTTTTGTTAGTCCAGGTCTGATCCTTCTTGGGTCTGGAAAGATGGTGTTTGTATTAAAGGTCAGACTTTTAACCTCAGTGTCCAGTCCAGCGTTTTTTTATTGTTGGTCAGAGGAACTTCCAACTGATCTGGCGAGGCTGATGTTGACATCTTTATTCCTTGGTGGGGAAACGAGTTGTCTTTTGGTGAAGATTTGTTGGAGATGTTAATTCCAAATGGGAGGGAATAACCGGCTCTCACAGTCTGTCCTCTGTGATCCTGGTGGTGTTACATCCCAAGGAATGTATGAACGAATAAGAGGAGAGGCCAAACTCACTCCAATTTTGACCAGAGATCATGAACAGATGGAGACTGCTTCACCCGATCATGAGGCAAGAACAGCTAAAAAGAATGCTCGTCTGTTCATTGATAATCTCTACATTGATGGCAATCTGTACAGGAACTCCATAATCACATACTTGATGAGCGGAAGCGATGAAAACATTACTTATGAACCTCAGGAGGAGCAGCAGAGGATACAGCATGGAACATGCCGCCTCCCCAGTTGCATAAACTTGGACGTGCAATGATGATGTCATCAATACGTCCCCGTTGCCCTGACAGTTGTCGAATCTGGAAATATTACTGACTGCTGGACTGTGTACACCTGTTGCCTGGTGGAACCACACCCGTTTTCTGTGTTCTTGGGCCAATGGGTTTGATACCACCTGTTTGTCTGCTCTGTGACAATATAGAGGGTTAATGTTGACAGTGTTTTTGAGTGTTTGAGTGTGGAGATACATGTGTTTCTGTGTGTTTGAGTGTCGAGGAACGTGTGCGTGTGTGTGGGACTACGTCCAGAATGGGTGTATGCATGTCAATATTCTCAAGTATTTATCTTTGTCGTCACAAAATAAAAATTCACTTACTAAATGCAAAAACCTTACAACAACTATATGAGGACCTGCAGGAGAAGGCGTGGTATAGAATCTACAACTATTTTGTTAGTTCTTTTTTAAGCAGACACTGAAGTTTCTAATTACCTGACATGTTTCGACAAATTCTTCCGTCTTCGTCAGAGGCGTCACTAGATGGGATGGTGACGCTTGTGACAGCTGATGGTCAAAGAGGCGGTGCCGACCTGCCAGGATTGCTGAGTCAACACCGCCTCCTGCTGTTGGCTCGCCATCTGAGGATGTGGGTCCAGGTGTGGGAAAGCAGGGAAGCCCCCTCGTCCCTGTTGGTGGCTGTGTGAGCACTTCTCCTGATCTCCACTGCCTCCATGACCCAGAGTTGGTGTCTATAGTTTTCAGTGCAAGTGATTTTGGTCCTTTTCCAGTCCATAATCGAGCAGTGCGTTAGTTCTGGCAGGTCACAACGTCAAGCCTTGATCAGCTGCCAATGGCGAGCAGCTACCTCAATCAGCTGTTGTCTCAGCTGACTTCCTCCTAGCTTGCTATTGGTCCTATGCCATTAGAGTGCCCTATTTAAATCTGCCCTAGCTCAGCCTCTTTCTCTGCTTCCCCTGACAGCCTATCAGCAACTTCCGAATGCCTATCAAACCATTTGCGTTTGACACTCACTCTGCTGCTCCTCACATCAACGTCCTCAGCCCACGGCAAGGATGAGCTGCAGTTCAACTGCGTCCTGGAGTCACCACACGACTCAGACACGGTGAGGAAGCTCCGAGGAAGCGTCCTCTCTCCGCTGAAGCTCTAGGCTCACAAGGAAGAGTACACTGGTTCCTTCGATCAATGAATGGCCAATCCCGAAGTTGCTGCAGTTTATGTTCACAAACATCCCGGCCCCGATCAGCGCTACGCACCAGGACTTCTTCGCCTTACGCCTGGGTTGCTCCGGGATCCAGCTTCCACCTACAAGCGCTCCTCCCTCTTCCACTCCTCGAAAGGCCGCTTCACTCTCTTCCATGAACACCAGGATCCAGACCCTGGAGGCCAATGCCTCAACTACAACGCTGTTCCACACCACAGCGTCTACCCTCCGGAATGGCGCAGATACCACGTTCTCCACCGCAGATCGGTGACAGCACCCTGGCCTTGCTCGACGGCGTCACTGTCCTGCGAGGAACCCTGAGTAGTGCAGTCCCCATCTCCACAGGCGTCCCGCCGCCGCCACGTCTTCAAACTTCAGGAGCCAAATCCTGGCAGGTAATGGCCTTGATTTAGTAAAAATCCTGCTGTTCTCTGATTTCAGCGAAAAATGTGTGGTATTTCTGTATTGTTAAAAGATAGCGACCTTAGCGTCTCCAAGTCTCTGACACTGGCAGAATTCACCGTCTTTAGAGACGTCATCTGCAACGTTTCCCCATCTCATAGAGCCGAAAGGGACACAAAAGCTACAATGTTCATCCAGAGGTTTAATCACAGAGTGGACTGGTCCGTGGTAGATTTGGCTGTGATTAGCAGGCGCTGCACCAGCCGTCAAGCACTTTCCTGCTCTATCTGCAGCTCCTTCTCGCACAGCTCCGACTTCTGTCCTACATCTGTGGCTGCAGTCCATCCACCCAGAGGCCCAGGAACTGAGACTAAGGGGACACCTGGCTCAACCCCCATGTGCTTTAACTTCAATGAAAATGTTTTCAAGTTTATTAATTGCAAATATATTCACACTTGCAGCTATTGCGGGGACGGGCATCCAAAGTCTGTATTCCCAAGATGAACCCGCCTTGTGAGAATGGAAAAGAATCAATAAAACCCTCTACCCCAATCAATGTGCCTGAGCTGGGAAAGCTTTGAGGAAGCATCCCAACCGTTCTTTGTCAAATAGTTGATCACTGGACTGATCCGAGGTTTCATGGCCTGGTGTGGTTGCAAAAGGTGTCATGTGTGTAATAATTGACAATCTGCTGCGAAGGAGCCTGAGATAGTGGATAACTACTGGAGAAGGAAGTCAGGAGAGGTTTTATGATTGGGCCGTTTGTTAGCTCCCCCTTTCCTGTAACCTCTCCGTTAACCCTCTCGGCCTCGCTACGCGTAAATACTTAATTGTGTGTCTGTGGTGTGCTAGTGGGGTTTTTTTGTATTATTTTCTTTTTGGGTTGGGTTAATTTGTATTAGTTTATTTTCTTGATTGGGTTTATGGGTTTAGTAATATTTGCTTTGGTTATTTAGCTGTTTTTCCATTGGTTCTAAGTTGTTTTGGTTTATTCATTTTTGTTTCCTTCATTCGAACCAAAGCTCTTTTATTTTCTTTGGTTCCAAGTTGGTTTGGTTCATTTGTTTTGGTCTTCTTTATTTGAAACAAAACTCTTTTTGTTTCTTTCAGTTCCCCTTTTTTACCTTAGTTATTTACTTCAGTTTCATTTTGTCGCGTTTAAGTTAGTTGTTTCTTTTGGCTTCATTTACCCAGCTTCTTCATTTGAATTGGTTTATGTTCACTCATCTTTAGTTCTCTTTGTTCTTTCTTCTGTGGCAGTTACCTTTGTGCTGATCTGATCTGACGCATCAGATCTCAGATCAGATCTCCGTCGCGTCAATCGAATCAGCTGTGAACACAACTTGACTCACACCGACTGTCATTCTTGCTCGCCCTGACTCTCACGCTGACTCCTCACTTCTCTCACCCTGACTCTCGTGCCGACTCTCACGCTGACTACGGCAGGGTGTCGGTGCTCGATACCTGAAAGGAAACAACCCAGTACCAAGTAGCCTGGAAACAAGGGCTTCTCCACATGAGGCGGCTCCAGAGATGGTTCGCCAGGTTGAGGGCGGCGAAGAGAGTGAGTGACTTGACTGCACTCTCAGTGGCGCCGTCCTGCCAGAGGATTCAAGGCGACGGCAGTTCTGCTGTCCTGCACCCTAATCCGGCCTTTGTCCCGAAGAGCATCACTAGTTCGTTCAGATCTAGGGTGATCTCCCTGGATGGCTTCTTTCCCCCTCCCCACAGCTCGGAGGAGGATAGAGCTTTGCTCCTCTTGTGTCCTGTACATAGCACGCATGGCCGCCGTGCGCAGGACGGAGCAGCTGTTCGTGCACTACAGGGAGCGTTCGCTGGGGGAGCCCTTGTCCGCCCAGCGCTTGACTCACTGGCTCTGCGAGGCCATTTCCGAGGCCTATGTGGCCGTGGGCGCAGAGCCCCCTGTGGCCATCAGGGCTCATTCCACCAGAGGGATCTCTTCCTCTGTTGCGCTGTGTAGTGGCGTGGCTGCAGCGGCTTCATGGTCTTCGCTGTGCACTTTTGTCCATTTTTATCTGAGAGACGTTTCTGCTTCTCTTAGTCACCCGGTTTTGAGCGCAACACCACGTTGACATTGGCGGTTGTGCGCTGTCTCAAGGGAAGAGTGGTGTTAGTGCACCATGGATGTGGTTGCTGGTGGTGTTATTAGGGGGGGCGGGCGGCCCCAGTGTGGCTGAGACTATATCGGCATCGCCCTTAACCCACTAGCGACAGCCTTAGAGGGCGAAGCCTATACGAAGTACAACGAAGGTTACCTAGTGTAACCCTAGATTCTATGAGTATAGGCGCAGCCCTCTAAGTTCTGGGCCCCACTGGTTCTGTTTCAGGCGATTGCCAGGTCTGGTGGCATCTTTTGCAGGTGTAATCAGACCTGGTAGGGGGCGTGGAAGATCTTGTTTCAGTGCTGCGCATGCGCGCAAGGGATGAACCCATTAGCGACAGCCTTAGAGGGCTGCGCCGTTCTGCCCCCAATGGAACATGGGCTTCAGCTTCACCAATGGCCGCTGGGTGAGACTTCACATGGTTCAAAGCTCCAGGTGGAAGTCGCAGTGCTGGTGCAGATCCACCCTCACTGAACTACGAGGGAAATCCAAGATCCCAGATGATCCTGTGAGGAGATCACCCCCCCCGCTTCTGTTCTTTGCCTGTGTGTTTATCAGGCTGCATTTTGGGACGTGTGACAGGGAGATAAATGGGATGTTTTGACGGCTGTTTGCAACGTCGCCGTGTTGGAGTCTCTCAAACAGTCTCAGTGGAAGCAGAGTTAATGATCCAAACATCTCCCCTCCTCGCCGCCACGGCGCCCATCTCGACTCTTTCTTGGGATTTTGCCTTTTGTTAGATTAATGGTGTCCACGTACAAAAGTGGAATCACAGCTGCCAAACATGAGCCCCCCCCCCGCGACCACCACCCAAGCATCATTATTCTCGTTAGATCTGTGAGCTGAGCCATTTCACAAATTCCTTTGGCTCTGCTGCAGACTTAGATTTTATTCTGCAAACGCCACCTCTCTGATTTCACCCTAATGAGCTGCTTTTAATATTCACTTCTCCTCTTCCAGCCCGTCTTCTGATGCCAGAGTTGATCAGTTTGGATGGTTTTATTTTAGAAGTCAGATGACACAAGACAGATGAGTGAAGCTGTCGGTCCGAGGCCACACTCGCCAACAACGGATCCTTATAAAATGAAGACATGTAATGAACTGAAATAAAAACATATGCATTCGTGATGTGAGCGCGTGGCAGAGTTCGCCTTCAATGGGCTGTGCTCATATCGAGCAGTTTTGGCTTCTGCATCTTGCTCCCAGACCAGGATCCAGGAATCCCCCCCACAGTGAGGCGTTAACGGCGCTGACATGCTGATGTTTGAATGACTGCAGTTCATCAAACGGCCAGCAGGGACAGCTGGAACATCAAATATGACAAACTCACCACTAGATGGCGCCTTGCTATAATCTTGGTTGTTTTATCACTCCAGCACTCATGTGATGTCATGTAGCAGCAGGTATCTGCGCTGTCTCCCTCTCACGGCGGCCCCTCCCTCTCACAGTTGATATATTTATGGATAAAAAATCTCAAAGATTTATTTCATTAGCCCAAGTGTGGAAGTGGAGCATTTTTTATGACGATAAAGATGAGGGTCAAAATGAGGTCAGGGCTGACAGATCCTCGTCAGGTCAATGTCCGGTCAGGAGTCAAACTTCTATGTTGTCCCTCAATGACCACCAGGCGGTGCTTCAAGAACTGGATATCTGCGTCCACGCAAAGCCATGATTCCAGCGTCCGCAGGTGTTTAGTTCCTTTTTCTTTTTCCAGGTCCTTTCTTCTTCCTGGCTTCCATTCTTGCTGGAGCGCAAATGCATAAATTCAGCTTAGTGCAGCAGAGGAAGTTGGATGGCATCCTTGTACAAAACACAAACAAAAAAACCTTGTTTTCGGGCTGTGTGTTTGTTGCTGTTAAAAAGTGTTAAAGTAGGTTCACAGTAAACGTGGGCAGTGTTTGGTGACCCTTTGGCAAAGTCATTTCAGAATTTCAAAATACACGGTGTCTAGTGTAGCCACGACATGTCAGAGGCATAGGTATCATCACGACTGAGCAAGGACACAAACCCAAATGCATGACTCAAGACCCGCAAAGTACAAAATAAACAGTCTTTTATTGACAAAGTAGCAACACAAAATCACTCGTTCAGAGGACTCAAAAAGGTAACAAAAGTAACAACTCAAAATCACTCAAAGGAGCCAAAACTACTTGGCAAAGCATCAGTAAAAAAAAAAAATCACTTTTTACAATTGCGTGATGGACTAAGGGCAAAAACAAGAACTCAAAAACTTGGCGTGGCGTGGCGTGGCGTGGCGTGGCGTGGCGGCAAGGACCGGCTCGGCTCTCTGTGTTCACGACTAAGGGGGGACACAGACCTTAAATACACACAAGGTGAGGGGACGCAGGTGGAGACAATCAGGGAGGGGCCGGCAATCAGACTGGCGGGAAACACACGGGGGAAGAAGCAAGCTATCAGAAACGAGAGGGAAGTAAGATCTCAAAATAAAACAGGAGGTCACGAGACAACATGAAGACAGGACAAAACAAAAGTAACTTAACATTTCTTGGACATGACAGGTATATGAAATCACTGGAGATAGAGTGTCTGTGTGTATCAATATGCCGCTGCGGCTGCCATTCATCGATGCCAGCACCGACACACACGTACGGCGCTTATCATGATAGAGGCATAAACTCTACTGATCA
Organism: Mullus surmuletus; assembly: GCA_903171835.1. Lineage (NCBI taxonomy): Eukaryota > Metazoa > Chordata > Actinopteri > Syngnathiformes > Mullidae > Mullus > Mullus surmuletus. The sequence goes on along the minus strand of CAESWR010000691.1, from coordinate 137,245 downwards.
GAAGACCAGCTCCTCTGTTAATGGTCTTAATGGGAACAATAGATCTCAATAGATCACAATAGATCTCTATATATAGAGCTATTTCATTAACAAGAATTCTGGGGGGTAAAGTGTGTGTGTGTGTGAGTGGGCACCCACAAAGAATTCATGCATGGCAAGTGACACTAAATGGCGGCCAAATCTGTCAGTTGGTGTTTCCGTAACTGTGTTTTTCCCTCATATCTCCCCAACCGTGGGTCGAGTCCCGCTAACTTTGATTCATTCAATCTACCGTAACGGACCCTCACTGGTCGAGGTCAAGGATCATGAATATCATTCATTAAACTTCCTGTTGATTTTTAGGTGAAATAGTTTGTGTTTTCCTTTGATATTTTCTCCTGGTAAAGATTCCCATTGGAGTGTAACTATATGTTGGTGAGAGGTGAACGTTTCAGGCTCATCACTGTGTGTTCAGGCTGAGAAATCATTGATGAGATGATCGTTGGATTAATGACACAAGAACCAACTTTGGCATTTCGAAAAGCCTCCATCGCTGCCATTTTTCAGTTACACATTTTGTGTCAAAATGACGTCAGTCTCCATTGGACAAATGAACAGAAATCCTGGTTTGGGAGAGAGAGAGAACTGTGGAATCAGGCCAATACCAAAATATCTGAATTTTCAGAAGTTTCAAATCTGCATGAGCATCACCACGGCAACAGCTAACTCATTTTTATTTTTGAAAAACCTTTCCTCTGTAGCCGAGTCAGGATTTACCTGCTCGGTTTGGATTTGACCCGCTGCTGCTCACCTACGTGAGTAATTCCAGGTTTGGAGGAACCAGACGCTCAAACCTTCATCATGTGTCCGCCGTGACCTCGAGTGACCTCTCATCTCATCAGAGCCGGATAAAAAAGAATCCCATGCACGGAGCAAACAACGACACACTGCCAGAATTATCCACTGCTATACAACTAATACTTGCTAGCTAATGTACCACACTGCCCACAAGTGTGTGTGTGTGTGTGTGTGTGTGTCTGTGTGTGTGCGTGAATCTGCTGTAAACACCAAGTGTGTATTAGTCGTGTGGCTGCGCAATGTTGTACTCTGGCTGTGGTGTCTCAGAGGGAGACAGCACAGATACCTGACAGCAGACGGATACTGAGGGCATGGAGAAACCAATAAGTGTGTGTATGTGTGTGTGTGTGTGTGTGGGGGGGGGGGGGGGGG
>CAESWR010000691.1:124891-136025 GCA_903171835.1 Mullus surmuletus | reverse complement strand
ATGAGAACAGTGTAGATCTTTACTGAAATGAAAGGAGACCATTCGTGCTTGAGGACAGAGGACGGGTCCCTGACCGGATGTGGAGACCTGATGGGCAGAAATAACCCGATCTGCCCCCCCCCTCCTCCTCCTTAACTGTTAACACTGCATTATATGTGTACAGATTGACCTTACAGACATACCATACTTAGTTCCTGTGCCTACTGCCATGTCATAATACGTTCAGGTAGTGATCGCTCCCTTGTGTACGTCGTTAGGAATGCTCGCGGTGGTTCTGGAGATAAAGCAGTTAAACGTGTGCATCGCCTCGTTATTCAAGTACACCACATAATTGTCCACGAGTAAATCAGTTTCGATAGAAACAAATGTGATTGAGAAACACGCCCCCTGGAGGGAGATCAAGGTTAAGGGTAAACATCTTCCCTGGGTCAACTCTGATTTGATCAACCTTTCTAAATCTCGGGATAAAATGTGGAAGAGATACATGGAAACTAAAGATGCTGCTGATTGGGAAGAATACAGACTTTTAAGGAACTTGTGTAAGACAAAAATATGTGATGCTAAATCTGACCTCTATAAAAATCAACTTTCAGAAAATATGCACAATCCTAACGGCCAAAACCCACCGCATCTGGAACGGCTGCGCTCCGCTGCGGAACGGGAGCCGGATCGAATACAAGCATTGTAATCAATGTGCATGATTCCACACAGTCCGGCCGCCGTGCGGCTCCGCTGCGGCGGGTGGATCGGATACGCAAGACTTCTATTTTCCCCGGACGCCTCAATTCAGTGCAGCGCAGCGCGAGCGGCAGCGGAAGTTGTATGCAGCTACAGAGTAAAATATTTGGTTAATTTTCAAAATAACATAAAGTCAATACGTTGAAGTGTTCTTCAGGTGATAATGTGAGGAGCCAGCGTTCAGCTATATTTCACACCCTGTCGACACGGTCAGCTGGTGGGTTTCTGTGGGGGGGGGGATGGTTTGTTGTGGGTGTTCATATACACCACCCATCTTTCAATGTCTCGCAGTGAAACGACACACAAGACCTCGCGAGCTGCTTGCGAGATCTCGCGATATCTACAGAAACTCTTGCGAGATCTTGCAAGCGGCTATCCTCCGCCTGCCGCAGCGGCGCGGATGCGGTGGGCGCTGTATGCTTGTGATTTCGATCCGCCTGCCGCTCCGTAGCGGAGCCGTATGCGGTGGAATCTTGGCGTAAACAGTTCTGGAAAACTATGAATAATGTCCTTAATAAATCAAATAAAAATATCAGCGCCAAGATTCGCCTTCAAATGAAATCATTCAGGATCCACTAACTATCTCCAGCATTTCTAATCAGCACTTCTCCTCTGTAGGTAACTTTCTTGTGTTTGACCCATCTGCAGCCTCCATCTCCTCGTCTAGCTCTCCCTGTAGAAGCTCTTCTTTTTCTTTCAAAAAGATATATCCTGTTGAAGTCCAACATGCAATCAATGAATTGAAGGATGACTGTGGATCTGGACCGGATGACACTGAGACCAAATTTCAAAGGTTAGGAGCCCATTTCCTAATGTATCCCCTCTGTGAGTTATTCAACCCTTCCTTATTAACTTGTTCCCTCCCCTCTGCCTGGAAAAGTGCAATAGTTACTCCACTACACAAGGGAGGTGATCCAAATGACGTCAATAATTACCGCCCAATCTCCATTATCAACTCCATCGTTAATCGTTAATATATTCAAAGAAATATCACACTATATTACTGAATGCAATATTTTGTCTCCATTCCAGTCCGGTTTCAGACCAAATTTCTCAACAACCACAGCTCTACTTAAGTTCACAAATGATACATTTACAGCTTCTGAAAATGGCAAACTCACTGGTGCAAATTTTGTGGATCTAAGTAAAGCTTTTGACATTGTTGATCACTACCTACTACTCCATAAACTTTACTCAATTTAGTATCACTCGAAACTCTCTTCTTTGGTTCAACTCATAACTCCATAACAGACGTCAGTGCGTTACTTTCAATGGTAACCTATCTGATAGCATTATCGTTGAGAAGGGCGTACCACACGGCTCGTTCCTTGGACCACTCCTTTGGTTTCTGGTAATAATACATCTGGAATCCAAAGATCCCTACAACATGAGTTTGCTACTGTTCAGAGCTGGTTATCATCAAAGAAATTATTACTAAACAAAAATAAATCATGTTCAATGTTGTTTGGTATCAGACTAGGCCTTGGAAATAAACTAGATCTCACCATTTTCTTTAATGATGGGTCACCCCTTGAACAGGTGACCTCATTTAAACACCTCGGCCTCTGGATTGACCCATTACTGCATCCTATCGAGTTCATCATAAACATGAACTGCAACCTAGGAAACCGCTACCGCTCCATAAACTGTTTCACCTTACAAATGAGGAAAAGAATTGTCACACAACTGTTATTTCCCATTTTAGATTATGCTGACGTTGTCTACCAGAACACTTATGAAACATATCTTCAGTACCCTCAATGTCATTAACAACAGTCTCTGTAGATTTGTCTTAAGGTGCCCATACCGAACCCAACACTGCTCCATGTATCAATCCTTAAACTGGTTACCACTCAACTCAAGAAGACAATACCACTGGCTCCAACTCATTTTCAGATGTATCAACTTTAATTATCCATCTTACATATTTGATACCATATACATCTTCATACTCTCTCAGAAACATTCAGCAACCCTTCTTTTTCATTCCAATGACAGTTAAATAAATCGGCAGAAGTTCCTTTAAGTACAAAGCACCATCAGACTGGAACAAGCTACCCATCAATACAAGACAACTCAAATCATTACATCTTTTTAAAATGTCACCATTCTCCATTCTTAACATACCATGCAGTTGCCTCTAGTGGTATTGCCGTCTGTTTGCGACATTCTATATGTAACTATTTTGTATGTTCACTCATAGAACTGTATTATTGTGCTATAATTATCTGTGTATACGAACTGATGATGATGACGACAATGACTATTATTATTATTGTTATTATTATCATTATCATATTCTAACAATGTTAACATGAAAGTGATTGTGGTATTTACTTTTACTTCTCGAGCATAACGGGTCCTGAGGACTGATGTGTGGGTTTGTTAGCATGTGAGAGCCTTATGTATGTTGTATGTGACTGTTTTTGTACTGTGTGGATGTTTTATGTTGGACCCCCTTGAAAATGAGATGATGCATCTCAAGGGGCTATCCGTTAATATATTTTCATATGTGTAGAAAGCTGAAAAGTGTAAGTTTAGCTGGTGTAAATGGCGCACTTTTCCCAAAGATCGGACAAGTTCATGCCAGAACATGAAACGTGGTCCGCCTATGTTGAGCGCATGGAATTGCTGTTTGAAGCACATGATGTAGAAGAAGAGAAGAAAGTTCCCGTCTTGTTGAGCTCAGTTGGTGTGGCGACGTATGGACTTCTATGCAACCTGGTTCAACCTGACAAGCCCAGGGACAAAACTTTTGCTCAGATTGTGACCACACTCAAGGACTACAATGAACCAAAACCATTGGTCATGGCCGAGCATTTCAGGTACCATAAATGCGTCCAGAAAAGCAGCCAGATGGCTTCAGAATATACAGCTGAGCTGTGTCAACTTGCTGCAAAGTGCGACTTCGGGGACAGGCTGGATGAAGCTCTACGTGATGGATTTGTCAGCTTGGTCAATTCTGAGGCACGCCAGCGCAAATTGCTGTCGGACGATTAACTGACTTTTGGAAGAGCTGTGGAGGTCGCTGTCAACATGGAGAAAGCCAACCGGGATTCGCAGCAGTTGAGAAAGGGTGAAGATGTCACTGGGTCTGTTCACGAGGTAAAGGAGAAGCAAAGACAGCACTCGCCCTCAAAACAAGTTGTGTGGTATAGACGTAAAGGCAAGAATCACAGCACCACTGACTGCTAGTACAAGAATGCAAAATGCCATAAATGTGACAAAGTGGTGCATATTCAGAAAACATGCAGGGCTGGGGGACCAACACGTGAGATGCACGAGAGAAAGGGGAAGGGGAACAGTGAAAGAAAAGAAGGAAAAGTGATGACCTGGAGTCAGCATATTCTCAGAAAAAGTGCATGAACAGTGATTCTCACTTGTGGGAGGCAGCGTAGCACTAAAGGGCTACTCAGGCGAGCTAATTCCAGTGAAAGGGCAGAAATGGCAGAAATGGCAAAAGTGACTTATGAAAATCAGACTGCTGACCTACCACTAATGGCAGGAGAGGGTCATTCACTGTATGGGTGAGAATGGCTAGATCAGATCAGGCTAAACTGGACCACAACCAACAACAAGTCAATCCAAGATGTGCTATCTAAACATGGTCATTCAAGAATGAGTTAAGGACATTGAAGGGCATTAGAGCAACAATCTCTGTAAAGCCTGATTCCACAAAGCCTGCGTCCTGCCATTTGAAATGAAAGAAAAAGTAGAAAAAAAACTGGAGTGCCTAGAGAAAGATGGCATTATCAGCTTGTGCAGCGACTACAAGGTAACCGTGAATCTTTCGACAAACACTGAAACTTACCCACAACAACGCATTGAAGAGGTATTGGCAGAACTATGTGGTGGAAAGATATTCTCCAAAATAGAGCGAGCAGATGCCTATCAACAAGTCCTCCTGGGGGAGGAGTCAGAAAAGTACACTACAGTGAACACACATAAAGCACTGTGTACAATCGGCTTTGCTTTGGTGTCAATTCTGTTGTCAGTATTTTCCAAAGAATAATGGAGAACCTGATGACGGTCTTCGATGTCATGGTCTGCCTGGATGACCTACTCATGATGGGATTGAAAAAGTCCAAGTGTGACTTCGGCAAAACACAAATCGAGTACCTAGGACACATGCTGGATGGAAAAGGAGTCCACCCCTCCAAATACAAGGTCAGAGCCATACAAGATGCTCCAGCACCAACAAACATCAAAGAGCTCAGAGAGTGAACTACTATGGACACTTTGTGCCACAGTAAAGTGCCATTTTAGCCCCACTCTACAGACAACTGAAAGATAAGACAAAATGGAGATGGAGCAAGGTGGAGCAGAGCGCCTTTGACAAGGTCAAAGAACTCTTAACGAGTGACAAAGAGTTAATTCATTATGATCCGCACCTGCCACTTTCTCTTGCATGTGATGCTTCTGCATACGGGATCGGAGCTGTAATTCAGCACTCAACACCCGACAGACAAGAACATCCAGTAGCCTATGCTTCTCGAACGCTCTCGCCGGCGTTGAAAAACTACTCACAGATAGAGAAGGAGGCGTTGATCCTGGTGTAAGGAGTGAAGAAATTTCATCAATATCTGCGGGGGCGGAAGTTCAACTTGATAACCGACCATAAGCCTCTGCTTGCACTGTTTGGAGAACATAAAGGGACTTCCAACAATGGCGACAGCGCGCATCCAGAGGTGGGCCATCATACTGTCTGCGTATGACTACTGCATACCTACCGCCAGTCAGAAGAGCACGGCAATGCAGATGGACTGTCTCGCGTCCCGCTGCCTGAGACCACGGACACGGGAACGGGGACAATGACAGCATGACTAAATGCACTGATATGTGAGCACCTGGAGGAGGCACCACTGAGTGCAAAACAGGTTTCCAGGGCAACACGCAAAGACGCCAAGCTCTCACGGCCGCACAGATATATCATGGAAGGATGGCCTGAAGAAAGAAAGCCAAAAGAAATCTCAGAAAAACTGATTGTATTAGAAAAATACAGAATATATTTCTGTTGAGCAGGGGTGTGTTTGTGGGGAACAAGAGAAGTGGTACCTGCAAAACTGAACCTGCAAGACTGAGAAAAGCAGTGACAAAAGATGCCCAAGATGGATTGTAAAGATGAAGAACAATATGTCTGGTGGCCAGATGTAGACTTGGACGTTGAGAAGATCTGCAAACAGTGTGAGATGTGCCAGCAGGAACAGCGCATGCCACGCCAACTCCCGCTGTAACTGTGGGACTTTCCTGGAGAGGTAGGGAAAAGGTTCACACTGACTTTGCAGGCCTGTTCATGGGTCACATGTTCATGATAGTGGTTGATGCATACTCAAACCAGCTGGAGGTTTTCAAGATGGCACAAATAACATCCACCGCAACAATTTCAAGGCTTAAGAGACTTTTTGCATCATATGGAATACAAAAGCAAATCCTCATAGACAATACCACCGTTTCAGCAATTCATCAAAGGAAATGGAATTCTTCACACAACTGGTGCGCTGGACTGGCTGAGAGGTATGTTGCCACATTCAAAGCAGTCATGAAGAAGCTTGCTGGGGAGAACCTGAGTGTTGAGGACAAGATCACCAGCAGACTTTCTCCTAAAGAGACATGTACGAACACGGATGGATGGCCTAAAACCAAGCATCTCAGAGACGGTGGGGAGGAGGGAGTATCAGCAGAAGGAGGTACACAACAGTCCGGCTGCTGAGAGACGGTTTGATGTGGACGTCTCTCTGTAACACTGCAGGAGAAAAACCTAAATGGATCCCAGGAGTAGTGCAGAGAGACAGACCAAGTGTACCGGCGTCATGGAGACCAGCTGAGACCTCGCTACCCTCAGGTCACTTCAGACCCAGAGCCTGATGGTGCAACTCAGTCAGCTGAGCAGGAGAGCAGGCGGCACAGGTGCTGCAGACTCTGGTTCTCCAAAGTCTGCAGCACCTGTGCCGCCAGCTTTTGAGCTGGACCCGTCTGAGCTGCCTGATCCAGAGACTGTGACTCTGAGACGCTCAGAGCGAACAGCTAAGCTGCCGTCACCTTACAGGGACTGAATATGATACTGGGGAAATGTTCATTTATTAAAGAGGGTTATTGTTGTTTATTAGGAGTTAATATGCAGAATTGAAACGGTCATTTGGTTAACTATAGAAGAAACCATTTAAGAGAGAATCCATATTTCGACGTAAGGAATGTGATATTTTAGTTAATGTTTATGACAGTGAAGAGTACGTTTAATGTTCTGTTTGGGAATTACCTTTAGTCTAAGGGGGGAGGTAACGTGGTGTATTCACGCTGTGATTACATTATTGTATTGACGCCGTGATTAAACTGTGAAATTACAGTGCAGCAAAATCAAGGCATAAAAGGCAATTTAAAAACAGAAAAAATATTTCCATTTACAATTTAAAATGTAAGAAAAAAAGAGCAATATAAAAGATGTACAGAATGTACGAACATAATTAGGACAGTGAGATGCAGTGAACTGAAGATACATGGAATGTCATGAACCAGAGTTTAGACATAAACATTGTTTTTCTACCTCAGGGTTGCCTGGAATTCCAAAGGGGTCACCTGAAAAAACTTTTCTTTTCAATGATGGTTTTTAAAGTCCTCAGATCCTTGTGGGCGGGGACTTTGACTGTAGATGAATGCTCCTGAGCTCTCTTTTTGAAACCCTTTATGATCTTTTCTTTTCAATCCAAGGGGAATGTAACAGGTCTTGGATGTGTCACATTTCAACTCACATATAAGAATGAAAAAGGTTGTGATTATTGTAAAATGAATCCAATAGAATATCATCTTCAGTGCTCAGTGTTTTTGTTTTCCTGCAGGGGGCACTGTTGCACCACAGGCAACACTGGCTGGCCGTGCCTCACAAGAATGTTATTGTACGCACACACACGCACACACAAACACACACATGCACATACACAGTCTCCTCCATTATCATTCAGAGGCAGTCCGGGTATGACCAATCATTTAACACCATCACATAAACAAAACAAAGGTTCGGATCAACACAGTCAAACAAGGAAGTCAGTTTGGAAAACGTACACTTCCTCTACATGTAACACACACTGGTATACACTCTCGCACACACGCACACACACGCACACACACACACACACACGCACAGCTGAAGAAACACCTCTTTCTGCTTGATTAAGCCAAAGTAACAGCACAAAGATTGAGTGCCGTGAAGTGTAAAAGTGTGTGTCCACTCACACAGGCACAAACACACACACACACACACACACACACACACACACACACACACACATACATTATGAAAATAGTTTAGAAGGGAGGCAGCCGTGGCACTTGGGGCCAGTAGCATCTCTGATGACTGACATCACTGGTGCTTAGAGATGACACATGCTTGGAGTACGGTTGCCACGGTAACCCCAGAGGCATCCGTGAGTCACCGCGGTTATCGTTATTCATTAACCTCTCGAAGTGGAGTCCCGGCTCCCGATTGGACGGCTGGAGGCGAGGTGTGCTGACGGCGGCGCAGGTGGACGGATTGGGACCGGGAGGTCACGGCTGCGATAATGGAGGGGTCGCCACGGCAACAAAGCGCTCATCGTTATGTTTTTCTCCCAAAGCACGAGATCTGACTGATGTTGGGTTGAGTCGGAGCGAGGTGTTTGCTAAGTGTTGAAGGATTCAGGCGTGCAGGCGGGAGGCTCTCACCAGCGGCCCACCATGCTGCAACTTTTTTATTATTCTTAATTTCATTGTATTTTTTAAAATTTCATTGTATTTTTTTATTTTATTATTCATTTATTTTTCTTTCTTCTTCTTCTGCACCTTCTTCTTCTTTCCTCTTATTTGACTATTTGTTTTCTCTATTTGACTCATGTACACGTTTTTTTTATTATTATGGCAATTCATCTGATGTAGGTGGTTATTTGTTATGGTATTATAAGTTTGCTTCATCCTGCACCTTTCCAATCACTGGAACAAATAAATAAATGACATTTTCAGAAAAGAATCCGGTGAGGCCCTCTGAAACCAGCCATCCCATTAGAGGAACTAACACACGCACAAATCAAGGGCAGGAATGGATTTTGTGTCCTTTCATGAGAAACCCTCAGAAAGGAATGTGTGACAAAGTGGACAAAGACAGACGTTCCTGCTCGGCTCCTGCTGGGTTCAGGGCGAGCAAATCAATACTGACATGGAAGATCAGAAAAGCGTGTGTTGATGGTATAAATGGTGAACGGGCAGCGCTCACACAGCTCTCTCCACCCACTCAAAGCACTTCTGTTGTCATATGGCCTGTCATATGTCGCGGCCCTCGTTAGGGGCTCAGCGTCCTTCTCACTGACACTCTGGGTTCTTTCTTCCTCACTTTTCATCTTGGTGGTGAAGGGACTTTTGCTTTCAACTGAATATAACGTCCTCTCACAGTTTTGTTCCCATTGTTCCCCAACCAAGGAATCTCACGCCTCACTTGCATCAACTTTTTTCCTTCAAAGAAGAAGAGCTGTGGTGGCAGTCGCACGGCTGATTTTGTAGATTGTGTTTAATTAGTCCCCACTTGGGCTGCAAAGGGGTCAAAACTTTCCGGTAAATTCCTGGGAAGTTTCCTGAGCGTTTCCATGGGAGTTTTAGCTCGGGACCAGGGGTTGTGTTAACCAAATATTTTCCGTCATTGACCATCTTTTTAGAACAGTGACCGAAAAATCTTGAGGCCATCTGTCATATTGACAGACTGCAATTCATCCCACTGACCAGTTGGTGGCCAGTGAGCATATCAGTTAGCTATCGTCTCTCTTGATGCATGACCTCGTTGGCTTCACTCGGAAAAATGTCACGGCAGCTGAGTGTCCAACGTTTCTTCAAAAAGCCCAATAACGATGATGGTGTTGATAAAAGAGGTGAAAAAAGAAACAAGTCATCATCCCTCGGAAACTACAGAGCGACGGAGCGAGCGGGATCAAGGAGGACGGGACAGAAATGTCATTATTATCATTTTATAAATTAAAGTGAGGGGTGAAAATAGATTATGAAAGGATTTTACTGACCCTGTCAGTCAAAATCAACTGCTCAAGAATGTTGGAATAACAGTAAAAATAAATGAATTTTTCAAAATTTTCAACAATGGTCTTGGTTGAAAGATGAGTGAAGACAAATTCAACTATGCACCAGGAATCACATGTGCAAACATTTCCAAACACATTTGATCCTCATCAATCACTTAATTGTTGTGTTGCTGAATAATACAATTTTACTTCACTTCTATTCACAACACTTTTTCCAACGGCCGCTACACGGAAGTTACAGACCGGAACATTTCTTCTTTGCCGCATCCTCTGTCCGGTCTCTACCCAATTACAGTACAACTCCTGTACTCATACCGCCACCTAGTGTTCAGGCTGAAACGTTAAAACATCACACTACTTCAATGGCTGACAGTGTTTCCATGGAGACCACATTTCTGGATTTGGGATCTAGAAGTCCAGGTCCCTGATGGGTAGAAAGCATGGCCACCATTTGACCTGTTTGAATGGAGCCTTATTTGGGAAGCTGAGGGAACATCAGGAAAATGTCCTGAACCTTCTTTGATTTTTCACCATTCATGGTTTTTGAATCTGTGTGATTCATGAAAGTTCTCCACTGGTAGAAACTGAGAGTTGTCTGAGAGTGTCATTTATGAATGTTGTCTCATCCATATTTGCATGTTTGTTTGCTGATGACAAATATTGATTCCCATATTCATGACAGTTAGACTCAGTGAGGGAAAATTCCCCCAAATTCCCAGAAAATTAATTTATAATGTCATTGCATTAGACACGTTTGCATGCATGTCTGCTGATAACAAACCAACATGTTTGATATTTATATGGATATGAGCAGCTACATGCAGCTACTGTCAATTCATATTAATTTCTGATAATTACCTAAAATTCCCATGAAAAGTTTCCAACAGTTTCCTCCTTTAATTCTTATTTATCTCATTCTATTCCCCCCCAACCCTGTTGACTTTACTTGGACCAATATGAGCTTAGTGCCTAATTCAGGGGTGTCAAACTCATTCTGGTCTGGGGGCCGCATACAACTAAATCGGATCTCAAGGGGGCCAGACCAGTAAACTCATTCCAAAATTACATAGAACTAACAATAAGTTCACTTTTTTCTTTGTATTAGTGCAAAGAAGAAGAAGTAAATTATAAAAATCTTTATATGCAATGAATTGTCCTTTTACTAAATATATTATGAACAACCTAAGAGTTTTTAAGAAAAGTATGTGCAATTTCGACAACACTTTCAGCCAGTTTAACATTTATTTAAGTGCATTATGCATAAAAACTGATCACAGTGATTGTACAATGCTGCTAAACATTTATTGACAGTTTTGTGGAAGCTAAAACACTGTCCTGCATGTTAA
>CAESWR010000691.1:90426-111250 GCA_903171835.1 Mullus surmuletus | reverse complement strand
TATATATATATATATATATATATATATATATATATATAAGTTCTATCTAAGTTTTTAAAGTTTTTCTCATGACCCCCAGACCCCTAAAATGCTACCTAACCTCAAGGTTAAAACTATTTTTGTTGTAAATGTTGTTAAAATAAAACTTGCAACAGAAAATAGTTCACAAAAAAAGGTTAAAAATGTTGGAATTTAGGAAAAAAATGCCCCTACAAACTCCCCACCACCTCAGTTTGCTCCCCTCAGTTCAGCACTCTCAGCCCTGTTCAAATCCGACCTTGTTAAATTGGTTGCATTGTAGTGTTTGTCCACCAGAGGGCACACTTTTAGAATTCCAAAATGCCACAACTTTGAAATGTACTTGGATTCGAATGGGTGGGGTGTCGTTGGAAAGGCCTCACCCAGACTCACCTTTCCAACGCACATGGTCCCATCTTTGTAGCTGCTTCCTGTGCTGATATATAGACAGATTGAAGTTTCGGGGCTGCAGCCTGCAGCCTGAGGCTAGCACTTGGTCTGCTCCCTGCCACTTTCTGTTGGCAAGCTACAAGCATTTGAACCGGTTACAGAATCACATCTGTGAACTTCCAGATTTACACCTATTGTATTCATAGGCCGTAGATGCATTTCTGGAAGAGGTGTCTTTGCTGAAAACTCTGCAAACACCTGCTTACACGTGACTGCACTTTCCAGTCTAATCTAGCGTCAGCAGGTGTTTGTTGGTTCGTTGTTTTTTGCTTATGCAACTCTACTGTACACTGATACAAATTAAAGTACACTGACATTAATTCAAGTTTTTGTTTGTGTATGTGAGTGCCTCAAAGTATGATGAAAGATAGTACAACATATCTGATTGGACAGTGTTTATTTTGCATAATTAAAACTACACACACTGGTGTGTAACATAGACATGATTGGATCTAAAACTGAGGATCTAACCATGAGGAACTTTGAACAGATTGTTGTGAGACTCAAGTCTCCGGGATTTTTGTTTTGGAGGGGTTTGGGGTGTCACTGCCCTGCCTCCTCCTCGGATGACACTGCGTCCAGCAGGTCGGTGCTGTTGTCCGAAATGGGCTCCGGGTCGGTGGACAGAGTGCTGGTAGAGCTCTCCTCCTGTTCCTCCTACTCTGCTGCCTTTAGAGCAACTCTCCGTGGTGTACAACCGCTCGGCAGTCTCAACGCTGTGGCACGTTTGCCTTGGCCAAGTCCATCCTTTGCTTGAGATGCATGTGAACCTGTGACGAGTAAACGGCGGGTTAGTCACATGCTGACTAAAGAGTCCAAAGTTGTCCATCGTCATTTCGAGAAATATGGATTTAGTTTCGCTCCCAGAGCAGGAAGCGCTGTGCTTAGCTGTGTGGCCACACTGCTGCGTATCGTCCTGAAGGTTATCGGGAGCTTGCACCCGGCGTCCACCCATGCCTCTGCCAGCAGGCGATTGGGTTTCTCAACCCTCTGGCCCATCAGATGGCAGAAGACAAAGGGAGACCTGATACCCATGCACCTGCCCACAGCCTCCAACTTCTCCACCCACTAGTACTCTGTCATGAGGTAGCCCTGCAGTTTGGGCCGTTGCTCCGTTTGCCCAAAGGACACGTCAGAGTACAAGAAAAGGGTAAAACCTGTCTTCCAGAAGCTGCGCATGCAACACATACCAAGGAGAAGGGAGATTGTGCGACGTGCCATTTTCATAAAATGGAGCTGATCCTCTGCCAGCAGCTGATTCTCTGTGGAAAATACAGGTAAGTATCAAAAGTCATCCGCCGTGATGTGAACAGATTTGGAATCTCCAAATAGAAAGATAGATAAACAGGCAGACAGATGGACAGACGGACAGACAGACAGATAGATAGAGTGGAAGAGATTGAAAGGTGGAATAAACATGTAAGCAACCTTGTCATGTGACAGGTTTCGTTGACCTGTTTTCTTCCACATAATCTTATGCCTGTACATGACCAGCATTGCAGACACTCTGGACTGGAGCATCTTGATCTCATACAGCCTTTTTTAATGCCCCCGTCCCTGAGCTTACTCTCCTTTAGGAAAGAGTTCTCAAGATGTCTGAGGAACAGGCCGACATTAATCATCATATTTTTAACCGTCGACACCTTGTAGCCCCTTTCGGCAAGTAGGAAGGCCACCTGTGGAGATGGGAAACAAGAACTTAGGAAACAAAGAGGACGACAACAGAGTACAGTGTTTCTTTCCACAGTTTGGAAATATACATATACAGGGACAACTACTAGACTGTAACCCTCAGTGTGAACAATCCAAAGACAACATCAGAGAGAGGGCACGTTCGAGGACATCACATATACAACATGTGTATTTCTCATATTGTTGACGAGTGTATGTCTAATGCAAAACCCTTTTTACACCACAAGACAAGTTCTTTAATGTATCTGCTTTTGTTTTTGTTTGCCTTTAGGCTGTTACAAAGAAGGGGTCAACTCACATTTGTATCTTTGCTATATTGTTATAACAGCATATTCCTGCTGCCGTCTCTACCTAAGGTGCAAGCATGAACTTGATGAACCGCAATGCATGGCTCTGAGCCTGAGCGCTGTGTGTGTGGTGTGCTGTCCGACCCCCTCGATCTCACAATTCGTGACTAGTGTGTCCGATTGGTTGTCATTTGTTCCTTTAGTTTATTTCCCGCCTGTTTAAACGTTGATAACCGTTTGGTTCTGTGTGAGATTCCTATTTAGTTTTCCGGACCGCTTTTTGTTATATTTAAATTACCTATCGAGTCGGGGGCACGGCTCCGAGTAACTTCCTTTGTCATTGACCGGTTTTGTTTTTGTTAAATTGCATCTTGAGTCCGGAGCGTGGCTCCGTGTATTTGTTTTGCTTTTTTTTTGTTGGCAAAATAAAGCCTGGTTTATTATAATTTAACCTGTTACCACCTGGTTCCTCCTTCCCCTAGCCAACTCCTGGGTCCGGGTTGTAACAAGTGGGGGCTCGTCCAGGATACATTCTACCCCCGGAGCCATATTTTAGTTAGTGTAGAATTAGGTGTCCTCGTGGGGAGGCATCATGTTTAGGTTGGCCCACTTCTTTGCGGGTCCCTCCTTGGTGACATTGCATTCGTGTCGCAAGGAGGATCTGCTTGAGATCGCCACTCATTTTAAAATCCCGGCATCAAGTCAACTTTTGAAAGATGAGCTGTCACCTTTGGTGTGACCAGCACTCCAATTAAAGGTGGTGTGGGCGAGAAACAGGTAGCAATGGTGGAAAAGCCGACGGGTGAGCGGTGTTTCGGGATGCATAGATGCATTTTTTAGCGCTTTCGAACGCTTGGCAACAGCACCATAGTGGCCGCAGGAAATTTGGCCCCTGCTGTTGCAGTGCAAAATTCAAGGGAAGGCATTAGAAGTTGTTTCGGCGCTGTCTTCAGAGGATTGCTTGGATTATTTGAAAGTGAAGGCTGCGATACTGCGCGCCTATGAACTGGTGCCTGAAGCATACAGGCAAAAGTTTCGAGCCCACCGAAAAGGGGCCACCCAGACCTTTGTGGAGTTTGCTAGAGATAAGGGGACTCTATTCGATCGTTGGTGTAATGGATGTGGTGTTAATGATTTTGTTTCGCTCCGTGAGCTGATCCTCATGGAGGAACTTAAAAAGAGTTTACTCGAGCGTATGTTAGTTCATTTTAACGAGCAGTGGATTTCCTCCCTGTCGGCCGCCGCCGTGATGGCAGACGAGTACGTGTTAACACACGAGGTTGTTTTCCCTGCAGCTGCTGCGCCCTCAGAACGGCCTCGCGCAGCCGCTGTAACGCCGCCTCATACGCCCCAAACACCCCTTGTGCGTAAAGAGGACCGCCTTGGCTTTTATTGTCGGAAACCTGGTCACATAATTTCCAACTGTCCAGCTCTGAGGCGCAAGGAGCAGAACGGGTCGGCACCAACAGCAGGAGCGGTTCGGCCAAAGGGTTTGGGGTCCATAAGCACAGCAGAGAGTTGCTGGGCGGGGCACTTAGGGGTAAGAAGAACGTACAGACTTTTTCTGCCCAGGGTTGAACGCTGATGTTGCGCGCCACTGCTGATCTTGTCACGTTTGTCAGGTGGAGGGGAAGCCCAATCAGGTTATTCCTCCGGCTCCTCTCCATCCCATACCAGCGGTAGGTGAACCATTTGAGCGAGTAATAGTAGACTACGTTGGTCCGTTGCCCCGATCCAGCAGCGGTAACCGATTTATATTAACTATCATGTGTACCTCCACGCGTTTCCCCAAAGCCGTGCCATTGCGCAACATAACCGCCGCGTCTGTTGCTCGTGCGCTGACGAGGTTCTTCACCACTTTCGGGTTGCCGAAAGTGGTACAGATGGATCAGGGCACTATTTTTAAATCCAAACTTTTTAAGCAGGTTCTGAGCGCGTTGGGGGTTGAGCATGTGATGTCCAGCGCGTACCACCCCGAACCGCAGGGTGCGCTGGAGAGGTGCCACCAATGCTATGTCCATGCTGAGTGAGTACTGTGTGGGGTTGGATAAGAGCTGGGATGAGGGTATCCCCTTTTGTTTGTTTGCTGCCAGAGAGGCAGTCCAGGAATCCTTAGGATTCAGCCCGGCGGAGCTTGTGTTCAGGCACACCCTACGGGGCCGGTAAGAGCTCTTATAGAGAAGTTCCTCTGAGAAGGCTCGTCCGCTGACAATGTTTTAGATTACGTCAGCCGGTTTCATGCTCGGCTGCATCATGCTCGGTCTGTTGCACAGGAGACCCTTGTTCATTCCCAATCGGAGATGAAACGTCGGTTCGACCGGTCTGCAGTGGCTAGAAGGTTTGAGGTCGGAGAGCAGGTTCTTGCGCTATCGCCGTTACCAGGTTCTGCGCTCTCTGCGCGTTTTACTGGTCCCTTCCGGGTCCTTCAGGTGCTAAGTGATAAGGACTATGTGATAGAAATGCCAGAGAGGAGACGAAAATCCTGCGTGTGTCACATATAAACATGCTGAAAACCTATCACTCTCGTGGAGCGAGTACCCCTGTTGGCCCAGCGAAAAACGTTGGGGTGTTAGCCGCGGTGTCTGGGTCATTCTCAGGAGAAGATGACCCTGAGGTAGAGGGGGTTGCTGCTCGATCCGCGCGTCTGCCCAACTCAGAGAGGCTACAGGTGTTCCCTGAAAAGCTTGTGCATCTTTTGCCCGTGGCTTAAGATGGAGCTCATGCATCTTAAGCCAGAGAAGACATCATTAACCTAGTAACAGAGTATATCTATGTCTTTTTTCTGATGTTTCCACACGCACCACGGTAGTGGAACATGATATAGATGTTCAAGACGCCCGGCCGATAAGACAACACCCGTACCGTGTCAACCCAACAAAGCGTGCGTTGATGCGGAAAGAATGTGAGTATCTGTTACAAAATGGGTCAGCTCGGCCCAGTTCGTCCGCCTGGAGCTCACCCTGCCTGATGGCTCACCACGTTTCATAACCGACTTCCGAAAGGTTAACGGGGTAACCACGCCCGATTCGTACCCGCTGCCACGCATGGAGGATTGTGTAGACACTATCGGCTCTGCGAGGTACGTAAGCAAATTAGATCTGCTTAAAGGGTACTGGCAGGTGCCACTGACGGCGCACGTCAGAGGTGTCTGCCTTTGTTACCCCTGACAATTTTCTCGAATATACGGTTCTGGCTTTTGGGATGTGCAATGCGCCGGCGACCTTCCAGCATCTCGTGGACACTGTGTTGTCAGGCATTCCCAATTGCAATTCATATTTAGATGATATAGTTGTGTTCAACTCAAGCTGGTCCGATCACGTCACCAAGCTGCGTCAAGTTTTTAGTCGTCTCGCGAGCTTGTCACTAACCCTCAACCTCACCAAGTGCGAGTTCGGGAAGGCCACGGTCACGTACTTGGGTAAGCAGGTTGGGCATGGGCAGGTCAGACCTGTAGAGGAGAAGGTGAGGGCAATCATGGAGATCCCCCCTCCCGCCACACGCCGGCAGCTGCGCAGATTCTTAGGTATGGCAGGCTATTATCGGTCTTTCTGCCGTAACTTCGCGGCCATTGTGCATCCTCTCACTAGCCTCACCAGTCCGAAGGTCCCGTTTCACTGGACTCCCGAACGCCAGCATGCCTTCGAGAGTGATCATCATCTTTGCCGCTGATATTTAGGGGCGGGGTGTTTACGGCCGTCGGGTCGCCCGTCAGAGGAGGATTGTGTTTCTTTCTCAGGTGTCTGCTGTTTCCAGCCCGGCCGCTGCATTGGGGTTCCCCCGTCATGGCCACACTACACGTCTGCGTCATCCGCCTTCACCGCGCCCCGGGGAGATTCCCTCCCTACACCACTTGTCAGCGGCTATTGGCAATCCGACTGATTGACATTCTATAAAAGACCATTCAACTTCAGGATCTGTGGGGCGGACCTTGAGTGAATTAAGCACTGTGTGTGTGGTGTGCTGTCCGACCCCCTCGATCGAACGACACACACACTGGGAACAGAAGGGAATCATCTGGCACTGGAGAAGCAGACTGTCCAAGCTTAAAAAGCCACACAGATGACGATTGCGCTCAGGTGTGTAGGTGAGCCTCACTCCCGAGGAGACCGGCCCCGCCTCCACCCACGCAACCTGCAGCAGAGAGAGAGAGAGAGAGAGAGAGAGAGAGAGAGAGATGTCAGCTGAGACCAAAAAACACAGACACACACTCAGACCATGACAGTACCCCCCCCCCGCTAAGGGACCTACCCGGCTTACCTGGAAACCTGGCGTAAAACTCACGCAGCAGCTGTGGGTCGAGGATGAGGGAGCGCGAGATCCAGGAGCGCTCCTCGGGACCGTACCTCTCCCAATCCACCAGATACTACAACCCCCGACCCGGCCTGCGGATGTCCAGGATGCGGTCGATGGTGTATGCCGGGTGTCCCTCGATGAGGCGATGAGGAGGTGGTGGCGGCGCAGGTAGCTGGAGAGGGCTGTCCATGACAGGCTTGAGGAGGGAGACGTGGAAAAGGATCTGTGGGGCGTGGAAAACGACGACGATCCGCAAGTCGTCGGTTCCACTCAGCTGTTCGGCCCAGGGCTGCTGTCCACAATTGTGAGGATGGTGTCATTTCCTACTGAGGGGGGGAGTCCGGTAACACAATCCACCACTATATGGGACCAGGGCTGTGGGGGAATTGGTAGAGGTTGGAGTAGGCCAGCTGGAGGTCGATGTAAAGACTGTGCAGGCAGCAACAACGGTGCGGACATCAACCGCCATCGACGGCCACCAGAACCGTTGCTGGTTTACCCCGGGATGACAGGCAACCCGGGAAGAGTGCCCCCACGTCAGGACGGCTGATCTGGTGGTTAAGGGGATAAAAAGGCAACCGTCTGAACTGAACTGAAAGTCTGAGCTGCTCCCAGCACACACCCCAGGGTTTGAACTGCTGGGAAAGTGCAGCAACTGCTGGAGAACGTCTCGAACATGTCCTATGTGTTCTTCTCGTGTACGGGAAAAAAATCAATATATCGTCAATATAGACAAACACAACATGATTAATTAAGTCACAAAGCATATCATTCACCATAGCCTGGAAAACAGGCATTGTTGAGGTCGAACGGCATCACTAAATATTTGAAATGCCCTAAATGAATGTTAAAAGCTGTTTTCCACTCATCTCCCTCTCTGATCCGGACAAGGTGGTAGGCATTTCTGAGGTTGAGAATGGTGAATATAAATGCTTCATGTAACGGGCTAAATGTTGAATCAATCAGCGGTAGTGGGTACTTAATTTTCACAGTGATTTCGTTTAGACCTGTATAGTCAATACATGGGCGCAGTGTCTTGTCTTTTTTCTCAACGAAGAAAAACCCTGCCCCTACTGGGGAAGAGGAAGGCTGAATGAGACCGCTTGCTACAGAGTCAGTGATGTATTTTTCCATGGCCTCGCGTTCTGGTTTGGATAGATTATAAAGCCGCCTGGAAGGGAGCGGCGTTCCTGGCTTTAAATCAATCGCACAGTCATATGGTCTATGGAGAGGCAAAATGCTGGAAACCTTGCTAAAAGCTTCCCTCAGGTCATGATACTCCACAGGCACGTTGGTTATATCAATCTCCTCCTCGGACTGGGCGGGGCTGGCGGCTCTTGAAGGAACGGCCGAGCGGAGGCAGTGGGCGTGGCAGTGCGGACTCCAGCTGCGGATGGTCGACGTAGCCCAGTCCACATGTGGGTTGTATCTCTTGAGCCATGGGATTCCCAGAATGACAGAAGTTAATGGAGAGGTTATCACAAAGAATTCTATGACCTCATGATGATTACTGGAGAGTACCAATTTAAGGGGTTCAGTCTTGTGGGTGACAAGTTCTAATAGCTTGCCATCTACTGCTAACACCTTGTGAGCGCGGGGGCTCACGGGTGAAAGAAACCCACTCGGGGAAGGTTCAATTGGCCGGGTGACCATTTATTCAAGGGCCCCAGCAAACAGGGGAAAACAGAACTGACAAGAACATAAATTAACAGCCGTGTCGGGTCTGAGGAACGGCTCTGCAGCTCTGGCTCTGGCTCTGGCTCTGGCTCTGTCTCTGTCTCTGTCTCTGTCTCAGTCTCTGTCTGGAGCCAGCGCCTCCGCTCCGGTCCTCTCTCAGGACCCAGCCTACTGCAAGCGACCAGAACCAGGTTACAAACATGCTTATATAGCTGACTGATTACCTGATTCTGGTCAGCTGTTTGATCCCCGGCAGAGCCACCACTCCCTCTCCTCCAGCAGCCGGTGCCATCACCACACCCCGCTGCCACATACCCCCACCACCCGACTTAGGCCGGGATCCCGCCGGCCGCACCCTCTCAAACGCCAGCTGACACTGCTCCGTCCACTGGACCGGATCTGAGGCACCCTTTCGGGTCAGGTCGGTTAGGGGGCTGGTCAGCTCCGAGAAGGCCAGAATGAACCTCCTGTAGTAACCGGCCAGCCCCAGAAACCTCCTGACCTCCTTTTTTGTCTTGGGTGTTGGGCAGGCCGCAACCGCCGCGGTCTTTTGCACCTGCGGCCGGACCTGCCCGCCCCCCAAGTGGTACCCCAAATACCGTACCTCCCTCCGTCCAACCGCACACTTCTTCGGATTGGCCGTGAGCCCCGCCCGCCTCAGGGACTCAAGCACTGTCTCCCGTGATAACTGACCCAGGGAGTGGAGTTTTGCTCTCAGGTCCAGGACGTACTGCACCTCGTTTTTGCTGGTGCTTGGACCCGTCTCCCAGTTTTCTTTAACCAGGTCCAAGACACCCCGCGGCTTCCGGCCGAACAGGAGTTCAAAGGGAGAAAATCCCGTGGAGGCCTGGGGAACCTCCCGCACTGCAAACAACAGAGGGTCCAACCATTTATCCCAATTACGGCTATCCTCGTGCACAAACTTACGAATCATGTTCTTTAGTGTCTTGTTAAACCGCTCCACCAGACCATCAGTCTGAGGATGGTACACACTAGTCCGGATTGAGTGGACGCCCAGTAACTCGTATAGTTCGCGTAGTGTACGTGACATGAATGACGTGCCCTGATCAGTTAGGATCTCTTTCGGGATCCCAACTCGGGGGATCAAACGGGACCTCGATTAGCGGTAATGGGCGCAACGGCGCTTTTGGGGTGGCCGGAGGATTGACTAACTGACACTCGGGGCAGGATGCACACCACCGACTTACATCCGCCCGAATGCCCGGCCAGTAAAACCGGGCCATGATCCGGTTCAGTGTCTTATCATAACCGAGGTGGCCCGCCATGGGGTTGTGATGAGCCGCCTGGAAAATGGTTTCCCGACGGCTTTTCGGCACCAACAACTGGGTGAGTTCTTCTCCTGTCCGAGCGTCATGGCTCACTCTGTATAACCGGTCCCTAATAACCACAAAATATGGGTGAGTAAGTGTGGCGTTAGGGTGGACCTGGCAACCATCATTTTTCATCACTTGGTTAAAGGCATGACGGAGGGTCTCATCTCGAGACTGCTCAAGTGGAAAATCTTCCATGGGAGCTATAGGCGGGGCTGTTGGAGCCAGCTGTGCTGGTCCCCCCGGGCCCGCGCTCCCCCCGGCAGCGTCAGGACGCGGCACCTCCGTCTCACCGCTAAGCACTGCACACCACTCACATTTCTCTGACGCACGTGAACGCACCCTTATGGTTTCCCCCGCTAAACTAGCAAACCCCGGCCAATTCGTGCCCAAGATTAGAGGGTGCGTGAGGCGAGTGCTAACTCCAGCCCTGACTCTATGTTTTTTTGCTTTATAATAAATTTCCAGGGCCACCACCGGATACTCGTGAACATCCCCATGCACACACCTCACCCTCACCCACGATGCCTCTAACAATGCCCCCGGTCGAACCAAGCACTGGTGGATCATGGTCTGTTCACAACCCGAGTCCAGCAGAGCTTGGTGTGTACCCCCCTGTATACATACTGGTATACGATACGTCCCTTCCGGACCGGGGGAGGGGGCTGGCGGTCCCGCAACCCGCACCACTTGCCCCACCTCCATGAGAGGGCACTCTGCCCGGAGATGGCCGGGCTGCCCGCACCGCCAGCACACCTGCCCTGGCGTCTGAGGAGCCCCCCAGGGTGCCGATTGATCAGACACGTAGGCTGGGTCCTGCGGCACAGACGACAGGATGTTCTTATCGGACCGGAGCGGAACCTGCTCCGGGTGTGTGGGTGCGTGCGTGTGTGCGGGGGCGTGTGTGTGTGGGTGTGGTGCAGGACGCGGTGTGGCGACCACCGGGAATCTCCTCCGCCGCTGCCCTGGCCTCCTCCCTCATGCTCCGCCGGGGAAGGGAGAGATGGTCCTCCGCGAGGACGACCGCTTCCTCGATGGTGGGGGGACGTGGCACTGGACCCAATTGGAGGTGGAGGTCGGTAATACGGCGACGAACTGCTCCAGCGCCACCTGTCCAACGACGTACTCGGCGGGGTTGGTCCCCGGCTGGAGCCAGCGCCTCGCCGCGTTGAGGAGCTGCTGCGCATAGGCGAAGGGGCGGCCGGCTTCCTCAAAAGAGAGCCCCCTGAACCGGTGCAGGTGTCCCTCCGGTGTACTGCCCAGCCGGTCCAGGATGGCTCTCTTGAGCTGGGCGAAGTCCTGGCGCGCGGCCGCCGGCAGGCTGTGCGCGGCCAGCTGCGCCCCGCCGGTGAGGAGAGGAAAAGCCGGACCGCCCACTCCTCCTCCGGCCACCCGCACGCCTCCGCCGTGCCCTCGAAGATGTCCAGATAGGCTTCTGGATCCGCCGACCGGGCTCCGGGGTGGTCTCCGGACCGCCCTGGGTGGCCGGGCGCTGCAGCAGCAGTCACCACCACAGAGTTCCCTGGACTCCGCCATGGCCCATCTAGGCACCCTCCACCCCTCACCAGAGACCCCTCGGTTTTCCGATGCAGTTGGGGAGGACGCGACTCACTCCAGCCGAACGGCAACGGCGCATGCAGGCAAAACTGTGTTTGTATTGTGCTGCTTGAGGTATTAAGAATCGATCCACTTTGGATGTACTGTAGTTAGCTAACCACATGTTTATGCTTTTTTTCTTTTCTTTTTTTACCCAGTTTTCTTTTTTCTCAAGCCATGCCTCCCCTGAAGTCCTCTGACACCCCCCAGAGGAGGCCCACCTCACACTTTGAAAACCGCTGGTTTATACTAATGATGGCAAGGCTTGTGAGGCGGCCCTTGTGCAATAGATAATCTTAGGTACGTCTTTATCACCTTAGGCTTTGAAATGCTTCTTTCAGCTGATGCCACTGTCACTGATAGGGTTCAGCCAGTCCTAAGGGTTATCCAAAGATTTGGATACAACTCTGTCAGTTCCTTCTCTTGGACAACACACAGGAGTTCAAATGAAGTTATCCTGTTTGTACACACCTGAGGAAGCTTGTTTCCATGGCAAGCTCTCTCCTAGGCCTGTCACGATAATCAATAAATCAATTAATCGCACGATAAATAAAAACAAGTTCGATAATTTTGCGGCCTCGGTAAATTGACATGTGCGTGCGTGTTTTCCTCCTCTCTCTCTACCAAAGATGCTGAATGAGAGAAGAGGTCTCACTCTGTGCATTTGTCTCCACACCTGGGAGCGTTGGCTCTGTAGCCAAATGAAGGGAGTGAGTGAACCCTCCTGTCAGTCATTCAGTCTCTTTGTCTCAGTGGAGGGAGGCGTGGCTGCTGTCACCCACACACACACACACACACACACACACGTGCTACAATTGAGCGTCGTGAAGAGTAAAAAGTGAGCAAAGGCAAACGTGACTGAAGGAAGAAGAGCGTTGGTGTCACAGCCGAACGCCTCAGTCCCAGTGTGGGAACATTTGGGCTTCAAACACAATGAAGAAGGTGAACATGAACACCGACGAGCTGATATGTCGCATTGGTTGCCGTCGCAAGGAGTCGACGAAGAGGGGGTATACGACCAACGTGCATGCGCACCTCAAACACAACCATCCCCTCCAGTTTTCCCAACTGGGAAAGACGACTGGCGGCCGCGGTGCAGCGGAGCCTTCGTCCCGACAGCTGGCGCTGACTGAAGCCTTTGGTCGCCAAAGTCAATGTAAACCAAACAGCTTGAAATGCTGCGCGCTCACAGACATCGTCGTTCACTACATTAACACAGACAGGGTCTATTTTTATTGTTTTTGGTTGTGCAGTTTTTGCTGAAAGAGACTGTGAGTCCATTTTATTTTCAATGTTTTTGTTTTGTTTTGTCTTTTGTGTTTAATTTATCTTATTTAAAAGCTCTTGACATTCCAATCTTGAGAAATGACAGTTTATTGCTTTTGACACGGTCTACTCGCATTATTATGCCATATTTTATCATTACATTGATGAAAAAATTGTGTCAACATAATATTGACAATAATATCGTTTATCGGCAATAATTTCTAGCACAGTTATCGTCCAGCAAAATTAGTTATTGTGACAGGCCTACTCTCACCCATCAATCTCTCAATCCTCAATGTATTCTCAAGCTCCTCACACTGTTTCAGTGCTTCATCATCCAAAGTTGACAAGTTCTGCAGTTCACCAAACTTGGACTTAACTTGTCCAAGTGTTTTGTCATTGAAAAAGGTACTGTCTAGCCTCTTCAGGGCATCTTCGGCTGGTTCATCTGGGGCCTCATGTATCAACGTCGTTTACGCAAGAAAAACGTGCGTACGCAAGGATCGGAGCTCACGATGGGATGTATCAATCCTGAAAAGTGCGTCGATTCTTGCGTCTGCCACGGCAGCTTCGGAGGTGCCGTGGAAATGTGCATAAATCCAGATTCTTGCGTGAGCGGCACTTTGGTTCGTTGGCGACACTGTGTGGCGATGTTTGGTGACCAATGCTGGACTGGAACAAGGAAGTGGCTCGGGAAATTTACGAGCAGACCGGCTCACTCAGTTGGGGGGGGGCAGCTTGCAACGTCGGACCGGGCATGGGGGGGGGGTGCTTGTAACATGGGGGGTCACATCGCGTAACGCGCGATGATGAACGTTGGGGAAACAGCGCTGCGTTGGATGCGACACAAACAACTGCACCGCAAGTGTTTTTTCTCCTGCACCCACCCACCCACTGAGACACCGGCCCACCGGGACAATGTTTGCCCGATGGCCAGTCCAGCCTGTTGGTGACTGTCACTATTTGACAACCGTGCACACATTGGGTACAAATCAGCGATGAACACAAACACAATCACCTACGTGGCTGTTAAAGAGCCTTCACTATTGTGCACAATGTACAACTGTCAACAATGGCAGCACTTGCGCTTTCGGAGGACGTGGCAAACCGCGCAATCAGACCGGAGCGACATTCCATGGAGCGGGAGGACTTGCTCCACAATACAGATGTGGCTGCCGAGCCGGTTCCGGCTCCCGCGGCCTGTCCTGCTGCACATGTGGAGGAGCTGCAGCCTGCTCTATGGCCCGGAGAAGGTGGGCCGCATTGTGACGGCATGTGGCGTCCTTCACAATGTGGCCAACCTGCATGGCATCCCTCTGGCCGAGCAGCATGTCCCCCCGTGAGACCACCCACCCAGATGCCGGAGGGATGGACGTCGATCCCCGGCCGGGCAGCCGTCCTTGCCCGCCAGAATTTCATGGCCACAATGTGAATGAGGAGGAAGCACACGATTACACCATTTATGGAGCCATATCATGGATTTATTTTGTTCAACTAAACGTTGAAGAACGTTAATCATGCGCTCGATCCGTAATTGATGCCTGAGACTCCACGTACAATCTCCTCTTGTGACTGAAGGACTGCCTCTGTGAGGACCCTCCCGCTGCCTTCGGGTGGGCCGGAGGATGCGCCGCCGCATCGGGATGGGCTGCCGGAGCCACACACACTGGCCGACACATCCATTTCTGCTGATCATTAAAAATGTGGGCAGTCCTTTCTCTTTCAGAACAGTTTCCACTTGCCTTTCCTCACATGCATCTTTTGTGGAAACTTGTGCAGCTGCAAAACAGATGGCTCCTGGTACTCTCAAGGGGGTTAACTTCCTCATCCAAATCTATGCTAGCAGACAGCAATAGCTTGCTTACTGTGTGGATCATGGAGAGGACATCATATCACACAACTGTGCAAATCTGGAATCTGAGTGACCCAACCTCCTCTGCCAAAGATTGTGCTTCATTTTTTGTGTTGGCATCTGTTGCCTTTTCCCTGACTTCTAGCAGTGCATCCCTTATGACACATGCTTGGTACGCGAAGGAATTATGCCACGGACACGGCTCTCCCACCCCGTGTCACTCCAGGACTTTACAGTGATGGTGACATGCTGTTTCAAAATGGTCCATCTCTGGGGAACAGATTACAAATCTTCTGAACATTGCCAAAGAAACTGGTAGCATCTACAGAGGTTTTGGCAGCATCAGCCACAACAAGATTCAAAGTACGAGTCCTGCAGGGGACATACAGTGCATGTGGTTTCTTCTTCAAACGCCTCGTCTGCACTCCTTTGTTTTTGCCCTTCATGTTGGCACCATTGTCATATGATTGCCCCATGTTAAGTTGTGTTAAGTTCTTCCAGCTTATTCAACATGACATCAAACAACCCATGTTCTGTTGATTCTGGTGCAACCAGAAAGCCCCAAAAGTGCTCCCTGATCTCAGGTTTTTCTCCCAACCTCACTGTTCTGATCCCAACAGACATCTGCTCCAGGTGGCTGAGATCTGGGGTACAATCCAAAATGATGGCATCATATTTGGATTGTTTAATTTCAGTCACCATTTTCTCCATCATTTTGTCACTGATGCGAGAAATTGTTTTCCCTAAGTCTACCCTACCTCTTTTAAGAAGTTACCATTATTCTGACTGTACAGCGTGTCAGCAGTTCCCCTGAGACACCGGTTTCTTTCAGCTAATGACTGAAAACTGGCAACCAGACGACTGAGAACCTCCCTCCAGCATTTCCGTGATGCTTCTAAGAGGGACCACCTGGTGGTCTCCACCTGGTCAGTTGGTTCCCTTTCCTGAGTTGAAGCGCCAGGAGTAGACAAGTCGACTCTGCTTAATTTTTAGTCATTTGCCAGTATCCTGTATGTGTGATGGTAATGAACACGTCTACCATCCTGCCTTCTTGTAAAGGTGAATGCTGGGTCCCCCTGAAACAGCCCTCTGCGTACAATGATGGCCAGTCAAATGGATGGATGGGTTTTGCTGAAGCTGGATGCTGGGAGCTGGAAGCTGGAATCTGGGTGGATGATGAAGAAGTCTGAGTTACTGGTATCTGTTATGGTCTTTGCAGCTGCAGACGCACAAAGCGGATGTAAAAGGCTCTGAAACATTTGCAATGTCTTCTCCAGCCACACTCATCAAATGGTGAGAGTTTGTTTCTATGAGATAGAAAAATACTACTTAACATGGCTTGGCAAATGTGTAGTCTGACATTACTAGGGCCAATTTGGACATTTAATATGTTCTGCATTCAAATAATCAATCAAACAAATTTAATGTTGCAATAAAACATTAGTAGCTAACTGACTCCGACTCATGTTATTGCTGTGCCTCTGGTACTGCTGCTTCAAAACATAGAAAGGGTCAATACTAGATGTTAGTAGAGAGTGAATTCTAGTGAATTCGAGAGAATAATAGCATTGTACACAGTCACAGACGTTAAGTACCGATATAGTTAATCTTTTCTCTTTTGTACGGTTTTCTCAAGTCTGGTTAGGTTTAGATTAAATACATAACAGGGATCTTTTGAGAAAAATGTGTATCCTTAATAAAAATGGATTGACTTTATATCACAAATGTTTTCTTCTTTGAGACACCACTCCCTGCGGAGGCAGGTGGTCGTCAATTCTGGATTAAAGGTTGTGCGTTCGTTGTCTTGTTTACACATTTCTCTGACGCGACATGCAGCCAGGCAGGGAGGGAGAGGTCAGTCTGACAGGCTGGCTAGCTTACCTGCTAAGGTATTATTACGTTTAATCGTGTGCTGAAACTGTTGACAGTGTCTGACATGTCTGATACCACATGAAATTGCTCTCATCATGCTTTTTTAATGACTGCTGCGCTGCGCGTTAGGCTGCTAGCAAACCCCCCCCCCCCAACAAACCCAGCTTATTTATTTATTTCAGGTTCAACAAACAGTAACATTATAACGTACCTTTATCCTATTTTTTTCTGCAGATCCATCTTTCTCTTTTTCCTCTTTTTCCACCCTTCAGCACCTTCAGCACCTTCAGCAGTTGTGGCCCTAAACAAGCGCACAGAGCGTTTATGCCAGCGGCCGGCCCTGTTTACAAACACGTTTGAACTGAACTGCCAACGCCTGTGTTTGTCTGAAATTCTTCCACAAATATTTTCAGCGGCCATCCTCGACGATGTGTGAGCTGGAACGTACGGAGCCACAGGCAGACGCTCACCATCGCAGGAGACATTGGTCGGTCAGAGTGAGACGTCCCCCTCTCTGTCCCACCAATCTATCTTTGTGACCATCTGTGTGTGTGTGTGTGTGTGTATTCAGAGCTCATTGATTCTACGCGTCAACAGCTCTGCTTCCTCTCTCTCTCTCACACACACACACACACACACACACCGCAGGATGTGAGTATCCGAGACCAATAAATTGGCTGACTGGAGGCCGTTGTTTTTCTATTACGTGCTTGGGCAGCGGCGACTCTGTTGCCAGCAGCAGGGCGCCGCTTTCCCATCAAAATAAATAAAAAAAATTGTTGTACTTTCAAACTATGCTAAAGAAAACAAGCTCCGCTAAATCGCCGCTCCCTCGGTGGCGCCCCCTGGAGGCAGAAATCATTTCATGACTCCACGGTACAGAAACAGAGGAAGAAAATAATCTTTTGCCCCAAAGCGTCTTCATGAAGTTCTTCACACTAACAGTTGGTAGTTGTTTGTATTTTGTTGTGGTGCCGTTGCTGCTACAGCTTCAACAAAGGATCGATTCCGTTTTATCAGTCTGGCTGTTTATCTTGATCAGCTCCACTCTGGTCCATCAGCTGATGTCACGCATCAGGATGCACCAACGTGAGCTCCTCTGCGGCAGATCATCAGACGTCACGTTAGATCAATACTTCATTGATCCCCGACCAGTTCAGTGGCATCATGTAGACACACATCAGAACCACAAGATCAGAGAGCAAATATCAAAGAAACAGAATGAAATAGAATAAAACAACAAACGCAATAAATACATCTGAAGTGAGGGGAAGTGGAGGCATTAGAGGTAGTACACGTCTCGCCTCCTCACATCAGCCTGTCTGTGGGGTTTGGCACCTGTCTGTCTGTCTGTCTGCGCTCCATCACGTCCACCAAACCTGTCTTTGGAGTTTGGTGTCCATCTGTCTGTCTGTCTGTCTGTCTGTCTGCGCTCCATCATGTCCACCAAACCTGTCTGTGGGATTTGGCACCTGTCTGTCTGCGCATCATCACGTCCAACACACCTGTCTGTGCTTCCACCTTCAGGTCTTTGACTGCACCAAGCTGAGTGCTTAGATGTCAATAGCCTATAATCTGCTGATCAATATCTAATCGATCTCTGCTGTGTGGAAACTGCAGATGTCAATGATGGGAGAAGAAGGGAGGAGAAGGGAGGGAGGAGGGAAGGAGGGAAGGAGGGAAGCCAGAGGTTCCACCGCAGGCTTCCCCGTCCTTCAGAGACACCTTTGTGTCCTCAGTTGTTAGACGTGAAACTGCTGACGCTGCGATGTCTCCTCCCTCCTGCGTCCTTCCTCCTGCTTCCTCTCTCCTTCCTCCTCCCTCCTTCCTCCTGCCTCCTACATCCTTCCTCCTGCATCCTCTCTCCTACCTCTTCCCTCCTTCCTCGTGCTTCCTCCATGCTACCTCCCGATCATTGAGCCAATTTTTCATCCCGATCTGATCAAAGAAGGCAAAGCCCCAATAGTCAGATGTTTGCAAACGAAATGTTGTGTGATGCTCGTGTGGTGTGAGGTTTGTCACCAGGGATTCTGGTCGCTCCGATCCGCTCGAAGGCGTCGGAGGGAGAGATCGTAACTGTGAACATGTTTGATATTTATGACTAGAAAGCCCGTAGTGTGTGAGGTGTTGAGAGGAGCTGAGCACGCAGTGTGTAATGTCACGTGTGTACCCGACCAACAGCCAATCAAGTGCACACACACACACACACTATAAGATCTGAAGAGAGGGATCTTGTGTGATCTGTCGCTTCTTATCATCAAGCGTTTGGTCTCTAA
Organism: Mullus surmuletus; assembly: GCA_903171835.1. Classification (NCBI taxonomy): domain Eukaryota; kingdom Metazoa; phylum Chordata; class Actinopteri; order Syngnathiformes; family Mullidae; genus Mullus; species Mullus surmuletus. The sequence goes on along the minus strand of CAESWR010000691.1, from coordinate 92,640 downwards.
ACCTGTCAGGTTTGAAGAATCCTGTAATGTGAGGCGACAGATGGCAGACAGCGGCACGCGCTCCCAACCGCCATGATGATAACTCCGCCCACAACTCACTGCATGAGTGAATGAATGAAACATAGAAATATGACTAGATCTACACCCATGATACGGACCTGGGCACCGTCACAGTGTTTGCGTGTGTGTGTGTGTGTGTTAGCCTTCAGCCAGGTGCCCACCCCCATCCTGAACACCCTGAACACCAGCGCTCTCGGATGGAGTCGTCTCTGGTCCCTCTATCTGAGAACGTCAAACCTGTTTCCAGGAACCTTGGTGTTCTATTTGACTCTAACGTGACCTTTGAGAACCACGTCAGCAGGCTGGTCCAGACCTGCTTCTACCACCTCAGGAATCTCTCCACAATAAGGTCCATGTTAAGCTCTAAAGACTGTGAAATCATTATTCATGCCTTCATTTCATCCCGTCTTGATGATTGTCATGGTGAAACCACTCAGTAGACTCCAGTTGGTCCAGAATGCAGCTGCCAGGCTGCTAACTGGATCAAGGAGAAGGGAAGAACATCACTCCCATCGATAGTCTCCAAATCAAGGTTGAGGACCCGGGGCGACGCTGCCTTCGCTGTCCGAGCTCCTCGTCTGTGGAATCATCTGGACGAGGAGCTCAGACTGGAGAACTCACTGTCCTCCTTTCAAACCCAGCTAAAAACTCACCTCTGTCGTCTGACCTTTGACCCCCCACTGTGACCTTGTTGGTGTGTTTCCTGCCCTCCATCTGCAGTGTTTCTGTAACTGTATGTCTGCTAACCTGAGCGCTCTAAGCAGATGGCTCCGCCCACCCTGACGTGTAGATCTGCCCAAGGTTTCTTCCTAAAAGGGAGTTTTTCCTTGCCCCAGTTTGCCCAGTGCTTGCTCTGGTGGGAGATGTTGGGTCCCCGTTTTGTAGGAGGCTCTTTTGTGTGTGTTATGGCACGTTGTTTATTTGTTTGTTTGTGTCCATGTAAAGTGCTAAGTGTCTACAAATGAATGTTGTTGTTGTTGTTGTTGTTGTTGTTGTTGTTATGATGATGATGTCCCTCAAAATAAGCACACAGGTTTCACAAAGGGTTTCACGTAAACACGGTGCCCAGGAACTTCAAACAGGAACAGAACTCTGCAACCACAATATGATACCGATTTGCCAATGTTTGCAAAGCGCTAAGAAGTGCGTGTGTGTCGGGAGTGTGAGTGTGCTGAGGCGTGATGGTGGACGGGCGCAGCGTGTGATGTCAGAGGCCTGGCTGCTCTCTGCACGGCGGCCGACACATCGATGGAGGCAGGAACATCATCACAGGCCGTCTGCAGGTGGAAACCATGCTCTGGGTTTCCTGTGAGGCGCTTCTTTCATCCCAACACTACATGGTGATCATGTCACTGATGATGATGATGAAAAAAAAGCTGCTGTGGTGATGACACACTCCAGCCTCAGACTTCCCTCACTTCACACTGAATATGTCTGAGTTAAAGCTGTGTGTTTGTTGATGAGGGCAGCCAGCAGAGGCTCGTGCAGGGAGGTGTGAGACAGAAAGAGTGGAGACTGAGATGATGAAAACACTCTCAATCAATCGCTCCTCCTCCTCCCCTCAGTCCAGGAGCACAAATGTCTATTGATTGAACACACACAGAGTGTCAGTGCTTCTCCAATATGAACTTTAATAAGCGCCATGACACCTGCATGCTGCTCAGCCAGCGTCCAGCCCAGCCTCCATGAGAAGACGTCGCCCCTCTCTCCTCCTGCCTCGAGTGGAGGAGATCATCAATCAATGAAGATCCACGTGTGCTCCGACTGTGGAATGTAAAACCTGCTTCACGTCAGCGGTGGACGAGGCGGATTGTTGAGCAGGATCACACGCAGCTTTCCTTATACAAAGGACTTGATGACGAGAAATCATTTTCAAAGACACCTTTGTCTTCAGTTTTGAATCTCACCAGTGACTGGCAGGTTTTCAGATTTTGGAAATTCCGGTCAAATATTATTGCATTTATTGAGCTTATTTTATTTATTTATTTTTACTTTTTACGCATCAGTGAGCCAGTGGGATGGTGGGTCGGTGGGCCGGTGGGATGGTGGGATGGTGGGATGGTGGGCCAGTGGGTCGGTCAGCCGGTGGGATGGTGGGATGGTGGGCCGGTGGGTCGGTCAGCCGGTGGGATGGTGGGTCGGTGGGATGGTGGG
>CAESWR010000691.1:69495-80299 GCA_903171835.1 Mullus surmuletus | reverse complement strand
GCATTTAGAGGGTTAAAATCACCCCAAATAATTAATATTTGAAATATATATTTCAGGCTGAAGTTGATTAAATAGACTGACTCATTTAAAGTGTAACAAATATTAGCATATGTTATTTTCACAGCAGTTTTTAAGGAGGGGATGTTTTTTGTCCTGAGGGACGATTGAGAAAGTTTTTTTTAAGGAACTCTTAAGGGTTAAGGCTCCTAGCTCAGCGCGCTACCCGCTGCCGTCCACCTTGCTGGCTAGTTTTGGAAACCTCTGCACGCCGCCATGACATCAGAGAGGGATATTGGGATATTAGGGAAATTGAACACTCTTAGCATGAATACTAGCTATGTTTACCATTTCCCACTTGTGCTGCTGTGAATTGCAATGAAGACCTGCTTACACACAGTCGCTCACATGTAGGATTTGCTGCTGTTAGTTGCAAAGAAGATCTGCTTTCACATAGTCGCTCACATACAGGGCAATGAAGACCACGCTTACATTTACACTAGACGATCGATGTCAAAAGGGGGACTCTGAGGGGGTCCCCTGCCTGGTTGTGTGTAGCTTCAGGATTGGTTGGTCACTCACAGTCTGGGGGCACTGTTGGGTGGACGACTGACACAGAAGCTGTTCTACAATACAGGAGTAACTTCCCACCTGCATTTAATGCTGACATGATAAAATCATGTCAAGGGGGAATGTTAGAATCTGACCGATTCTCCGGCCTGCTGAACAGAACTTCAGGGACTGGTCAGGGATTCTGGGTCACTGTGACCCCACATTGTTTTGTGTTCCACACTGAAGGTATTTTCTCTCTTTCAGTTTTGTCTTCTGGCTATCAGTTCTTTTAGCTACGCGCCCGAACAACAACACACACACACACCCGGTGTTTCCATACACCATTACTATTCAAGACAAAATAGAACGGCCAAAGTAAAACACGGTTGTGCGTCCCGGATAACGAATAACTGCACCTGGGCAGGACCAGCCCACGAAGACCGTGAAATGTCTATAAGAATGTTGTTTTCCCATGTATCGGTGCTCATTCTGGCTGAGATCCTGTACGCCTCCTGCCACTTGAGCCCAGCGCTGCACATGCTTTACCTATGACCAGATTCTGGAATAAACTCCTTTTCATTTTTAACTGAGATCCTCTCCCACTGATTCTTGAGCAGCTAGGACAACCATGCGCTTCCTCTTGTCATACGGGGGGGCGGGAATAGATTAACCGGGATATTATATATTATTATATATCATTATACTATTATAGATAGGGTGCTATCAGAACTGGTGAATTAAAACAAGTGAGTAGACTGGGGAAACCCTCAATAATCAAGCGCACAGAACAACAGGTTCTGTGTAGAAGCTTCTTGATTAATCCTCTCACTTGGGCACTGCGCCATTCACCGCGTGTGAATAGTACGTGTGGAACTGATAAGAATGTCCGAAGAAGTTGTGGAAAGGTGGAAATCCTGTCAACACGGCTCCTTGGGGTCGGTGCTATATTCAACATGGATAGGATGGCGGAAGAAAGTGCCAATAGGTGAGGAGGAAAAAGCAATGCACAGATCTGTTAATTGGGCGATAATAATGCAGGATAAGGGGGTATTTGGTCCTAGTGAGAAACCCATATCCAGCAACTGCATTATATTCCTGGATTTTATGGTAGCAGACCTGGAGTGACGCTGGATCATGGTAAACGACTTTGTGAGAGATTGTTTTTGTTTTTTTGATGAAATTAAAATCTTCATTCAATCCTCTGAGTTTCCAAAACATCAAATACCAGTTGAGACCTTGACTTCTCCAGAGGCAACGCGTGCTGAGTAACAACAAAGTGTGACACCACAGCTGACTGCTGCCACAGCTCACACACGAACATCCTCTCCATCTCTCTCTGTCTCTCACATCCCCACTGCTCCCCCTCCACCTCCACCTCCACCTCCACCTCCACCAGCAAGGTTCCGGCCCAGGCCCAGATTCAACAAGAAGGGCCGTGTGAGGCCTAAAGGGGGTCCGTGTTATAGGTGTGGAGTTTTTGGGCACTGGGCCAGACAGTGCACAGCCAATCAAAGTTTCACACAGAACCCATAGGCTGCAACACTGTTGCTGACATAATAGTATATTACTAAATATATCGCACAATTAAATAACACTTTGATCAGCATTTTTCAACAGGTGACGGATATCCTCATCAAAGATCATGACCAAGACCTCTGACCCTGAAGACAGGACTTTGACCAAGGTACGGGTTGACCTGAAAACCCTGCCACCTGACCATGGAGCCATTCAGACTAACTACGACTTATGAAAAGACTCCATTATATAATGTTGGCTGTAATAACTGCACAGCTATGACTATATTGATCATTTTGATTTTTATCATTTTTAGAGCCAATTTAGTGATGGAAGAGGCATCCTTCACAGGTACAACTGGATCAGAATAACACTCGTGCCTCACAGTCATTGTTGAGATTAAGGGATAGAAGCACTAGTACGAGACGTTGTGGGGTTGTCTGACTTACATCACATATCTTACGTTTGGCTTATTTTTGCAAATGAGCCAAATTTAGTGATGGAAGAGGCATCCTTCCAGTTAAAACTGTAACTAAGGTGTTTGTGGATGCAGGAGGCGTCAGTGTTTCCAGCTGTGTTTAACGTGTCACAAAGCCTCGGTGAGCGACTCACATCACGCCTCATCACAATCCCTCCTCAGTGTGTCCTGAGTGTGTTTACACTTCCATTACTAGGAGGGAGAAGGTGGTGTTCTCGGGGATTTAGCTGGGTTATTAGAGCGGGAAGGTGTATGGTGGGTGTCCCCGTTAAAAGACAGGATACAGATGTCCAGGTTATGGTGGATTTATTTGATGTGGTTCTATAATAACAAAGATACAAAGCAACCATCAGTACAGAACACACCATACCTAATGTACGTAATAACATAAAGGACTGTATTCAGTAATATGAATGATATGATATTAATCATATATTGTAAACAACGACCTCACACAAGGCTCACACAACACGGTGAGAATGAGCTTATTAGCTGACCATCACAACAGCATAGCATCAGCAGGTAAACAATACACCTTAACACAACATAAACTCACCTTCTGGCATTAACACACATAAACCCAGGATGAAGGTGAAGGTTGGGCAAGTACAGGTGAAGGGAAATGACGAGCTGTCCACTGCTGCATCAGGGAAAAGGAGAGGAAACTTTGCAGCTACGTCATCTCACACACAGGTGTGGTGCGTTTACGAGCGTCGGAATTACCGCGATGCGTTCATGGGCGTCGGAATTACGTAAACTACATAAAAACACAATGTAACTGAATGGTATTTGGTTCACTGAAAATACTAACATCACAAAACAACATGGGCTTTCTAACAATTACTTTTGCATGACTTTTTAGTGACTGTCACCAAAATGAGTGGAAACATGGCTTTGGCGTTCTCAGCAGACCTCATTGCATTCAGGGCCTCACGTGGGAGGTGATGAGGTCTGACATCACGACTGAGCTCGGCTAAAGGCTAAAGGCTGACAACAGCACACTGTAACGGCTGCAGTTATGGCTGTGATGGAGATACTGTAACCTTGAAATCAATAGATTTGGAGGCTACTACTGTATATTGTAACCCAACGCCTGAAGTCATGACAAGATACACAACCCTTTTGACTTTTCCATCCCTTTATTCGCTTTTATTCACAGAGAATTCACAGCATAATGAGACAGTTTATGCTTCATCAGCAATCAAAAAAGATTAGTCCTTGGCCGCAAGGAATAAGTAATGGGTTTGAAATCCATTGTAATGCGGCTTACTGAGATTTGTACCGAGTAAAATCTTACCTTTGGTTGTTTGTAATGCCTTACATTACAGTGTTAAAGCAAAAAGTAATGTATTACAGTAATTGGATTACTTTTGTGATGAGACTTGATGATGCGATTACAATAAATGTATTAAAGTTAAGTGTTACGGCCGTCGGGTCGCCCGTCAGAGGAGGCTTGTGTTCTTTTTCTAAGGTGTCTGCTGTTTCCAGCCCGGCCGCTGCATTGGGGGTTCCCCGTCATGGCCACGCCCCTCGTCTGTGTCATCCACCTTCGCCCCGCCCCGGGGAGATTCTCTCTCACCACCACTTGTCAGCGGCTCTGAGCAATCCGACTGATTGACCTTCTATAAAAGACCATTCAAGCTCACCACCGGGGCGGACTTTGGGAGAATTAAGTACTGTGTGTGTGGTGCGCTGTCCGACCCCCCTTTGTTTCTTTCCCGCCTGACCGTGGACACGGTCTTTGTTTTTTGTTTGGTGTGTAAACGGTTAGTTTTGTGTGAGAGCCGTAAGTAGTATAATTATGGACCCTTTGTGGGGGAGGTGGTGGGGTGGGGTGGGGGTGTGTGGGGGATGGTGGTGTCCGACTGACGTCACATCCTTTGACGTCACATCCTTTGACGTCACATCCACTGACGTCACATCCGGGACAACCACGGAAGTGACATCACAACCGGATTTGCAACCATATGGGGGCGAGGATGGTCAGCTGACCTCACTTCGTGCGACATTACATTATGCGACATTAGATTTTATTAGTGGATGATGTTCCAGAGGGACTGAGGTTTGTGGCCACCAGGAATGTAGTGCGGAGACATCAGAGCATCACGCAGACACAGAGGAACGGGAGGGGTGAAGGATGTCAGAGATTCCCAAAATGATAGTCACAGTGCAATCTCTCGTTTGTGTTATCACCTCAAGCAGAATCAGCAGAGTCAGGCAGACAGACAGGCTGTCTGTTGGTCAAACAATCTTGATTTCCTCCTCAACATGACGTTAGTCTTGGGCCTGTTTAAGACAATGGATGTCATTTTTCTGTTTTTTAAAAACCTATGGCGAAAATTCAGCTCAGCTCACCAGTAGCACCAAAGCAGTGGGGGTGTGTTGGACACCACCATCCCCCACACACCCCCACCCCACCCCACCCCACCCCACCCCCTCCCCCGCTAAGGGTCCATAATTATACTACTGCCGTATTATGTTTTCCGGAGCGTGGCTCTGTGTAACTTTGTTTGTGGTTGATTTGCTTTTCTTTCGTTAAGTTATCTGTAGAGTCTGTAGCACAGCTCCGAGTGATTTGTTTGTTGTTTACACATTTTTTTGTGATATTTAAATTACCTTATGAGTCCGGAGCACGGCTCCGAGTAACTTAATTTGTCATTGACCAGTTTGTTTGTTTTTGTTACATTACGTATTGAGTCCGGACCGTGGCTCCGCATAGTTTTGTTCTTTGATTTTTGTTGGCCAAATAAAGCCTGGTTTATTATAATTTTATCCTGTTACCGCCTGGTTCCTCCTTCCCCTAGCCAACTCCTGGGACTGGGTTGTAACATTAAGCATCAAATAGCTTCTGCAGTACAGCGACAAATCTCCGGCGAATCGGACCCCAGCAGAGGAGCCGCTACGCAATGACACGGTGTCTGAGGTCTTTAGGAGGATTCCCACCTGCCTTTGTCCTGCGAGGGTTCTTATACATTTCTATATCATGGTGGGCCGGCTTAGGTGAGTTAGGTTACTTCATGACCATAACTGGACATCTCTTACCTCATTTCACAGCCCTCTGATATGCATTTTACTCCCCCAAGACATTCTAGGGCAGTGATTCTTAACCATTGGGCGTTGGGCCGCGAGCACCAAATAGTGGGCCGCAAAAAAAATTCTGTTCTGCACATGTGGGCCACGAGGGCTGCAGGACCGCAATACAGCTTCCTACCACTTGGTGGCAGTGAGGCGTCAGCGAGATGTTGACACGCCCCAAAAAGTAGCGACAGCAGAAGAAGTCAACTGCAACGTTCTTGGCAGAATAATGGAAAGGTTCATCAAATGAAAACGAAAAACTGAGGATGTAAGTGAAGTCAACCCCCCCCAAAAACCTAAATGTGTAACTCCCAGAGATAACCCGAACTCCCAAATATAACCCGGACTTCATCAAGTCCGGCTTCGTAAACGGAGGAAGCGAGGCAGAGCCGAGGGCGCAGTGTGTGGAGCGTTGGCTTACGCTGTCAAACCAAGCACTGAAGCCTTCAAAATGAAGGCGGCACCTGGAAACTAAACATGCGCCATCAGTTGGGAAGCCGGTGGATTTTTTTAAGAGAAAAGAGCTTGGGCTCCAGATGCAGAAACGATCCGTCATATCGCTGACTGGCAATGCTAAGTGTGCTCTAAAAGCCAGCTACCTCGTAGCCAGAAGTGTGGCGCAGAGTAAGAAGGCGTTCACCATCGCGGAGGAGCTGGTTCTGCCTGCTGCTGTGGACACGTGCCGTGAGATGCTCGGGGAGGCTGCTGCAAACAAGCTGATGGCCATTCCACTGTCAAATCTTCAGTTTTTTAGACAGTTGAAATCTAAAAATTTGGCTTGGAGCCATTTGTTGTTGTTGCAACTTGATTTGTTAAAATTGCAACAGTTGCAGTGTTGTATGAGCAGGTTCATACACTTGACTGTGAATAAATGTCTTTGAGATGACCACAGTGTATCACATTATTTATTTCACAAGGTTTTAGCTTGTTAAACTATAAAAGAACTAGATTTAGTTATTAATTACAAATCAAACAAAGACTCAGATCAATTCAAATGAAAGTGCTAGTATTTGAATGGGCTCCGGGTCACTTTATACTGGGAAAATTGGGCCCAGAGGTTAAAAAGGTTAAGAACCCCTGTTCTAGGGTGTTTACCTTCTCCCATAAAATACTATCTCTGAGGTCTGTGTACCAGCTCAAAATCAATCCACCATCCATCCATTTAACAGCCCACTAACTTGTGGTCCTGTCTGAACAATGGCTCATTCAGAGGGGAGGAGCTATACAAAGAATTATACTTCAGGTCAGTATGTAGAGACACGAGTCACATGTAGAAAATATAGCACATGCGTGACTCCCAACACTGAATCCCATCACCCCAATCACACCTTAAAGCCAGCTGGAAACCTCAGTGCCTTAATGGGAAGGTCAAGTGACCTGAAAGCAGAGGAGCGTCACTTTTCAAAATAAAACAGGAAAGTCACCAGACAAAAAACAGGGACGAGACAAAACTTAGCATGCCTGTGTTCATGAATGCAAGTATATAACAAAACCTATTTTCATGAACAATAATGAAAACGATAATGCTGCTGAATAAGTGAAAATAATAGCATTCACAAAATTTGATTTCAAAATGCTGTTGTTTTTGTTTTTAAAAGACATTGTCTAAAAATGGTTAAAGGGACAGTTGGTATTTTTCCTCATGAAGGTGTATGAGCTCCTCACCATCAGTGGGCTTCATCAGCAGTGACTTTTCCTCCACTGCGTCCCGTTAGCCGAGTTGCAGCCCGGTTTCTCTGTTGCAGAAAGTAGTTCCTCTAGTTGCTGGAGTCACACGGAGAAAGAGTTTGGCTCCAAACAACAACATCCCTTCAAAAGAGTCACACATGTGCATCAGGAATTCTTGGCTGTGAAAAAGTCCGACCTCGCATCTCTTAGCATGCCATAATAATAATCATAATCATAATCATAATAATAAAAGTAATAGTAATAATAATGATGATGATGATGATGAGGATAGTAGTAATAATAATAATAATAATAATAATAATAATAATAATAATAATAACAACAACAACAATAATAATAATAATAATAATAATAATAATAATAATAATCTCTCATAATGCCATACATGTCATATGAGGTTTGGGGGAATATAGAACTTAGACCCGATAATTAAACTCCAGAAAAGAGTCATAAGAATAATAATTAAAGTTATGCAATCAATCAATTATTATAGAGTATAGATTCATGTGCATTAAAATTCATATTGTATTTAAAAAAAATATTTGAAATAATATTATGAGTAGACAATAATAGCCTTCCTATTATTATACAATATTTTTCTTATTTAAGAGAAAAAAACTATAATTTAAGGAGGCTGTGTGTTTTTGAAAGGTGTCATGTGAGGATTAACGTCAAATACAGATGTGTTTCATTTTTGGGAGTTAAATTACGGAATGTATTTAGTGAGGAACTGAAATTGTGTAGATCTCTGTTGAGTTTTAAAAAAGCATTGAAAGGTAAAGTATAAAGGATTACTGCAAAATGATTGAAATACAAATGAATAAGCCAAACAGTGTGTAATAAATGTTCCTTTCTTTTTCTTTCTTCTCTTTCTTATTGCTGATAATCTGGGTTATTTTGCGGAAGGTGCAGGACAGACAAAAATAAGCTTTGGCTTCAGTCGATTCCTTTCTCAGTTGTAGAGTTTGTATTGCGTTTTGTCTATTGTGTCAAAGTGATTGGTGTAGATCTGGATGCTTTTGTTCTGTCTATTGCATGCACATAGTCCGGGTCGGCCCGAGCCCCCATGGGGCTCCAAGCAAAATTAGAATTTGTGGCCGTCTATTACTGCCAACAATAATAATATTTGATCATTTACACAGCTACTACACTTCAGATTCAGATTCTTTTATTTGTCACGTATGGATGTACACCCACACTGAAATGTATTGCGACAAATGCCATAGTGAAACTGTAGAATAATTGTTTAACAATACATAATAACAATACAAAATAAATACAAATAAAATGGAATACAATTAAAAATAGATGATAATAATAATAATCCTTTATTTCAGACCCAGAGGGATCCGTATCCAAACATACTTAAGAGCAAATACAGAATCAAGCATAGCGTAAGTTCTGGCAGGTCACAACGTCACGCCTTTCCGCCACCATTGCAAACAGCTACCCCAACCAGCTGACAGCTCAGCTGAATTCCTCTCAGCTCCTATTGGTCCTAGCCATTAGCGCGCCCTATTTAAATCTACCCTCGCCCTGCCTCTTTCTCTGCTTACTACGACAGCTACCAGCAACCCTTCGCCAGCCAGCTCCACCCTCATGCTGCTAAAGCTGCTGCTCTGGGGGAGTTCTGTTCGCAGCTGCTTTGCCCCCGTTGTAGCCTTTCATGAGGGCTCATGAAGGGCAGGAAGGGGCTCTTCCTGCGATGGCAGGGGGGTCCCGAACAGAACCTTGCGCGCACTCCCTGCTATTGCCTTTTCATGACGGCTCGTGTTGGACAGGAAGGGGCTCTTCCTGCCTCTGGCTTCCACGTGCTTGCATGGAAGGGCAGGGGCCCAGAACAGAACCATACCGCCAAATTTTATTTTGCAGCAATAAAGCTGATTTTTGACAAAGTGATCCTGACTGAAGTAAAAAACATACACAGAGAGTTGACGTGTTCGCCAGTGGTTCCAAAGTCTGGAATAAAACCTGACAGAACTGTGCACAGGGTTTGCCAAGACATAAATGATGTTGTTTGTCGACTCAGATGCCCTACACATACATTTGTACATCAGAATTGGCAGCACAGCGGAGCAGGTGGGTCCCCCTCCCTAACAAACATGAGGCGAGCACTGGAGCTTTTGGAGCCTCATGCTGTCATTGTACGCTACTCTGAGCTTTGCCATGCTGCCTCCTTTATACCTACACCACAGCTGGGCAGGATACGAGGGTCTACAATAGGCTCTAAAGAGTGAAGACTTGACCGGTACAGAGCACACACCAAACTTACGGCACAGCATGTTCGCCTGAGCATACAGCTTCCTACCCTGCCTTTACATGTCCTTGTCACCAGACAGGTCATTTGCACTAATACGGCCCAAGTATGTAATTTCGCTGCACACACTGAGAGCAGCACCAGACAGATGGAGGTCAGGGAAGGTTGCCTGTCCGTCTCCTCTGCTTCTGACAATCATTTTTTTTACTTTTCTTTGGGTTGTACTCAACCCTCAAAATCAGCCCCATACTGTGTGCATATTCTCAGAAGCTGTTGGAGACCAGGGGCCTCATGTATCAACGGAGCTCACGATCGGATGTATCAACGTGAAAAGTTTGTAAATTCTGGTGCTGTTTCACGCCAGCTCCGGAGGTGCCGTAGAATTTGGTGGAAAGCCGCTTCTTGCGTGAGCGGCACTTTTGTCCGTTGGCGACACTGTGTGGCGATGTTTGGTGACCAATGCTGGACTGGAACAAGGAAGTGGCTCGGGAAAATAGTCAGTTGTGGGGGGGGGCTCGCAACATCAGACCGGGCGTGGGGTGGGTGACGTCGGAGCGGGGGGGGGGCTTGCAACATGTGGGTCACATCGGGTTACGGCAGAACGCGGGATGATGAACGTAGGGGAAACAGCGCTGCGTTGGATGCAATACAAACAACTGCACCGCAAGTGTTTTTTCTCACCGACCCACCAACCCACTGACCCACCAACCCACTGACCCACCGGCCCACCGGGACAATGTTTGCCCGATGGCCAGTCCAGCCTGTTGGTGACTGTCATCAACACAAACACAACGCCTGCTGGCATCACCATGGCAAACCACGCAATCAGACGGGAGCGTCATTTCATGGAGCGGGAGGACTTTCTCCACAATACAGATGTGGCTGCGAGCCGGTTCCGGCTCCCGCGGCCTGTCCTGCTGCAGATGTGGAGGAGCTGCAGCTGGCACTGGAGCTCAGAACCGCCAGAAGCCGAGAGGTGCCAGTGCCAACACTGGATCCTTCCAGCGGGGGATGGTGGAGTGTTCTGGGGTGAGAAACTTGACCTTCAACTGGCATCTGCATCATCATCATCATCTGCGATGCGCAGATGGATCTGCTCAACATGGTTACGAGGTGAGCTGGTTCAACGCACGACTCGCACATTCTTTACAACAGCACTGTGTGTGAGAGGCTGCAGGCAGGTGGTGACGGACGGCTGCTGCTGGGTGAGGAAATGTTTCATGGTCATTATAATACAGCCC
>CAESWR010000690.1:307656-320211 GCA_903171835.1 Mullus surmuletus | reverse complement strand
CTGCAAACATTTACTGACATTTGAGATTGACCTGCTCAGCAACTTCCAATTGGTAGAGACAAAGTTTTACAATCAAAATACCACACAGGGGTTGGGGGAAATAATCAATCTACCAATGATTGGAAGTGATTGGTTGTTGCATCCTGCAAACATTTACTGACATTTAAGATTGACACACCAAGCAACTTCCACTTGAGGGACAAAGTTTGATAATCAAATACCAAACAGTGGCAATCCCAGATTACAAACAATGCAAAAGTAGTGCTATAGTCGAGACTTCACAAACTAATACCAACGCTTTATCCGAATTCCCCCACTACGTGACTGGTTACGCCATTTTCTAGTGGTGTCCGAAACCTTAGTGTTTAAATTCAATGCCCTATATAAGCGACTCAAATTTTCCCATAAAGCATTGCAAAAAGTATTGACCATCCGATGGTCACTCACCAGTGGTGGATATCCCATTATGCATTGCGTCTCCAGCGGCGCCGCCGACGAGGAAAAAGAAAGAAAATGCGTGCCAAAATATAGAGCCTTTTGTTAACGTTACTTTATTTATTCATTTCATGAACGTCACATATTTTTTTTCAAAATCATCCGTTTTATAGTTGTGTTGAAATGATTGCGGGATAACCAGGGGAGCTGCTACACCAGCCGCAGCAGTCTGACACAAATCGTAATGGTGCGACAGCAGTGACGTCATGAACAGACTTTACTAAGAACAAAGGGCACTGAGACCGAGAGGAGACGTGGATTTGTCATCTGAATGTAGCGTTGAACTTGACTGAAATCAGATGAAGACATTCAATAAGAAGACAGAAGCTGCAACTTGGGGGAAATAATCAATCTACCAATGATTGGAAGTGGTTGGTTGTTGAGGAAAGCAGGGCGCAGTCTGAAAGCGTGGCAGTGGTGGTCTCCATCGCTCTGTCTGAGCCCCAGACAAGACCGAGTTCAAATACCTTTGAGTCCAAGATGAAACCCTTAACAGGTGGTCTTCAGATGCGTCTCTCTGTGGCAGAGGGGTTGGGATGAAGCTCATGGACTGTCGAGTGTTCGTCATTGGTACTTGTATTCATTTAGTCTGTGATTTGCAGCATATTAATTCACTTGTACGATTTTTTTATTGACTAAAGTCTGTATTGACTAAGTCTGTGTCACTGATGATGAGGATTTTCATTATTATCATTATTATTATTATTATTGATAGATTAGTCGACAACCAACCAAAATAATTGTGAGTTGGAGCTGTACCTTCATCATTAACCAAATATATCAAACAGTAGCCAGATAAGGACAACGCGAGTAAACATGACATGAGTAAACCATAAAATGAATAGCGTGCATGATCAGAACTTTCACGTGAAAACGTGTTTATTACTATTATTTATTTTTATATATATCACAAAATAAGATCTTATTATGTTCACAGGTAACACGTGAGCACTGTTTTGTTTCCTCTCATAATAGTTGTTGCTGATTACTTATCTGACGGGTCACATCTGGATCATAAAACCAGAAGCTCACTCCAAATGCAAATGATTATTAGCTTGGTTTGATCGCTCCTCACTCCCCTGACACAGTAAACAGTCACAGATCAACATTTTTGTCTATACACAAATGCAGAAATGTAGAAAAGATGCTTTAGCGTGTCAGGAAAATTAATTCATTGTTACAATATTCATGTAATTTTGTCAATTGAAATACTTGAAGTCTGATGTGACGAATAAATGCCAACAAACCCGTTATATTGTCTCAAAAGTAAAAGACTGAATTGAAGTAGATGCATAAAAAGTAGCATTAATTAGATGATATTACCTGGTTGGAAATGTCAGTGTTTTAAGTCATAACAACTGCATTTATATGCTGCAATGTGAGGAATTTGTTGCACAGCAGTGAGGATTTGTCATAAAGAAACTTCCATGTGGTCACTTCTGCAGCAGCATCAAAAATGTATGTGAAGAAATGTTCTCAAAATTTGCTTCTATTTTCACAGCTGCATGTCTTTAATGGTTCCTTCAAAACACAAAGCTGCTTCCACGTGCAGGTGACGCAGAAGCACGATGCAGCTCTGAGATATGGCCGCATCAACAAAAGAAGATAAGGTTAAACATTGATTGGAGAATATCAAACCTTGAAGTTATCCCACTTTCCAATCACGACATATTGGAATTTGCTCCTCCGGTCTTGGCATCAGACAAGCTGCAGTCCAATTGGTGGATGCAGCTTCGTCAATGAGTATAAATACCAGCACATTTTACACAGTCAACCATCAGACCAAGAGAGAACTCAGAATCACCAGACTCTTCAGCAGAGGAACTTCTCAGAAACCTCCCAAAGATGAAGACATCCAGCATCGTGGTTGCAGTGGCCCTCGTGCTCGCTCTCACTTACATTCAAGAGAGTGCTGCTGCCTCACTCGAAGTGAGTATTCAACTTTGACTGATCCTGACTTGCTGAGTAATGCACTTTTTTATCGGAGACTTTCTGACTGAAAATATCTACCGTTCATCGTCAGGTGCAGCCCCAGGAGCAGAACCAGGTGCAGAAGCAGAAGCAGAACCAGGTGCAGTTGCCGGTGCAGGAGCAGAAGCAGGAGCAGAAGCAGGACGAGGAGGAGGAGATGATGACCATTCCAGCGGTCAATCTTGAGGCTGACTCTATGATGGTGCGTTCACTAACATTAATGATTGAAGCAACACATTTAAGTCCGGCCCACAGCTGAGACAGCGTAACCACGGTGACAGCAGGCAGTTAACACCTCTTTCGTGTCTTTCCCCCCCAGATGCCACAGAGCGCCACTCAGAGTCGACGCTGTGATTGTCGCTTTTGCTGCAACTGCTGCTCTCCAGGAGTGTGTGGATTGTGCTGCAGGTGTCGGTGGTGATTCCTGCTCCACCATTAATTCTTTTCATTTTTTGGGGGTCTTTTCTAAAATCTTGTAAATGTTACTGGATTTGGCGATGCTGCTGTAACTGTGTGCTTGGTCATCCACAAAACGCTTTGAATATCTGTAAAATTTGATTTGTATTATCACAGTAAATCTGAAATAAGTGAAATGTTCTGTGTCAAAGTCTCCTTCCGTGTCCATCTATTTACCCACATGTCAGACTGACGACCAAGGTTCATATCGTCACTTCCAACACTCAACACATCAACCTCCTTTTTGTTGGTACAAAGTAATACAACCCACATACATCACAGAGGTGCCTGCAGTCCCAGATTCGGGACGGCACAGAGTAGTGTTGTGGTCAAGCTTATTGGAAGACATTCGAAGGTCAATAGAAGTCCAAGACCGTTTACATCAAGAGGGACGATCACAAAACCCAACAGAAAAACATTTGAAAGCTACAAACGTCTGCACTTCAAAAAGTGGTCAATGGTCAGTCCGGGCTTTAGGCCAGGACCAATACTGGAGCACATCAACAGCACGTCCATCTCTGCCATAGCAGGACCACGTAAGAGAAGGTTTGTCAGTTATAGTCATAATCTTTGCTTTGAATCAATGGAAGCCATAAATCCAAGATTGTGGGTTTCTTAAAGTCGGCACATGAGGCAACAGCTTCCGAGTATAAAGTGTTTGACACGCAAAGACTCAGACCGACGCAGCAGGATCCAGAGAAACTCACAGAGACGGAGACGATCAGCACGGCAGCCTGCAGGTGTGTGAGGTATTATCTTTTATTATTGTTATTTGTTGATTCATATTATTTTTGTGGTTTTTGGGAGGGATGTTTTTTAAAGCAATTCATCACATTAATGTGTTTGTTACAATTATATCTTTGTTATGCTGTCGTGCACCAACACGGTGCCCTGTTAAAAAATGTAATTTTATCCTCTTTCTATTCTTTTTGTAATCACACTTGCATTTATATAGATTAGAAAATATGTTTAGTATACATACTAGCATTTTAGTATTTTTATTCCTTCCGTTCTGATATTTTTTGATAGTTTTGTTTATTTCTTGTGCAATTATTGCCTGAATTCTGACTTCTGAATTTTCTTGCCTACAGTTGTTCCTGTGTTTATGTTGTTACTGCTACTCTATGTGCCAAGTCAAGGTTTTTGAATTGAACTGAAGTTTAAATGAGTTTAGGTGAACTCTGATTTATTCTAGTTCAAAGTAAATGTGTTATTTCAAAAGAGTGTATCAAACTGGTGGCCCTTTGTGAGACTCACGACCGAGGAAGTAGCTCTCTGGGTCAAAAACGTTGGTGAACCCTGCTGTACTTAATGTCTTATGATATGTTCAAAAAATAAATCCATTCATCTGTCGTTGCAGTACGTTTGTGTTTCGATGTGTTTTATTTGCAAACAGTATCGCTTTCCACAGTCGAGGAGTCCAAGGTGGAACACAAGCATCATTACTCCGTAGAATGCGGTGCGGATCGAGGATTCTTAAATTGAAAACATGACATCCCGACGCAATTTTCATACACATCCGCGGTTGGAAACTTAAAAAAATGCTCCTGTAGTTAATTTGAGACCGAGCGATGTGATGGTGTTATTCAAACACACACACACCACGCGTGTTCACCGTGTCTGCAGACAGTTTACACAGCAATAAACATTATCGCTAAGATGTCATGTGTCATTGGTCATGTCATGACAATTTCAAAGTTCTCATTGCTGCTTTCATCATTAACCAAATATATCAAACAGCAGCCAGATAAGGAAAACCCCGCTGCACGTCAGGAGTGCCCGTGAAACATAAAATCAATAGTGGCAACATCAGTTTTATGATACGTACTGTTATAATTTCATTATTATGTTATAAGAATGTAATGTTTAGAGTCTATTTAGTAACAGTTAACAAGTGAACATTATTTCATTTCCTCATTGCATCATGTGTTACCAGATTAATTGAAGGGATGTGTTTTTAGATTAAATTTTGTCATATAAACTGGTGTGGAAATGACTGGATCATATAAATAAAACAGAATAAAACTGGTCTATTGGCAAAATAAGGGAAAACACAACAACAAGATGCCATTTAGTAGTTAGTTTGCAAGGTAAACAAAGGGGCCGTGTGTGGACAGACTGGATTATCCAAATGTTTACTCATGTCAGCGAGGTTATCAGCAAACCATGGCGGGGATTAACGCGCCGTGTTATCAGTAGGAACAGAAGTTTGTTAAACATCTCTAAAACCAAACTTGAACTTTTACTACGCTTTGGGTTTTGCGCTGTATTATAATTGGGGATTGTCCGTGATTGATCAACCCAGGAATTTCCAAATATACGACAAGCATGTGAGGCAACAGCAGCAGCCCGAGCGATTGTGACTGCGAGTGCGAGTCCCCGGCTGATAAAAGAGGCACAGGGAGAGTGAAAGGACTCAGCATTAACCGTGTGAAGATGAGGACAGTGGGCGTTATGGTTTCCGTCCTCCTCCACTTTGCTTGCGTTAAGGAGAGCTCTGGCGTCCCAGTGACAGAGGTAAGAATCGGACTTCACTCTCTCTGTCAAAGAGTTGGTCGACTCGTCTGAGATGTTGATCTGTGATTTATGAACAGCTGCCACAGCTGGAGGAGGCCGCCGAGGAAGCAGATGCTGAGACACAGGAGGAAGCAGAAGAAACCTGGATAGTAAGTTATTCTCTATCTACAGTATTTGTAGTACGTATAGTCTTTTCTAACTTTTAATTTCTCATGTCTTTTTTTTGTTGTATTTATCGCCTTTTTTGTACATTGGTGTCTGCACTTCCACTTGTACATGCTGCCATTGTGTGACAAGTGAGGTACTTCTATGTTATCACATAAGTACTACAACAATATGAAACAATATGAAGTAGCTAAACAACAAGTTAAAGCACATTTTCAAACACATCAGACATACAGAAATCTTTTTACAATTATGTAAGATTAAAATCTCGTTAAAATGAGACTTAAAAAAAAACTGGCAATGTACATTTCCATAGAGAACAAACGATTTGCCAAGAAGCTGAAACAACGATGGCTGATGTGGATGATTCATTAACAGGTGCGCCAGTCGGGGGAGGCCACGCCCACCGACGACCCAACAGCTGAGGACGAGGAGCCGTCTGCGGAAACCTGGATAGTACGTTTATTCAAAACCGATGGAGATGATAGACAATAGATGATAGATGATGAGATGATAGATGACAGATGATAGATGGTAGATGGTAGATGGTAGATGGTAGATGGTAGATGGTAGATGGTAGATGATAGATGATGAGATGATAGAAGATGAGATGATCCTTCACTATTCTGATGTGCTTGTTTCACCACAGATGCCGTTTTGGAACAAAGACAGACCTCAGAGCGCAGCCATCAGATGTCGTTACTGCTGCGGCTGTTGTGTCGGCACAGTTTGCGGGATGTGCTGCAAATGAGGCCCTCAGAGCCCGGGATGTAAATTATTATATTTATTATATTTTGTTAGTCATGCCACCACCTCATTAAATATGTTACTGTTACAACCTCTCTATTGTTTGCACTCGGATGGATGAATCGCGTGTTTTGTCCTCAGTAGCAGGCGGGTCCATATAAAGCGGGATTAAGGAAGTAACGTCCCCCCACTGGCCTCCGACAAACACTTCCGAGTCAGCTGTGTTTTACAGGGTGGTCTGCTGTCCAAGTGCTAAGCAGGTCCGGCTCAGCTCCGCCGCGCTCCGCTTGTTATCCGACGCGGCGGCGGCGGGGGCGAGCGTGGCACGCCGCCACGGTGCTACGCATGCTATTGTGCTACTTTCAGCACGGCTGGATTGCACCTCGCAATTATAATGACCGCAAAGTTCAAATAAAAAGGTCTGGTGTTAATTTAGCACAGAAAATGATTAGGGAACACACACACTCGGTGGCGTTGTGAACGGCGAAGCGACGGGGCCGAGGGGGTCACCGTACTGCAAGTGACGTGGAGAACAATGTCGACCCTGTGGCTGCCGTTTAAGCCCGCGCGATTGCAGTTTAATTACCCGCGCGGGCACACACACACACACACACACACACACAGACTACCAGACTGGAGCCTGGCGGACTCCCGCTCTGATCCCACCCTCATGGAGCCTCGCAGGGGGGCCGCGCAGCGTGCCAGGCCTGACTCGCGCCCAGACGGATGCCCGTTATACGCCCCCATAACAGCCGAGCCGCTGCCAAACCACACAAGGAGATAGTAAATGAGAGGAGAGGGCTTTTTTTTTCTGTTCAGCTTCCTCACACACACACACACACACACACACACACACACCGAGTGGTTTATTTAATCTGACTCATAACCACATACACACACGCACGTAACACAATGCAGGCAGGCAGCAATTAGGGGCCTGTTCATCGTGAGCTCTGCTATACTGGCGCTATAAATCTCCAAGCGAGAGATTTTAAACAAACTAAAATGGCCGGGTGGTAAAACGGGAGGATCCACAGGATGCTGCCGCCACCAAAGTCATTTTCATATTAAGGGACACGAGTGGAAAAATTAATTTCAGATACCCCTTTTTTTTATTATCAGTGCATAAATTGCTTTTTTTTTTAATCAAAAGTGAGGCAGAACTTCACTTTAAATTTGAAAAACCCTGAATTTGAAAAGCTTAAATGAGGCAATTTTAAGACCCATTTTACCCATTTGACTTTAGATGAGCTGCAGTAACTTCATTCATTGTTGAACCTTTGATGTTGGATGTAGTGAAGGAATTTCAGGCTCTGCTGGGACGTTTTCCAACAGCTGAGCGTGAATATTATCCTTTGAACATGGATTATTTTTGTACGCATAGAGTGTAACGTTTCAAGAACGGTGTCACTTTGATCATTAGAGTGCAAAGATATGAGTTTGATTGCCACTCTGACGGCAGGCCAGAGCGCAGCTAAAGGGTCGCCGTGGAGAAGAACTTTGGAATCAATCACCAGGTACGATTTTGGCGGGGAAAAGTCACTGATGGTGAGGATCTCATACAACTTCATGTCAAAAAATTCCGAACTATCTCTTTTATGTTCCCGCGTCAGCATTGCGCACGATATCGCCTCGGATCTGTCGGCTGCCTGCGATTGTTCCCGACTCCTGCCCGACAGATGAGTCATCACTTTCTACAGTTAATCACTTAAACCAGCAACAGCAGCCAGCGAGCCGAGTGTGAACCAGAGGCTCCACCGCAGGTCACACTCCACGGCAAAGGCTGGGAGCCACACACACACACACACACACACACACACACACGCCCACGCACACACACACGCAGAAACACAATCAAGGCTGGAAACCGCTGACATGAGGTCAAGACCTCCCCGACAGCTGAGTTGATTAAACACATTTCTACAACCCAATAAAATCCGCTCTTGCTGAGGATGATGGCTGCGTTGAGCGCGGCGGGAGCATCACCGCCGAGACCCCCGGCCCCGGCTGCTGCGGTGGCTCCGTTTCCCTCCTCGTCGTGCCTCGGGGGGAAGCAATCAACACGGCTTTTTTTTGGTTTTGTTTTGTTATGTTTTATTTTAAGTATAATTCCTCTTTGTGTGTGTGTGTGTGTGTGTGTATGAATGAGTATTCACTCTGCGGACCCTCCAAGTGGAGGCAAAGGTTGCTTCGGAGGCATGGCACTGCATAATCCCACTCTGAATGAAAGCATGGTGGATAAACATTCCTGGACAATGAGACCCTCCTTTACCCCCTACTGTACTCGTACCCACTTAAAATCTGCTTACCCACAATGCAACACTTGGCTGGAGCAAACAGCCCCCCTGGAACCTGCGAAGTGCCACTACAGAGAAACATATCCCACTCCTAGAAGCCACAAGTGTCAGCCATGGCTCAAATACATCCCTTCTGGGCCCTTACTGAGCACATTATATCCAATTCAACTGGTCTTAATATACTTTAATAAGACCTGTTTTCGATTAATTCTCCCTTGAAACCGGTAGTAACACGGCTACTAGGCACATATAAAAATTGAATGAATGG
Source organism: Mullus surmuletus (assembly GCA_903171835.1). Classification (NCBI taxonomy): domain Eukaryota; kingdom Metazoa; phylum Chordata; class Actinopteri; order Syngnathiformes; family Mullidae; genus Mullus; species Mullus surmuletus. Next base: position 311,295 of record CAESWR010000690.1, on the reverse strand, counting down.
GGCACGACTGCCAGAGAGTCAGGAGGGGGAAAATCGCAATCCTTGTGGATTTGTCCTCACCAGCTGGCTCTTGAGCCCAATATAATGGTTGTGCCCATGGCTCTGAAAGTACCAGTAAGAGGAAACATTTCCCCAGCCTGTAATGTTTTTAAGGTGTGCAGTATGATTCAGCTCGGGTCATAAAGCACTCGCATGTCACATCCTGTGTGGAAGGACAGAGTGGCTCGGCCCACGTTTCCCCCTCGAGTGAGCGGGTGGGGGGACAATGGCCATGTGTTGGATGTTGGGAGTAAGAAGGGAAAAGCATTTCTGGGGTTAAATAAGCCAAAAGAAATTACTTACAGTACCCCGAGGAGGCATCATACCAGCTTGCTATAGAAATGCCTGTCTGTTCCACGTTATGGACGGCGATAAAAAAGTCCTCCAATGCACCTGCTGTTCTGCAGCTTAACGGCAGATACGCGACCGCGGAAAGCGCTCGTAAACATGCCGCCACTGGTCAACTGGAAAGGAAAACGACACCAAACCCAACAGATAATGGTGACATTAATACAGGAGGAAGTTTATCTCCTTCCCGTCTGCTCCCCTGCACGAGAGCGGCTCACTACGGGTCCAACACGGAATCTTTTTTTTATTTTTTTTTAACAATTTCCCTTTTGAAAAACTCTCTTCAGCAAAGCAAATAGCTGTCACAGACAATTAGCTTTTATTGAAGAACATGTTTATTTTTGGGATTAAGTCGTTACCTAGCAACTCCGAAGCGAGCCAAAATCTGCATTCGGAGTTGACTTTGGATTGCATTTTCGCAATTAGGAGCAAGCTGAGCAATAAAAGTCGCCCATTAATGCCACCATTTAGGAGGCTTGTACACACCATGATGGCTTACATATGGCAATCGTGTTCGAAAAATATTAAGATCTGCTTGTCCTTTGACACCACTATGTTCCGACTGCGTTTTTTCGGGCCGTGCCAGACACCACGGCGAACCCATATGAAGATTAATGATTCCAGATTTCCCTCAGCTCAAAGGGCAAGCGATGCCTCATTATACAGTTATTAAAACAGCAAATTATTACAGCATTTATTATCCCGGCCAATCTTATTTGCCCCGCCGATGTCATAACTTCCATTTCTGCCGTTGGAACAAATGTGTCACATGTGCCGCAAACTGCACACTTACAGTACGGCTACAGTACACCAATGTGGAGCAGAGGTCCTCAGGCCGCCTTTCATCCGCTTACTGTCTTTACTCCGGCGGTGGTGCACAATGGATGCACTTACGCGCTGTGTAACAACCTGCTGTAAAGCTCAGATTGCTATCACGGATCCACGCAGCGGAGAGCCCACTGGGTCATTTCCTGTTAGTGGTTTCACTTGTTGTGCCTTTGAAGCAGGCTTTAATAATAGGACCCAACAGAACTAATGAAAACACTCCCTGTCAGATTAAAAGAGAGCTTCAGTCTCAGCCACCTAACCACATTTAGCGCAAACATTAAAACACACACATAGGCTACACACACACACACACACACACAAACGGAGGCATGCGTGCGTGCGCAGATACACACAGTTTACAGAAGTGGTTAAGACAGAGAGGGCCGTTCCCTCTGATGTGTGGACGACTGCTAACCCTCTTAACAGCACTGCGAATACCATCAGCGTCCCGTTTCTCACAGTGGCGAGGGAGAAAAACGGGAAAGGTGAGGGGGGAAAAAAAAGATTCATTCAAGCGGGATGTGCGACACGATTCTCTCGATTTATTTTTTTTTTTTTTCCATCGTAGACTGAGTAATGTGCGCTTTAGTTGGTGGTCTTGCGCTTAATGAATCCACTTCAGTGCAGTTCCTTTCCATAAGCCTTTAGGTTTAATCTCCCAGTCTGAAGCAGTGATAGTCTGGCCCAGGGGATGACATCTGTGAATCGTTCATTAACTTGTAACCAGCAGCAGATGTCTTTAAAAAACAAGTCGCTACATCTAAGCCTCATTCATTCCCTGCAACAGTCATTTTTGCTTTGCTTCGCTCACTGCTCGACCCCGACTGGCGGCACGAAGTGCTTTGTTGCGTTGGTGCGAAGCTCTGGTCGGGACCTAAGACAAACAAAATGCACAGATTTTTAGACAAATATAATCAGTCACAGGTTTATTAATCATTTAGAACTATAGTTTTGCAAAGGAAAATGCAGAAAAGGCTGGTTTTAGAGACAATCTACTGCTCATAATGGCTGGAAAAACCGTTGTGATTTGGTGTAATGCATCGCTAACATCCATGGATCATTTCTGCTGGTTGAGAAATCTCACCAGACAGACAAATGATACATCTACTCAATTAAGATTCGATCATTCGGATAACATTAGCAGGCCAGCACTCACTTTCTTAGACATTAAGCTGTAACTTAGTGTTTTCAGACATGCTGGACTTGAGTTCTTTGAACCCTAACCCCAGTAATTAGGGTGTGTTTCACGGACTGTAGCTCCAGAGAGAGAACGCTAACTGTGAAAACAGAGTATTGGTCCTGATTTTCAGAGGTGCCAAACAGCTTTGTGGTCCAGAGTCTGTATGACGATCTGGTACGGAGGTGGTCCCATTTTGACCCATTTTGACCTCAAAGCCCGTGGTTAATACCATTACACCAACTCTAATTATTAAAAATACTTAAAGGAAACGTGCTAGGGACACATATTTACAGTGGTACCTCTAAGATAGGAGGTCGTAGGAAGTCTGACCCCAGCTGGTTCAGCTCGGGGTCCCCAAAAACCCTGATGCAGGACTTGGTTAGAGCTATATATGACTAGATTTTGTAGGTGAATGTGTCGAGACAGTCACTGTGCCGACCGTGGTGCACCCAGGAGTTTGGAGAGAACTCATCCGTAACATTCATTGTTTGGTTTAGCAGGCAAAAAAAAAAAAAAAAACAGTAAAAACCTAGATCATGTAAATCCAGTCTAGTTTTTCCTGGACAATAGTCAGATCCCAGTTTGACTTAATGGAATAGCGGGTCTCTGTTTCTAAGCTAACATTAGTCGCTCAGTTCACGCTACAGGTGGGCCAGTAATGTATATTTACTGGTTTATTTTACTTTTCCACATATTTTTTGGTCCCCCCCCCACATACACACACACATTTCTCTTACAACAGTGAAGCCTGAGAAGCTACATGGTAAAAAATTATGTTCCCACAGACAATGTTTCACGACTTACTCTTTTCTTGGAATAATGTTTTGCCAGCTTAAGCGCTTTAGTCACTTTCACAAGAGTTTCTGTGGTAATGTATACTGTGTCGTACACGGATGATTTATCGTTACATGTACTGGCCGCTGTAATGTAATGTGAAGCACTGCAGCATTGGTATTAATTTATTAACCTTTCACTGACCTCCTGTGACCTCCCGAGTACATTTTGTCGGCCCAGGCTCGGCGGATCAAATGTCGCCCGTTGGAAGTGTGAAATAAATCGCCACAGTGCGCCGCTTTGAACACCTGCGAAAGATGTTGGGGCGCTCCAGAAGAACTGCCGTGTGCGTTGGGGATCGCAGCGGATGTCGAGCATAGCGAGAGCGGGTTATTTCGGCACCGACAGCCTCCCTGTGGAAATATCATGTGTGTGTTGAGAGGGTGTGAGTGTGTGTGTGTGTGTGTGGG
>CAESWR010000690.1:229336-244594 GCA_903171835.1 Mullus surmuletus | reverse complement strand
TCTCTCTCTCTCTCTCTCTCCATCCCTCCCTCCCTCCCTCCTACTCCTTGTTGCAGTGCACAGAAGTGGAGGTGACGTCAGCATTTGGATGGTCTGGCTCCGAGCCCTCAGTGCCATAACAGCAATGAGGGGAGCTGCTGTACACTTTGTTCATCAGAGATCCAGACTGGACGCTCCTCGGCGTGGGTTGTCACAATTTACTGGGGGGAAAAAAAACAAAAAAAAAACAAAACAAAGGGAAAGGTCCAGCCCAGACCGGTCATCTAAAGCCAGAATCTCCCAAATGTCAAGTGGAGACAGAGAAAGTTCAAGTTATACTTAGCAAACGTTGGTGGTGGTGGTGCGTCCAAATGGCAAGAAGGAAACTTCCAATATCCAAAAATATTGCAGGGTGACATTAATAAACAAAGCTGAGTCATTACAGCCCGCATGAGCAAACACAGGTTTATAGTCTCCATAAATGAAGTTGACAAGATGTGTTTTGTCCACCATTAGAGTGTTTTCTTTCCCCTCGTTGGTAATTGCTGGTCTAAGGAAGCCCATGTGCCGCGCTGGACCATCGCAAAGCTCCTTGAGGTGAAACTTCTGATTGCTTTTCTACGGGGTCACGCGCATAAAACTGTCTAGACTCGATAGAACAACCTCGACTCAATGTCCATTTAGTGGTCAATCTGGAACTTTGGAGAGTACTTTTCGACCCCCCCACCCCCCCGAGACAACAAAACCAAGAATAAAGAGGAAAATCGAACGTCTACAATTATGAGAACCCGGCAGCGGCGGCCGATGTGTGTTATTGTTGAAGGCTTTGGAGCGCCGGGCTTGAGGTGATGTCCCTCAGTCCTCTTTACAAGGTTTGGGAAAGAACGTTCAAAATTACAAGCCAGCGCGGACACGGAGCGCACGGAGGGCCGAGGAACAACGAGTGACAGCTGGAAAACTTCCTTTTTTGTTTTTGAAAATGTCAAAAGACCATGAACTCCGAAGTCTCCCTTCGGCAGGTGTACTCGCCCGTCCGGGACGGTAACGTTCAGGAAAGTGCTAGTCGGAAACAATTACAGCGCCATCATCTCTAGCATCTTTGCCGCCCTAAAAGTGTATTTATAGATGCATATTATCGGAGGCCTGATATTGTTTAGAGATATTATCAATAATTCATGACTTATTCCGCCCGTCTCGTAAGTGCCTCCTCTTATCTCAGTTTATAGTTACACTCACCGTGAGAATAAACAAATGTTTAATGGAGGACACGGGATCAGTCAGAAGAGATTCACATCAAACTGTGTACGCTACGAAAGCATGTGATGTTCTTTTGCATTATCTAGTTATTTCACATTTAGTCAAGCAGGTTCTTCCCATGAGAGAACCCATGAGCCATCAATCAAAGCTGACCACTAACAATAATAATATTAAAGCAAAGTGCAAAAGAAGTCGTTTCCACACACGCCACGTACACACACGCTCGGCGAGCTCCACCATGTTGCCGTTACCACCTTTAAACCCTTGCGGTTGGCAGCCAGAACTGACTTATTATAGGTAATAACAAAACAAATGGAAACAAAAACAGAGCCGCGCTCGACGGCTGCAGCTTCACGCTCGGCGTCTCCTGACTCGGGAGCGTAAATTCACATGTGTGCGGAGTGACGCGAAGCAGCGCCGGGAAGCTTCGCTGCCTCTAAACCTCTCTCAGTTTGGGATCCCTTGTTTCTGTTTATCTCAAATGTCTGAAAGAGGAACAAAAAATTGAAGTGTTGTTGCATTCCACCTCACTGAATTAGTGTTTTTTCCAAAGTCCAACTCTTCTGGGATGCTTTATGGGAAAGAATTGGAAAATGAGAACACCTACATTTGGGGTTGAGGGGGAAAAAAGAAAAAGAAAAAAGAAAAGTCGTCATGCTTGTGTTTAGCGTTACTGTGTGACCAGACAGACTCCGTGCACTTTACAGACTTCTGATTCAGGCTAGTAAAGCAGGTGGATTTTTACATAAAATTCTTGTTTGGTACTTTAAGTGCGTGCGCGAGAGGCAAATTAAAGGCATGTGAAGGAATGACGACCCGCTTGTGAGCAATTGTGATAAAGACGGGAGGGGAGGGAGAGGCAGAGTTATGAGAAGGTCGAAAGCAGGGAAAAGCGGGGGTGGGGCGGGACATTAAAAAGATTGTGTCCGTCTGGCTAATGGTTCTTTATGGCTCCCTCATGTCCTCAGATGGGCAGGATGACTGGCAGAGAGTGTGACCACTGGTAACTGTACATCACCTCTGTTTGCCCCCTTCAGCTGACGTCCCGGCCCAGTGAGCTGCCTGCCACGGTGAAGCGCACCACTAAAACACCATAAAACCAACAGACTAAACAGCCATTCATCATCGCCGCGCACGCACACGGGCCGCGTCGCGCACACAGCGCTCCTTCGCTGTCCCACTCGGGTGACTCAATGCGCGCATTAAAACTTCATCAAGTATTACCGATACAAAAAAGCCCGACCACTCAAACCTCAACCGCAGTTTGTAATGTCCAGAAATAAGGCAATCATGGGTGAAAATGGTTTTGTTGGTCACTTTTATTGAATTGGTGATGACTTGAACCAAGTGCAAAACAGAGCTGTTCTCCACGAGGGACAAGTGTGGGGGGAAAAAAAGGAAAGATGTAGCACAATGAGTTTCCTTTGTGTCGCTAAAATCCCGAATCCTGACCGGCCCAGCTTGGTGTCTGAAAAAAAGGAAGAAAGAAGAGAAGCATTAAATTAGTCTGGTTGTAGCTCAAAACTCACTTATTGACGTAGATTGGGTGAAACAAAGAGGGGGGAAAAAAAAAGCATAAATGTGCAAACGTTTAACATTTCCCTTTTGAGTGTGTGTGTGTGTGATGTGTGTGATGTGTGTGTTCTGTTGGTGAGTGCTGGGTGGCTGTGAGAGCTGACAGGGACCCAAAGCAGCCGGCCCTAATGGCAGGCAGTAAATGTTCTCTATATGTAAGTGATTTGTAGCCTTGAGGATAGCAGGATGTAATGGTGCTCTGCGAGTTGTTTGCAGCCTCTTTTGTCTAATTACAAAAACTCCTTAATGAGGGGGGGCGCCTTTTTCTTTTTGCAGAAACAGGACAGGGTTAATGCCGCCCTCCCGCTGCAGATATTCAAACAACGAGGAGGAGGAGGGTAATTGGGCACATCAAACGATCGCCACCCGAGAGCTGCGCGGTTAAAAGGTGAACATTTAAGACGTCTGTTGCAACAAGGCGGCCTTGGTGCCGTCAGGTGTCGGCCGCGGGGACCGGCCCATCAATCTGCTCCGACGTTCCTCCCGCGAGCGGACGAGTCGTGCGAAGCAGCGGCGGCTCGCGGGGAGTGCGTGATTATGACATTCTGGGTGCCCGGTGGGGCTCGCAACGGTCCGCATTCCACTCAAAAGCACAAGGTCAACATCAAAAACACACTTAAATGGGATGACTGGACCCTGAGCCAGACATCTGCAGCGGGTCCTAAGTGCAGGGAACTCCAGGCTTTGAGTAATGTTCACCAAAAGCCAGTGTGAGGGTCCACCTTATTTACGCTGCCGAGCTGAGTCACCGCGCTCGGGCCTCGTTTTATGGTTGTTTGGAATCTACCTTGTCATTAGGCCTTTGAAGAGCAACAGGGGGATGAAAGCGTTAGCTCTGTTAAACTTGCTCTTACTGGCTTATTCCGTGTAAAGAGAGCTTTTGTTGATGGTTGTTCATCAACATTCTTGAGCCTTGTTCTTTCTGAGCTGATCGTTCGAGACACTTTGAACTGCGCTCGTGTTGACCTTCCAGAAATCCGATCGGTTAAGTGATGGGCGGCTGCCTTCAGCGACGACCGCGGGGCGGGGCTTCATCCCCCCTTCACCCCCTGCCCCCCCCCCCATGTACAGTACCGCGTGTTGCTTACCTCGTTCCTCTTGCTCTGGGCCTGCTTCTTCTCGATGTTCATGGCCAACATCTGGCTGCGGAAGGACAGGCTCTTGGTCTTCTCGATCACCTGCTGGTACGGCGAGATGGCGTTGTTGCCCATCACCACGTGGCCCTTTGGGGATGGAGCAGAAACGGGACGTCAGACTCGCAATCAACAAACAACAACAACAACCACCACCGCCATCGAGAGGCCAATCGCCTTCGCGGCTGCAGATGCGCCGTCCGATAAACATCACGCGGCAGTTGCGTTCACATCCACTGAGGGCACATCGAGGTAATTCTATGTCATTCCCAAACAGAATGAGCTATGATTTGCTGATTACAGAGAGCCACCGTGACGTGAGCGCCAGAACATGCTAGTTCAACATAGAGGAGACCCAACCAGGGCCAGATACAATAGTCCTTACACCGCCACCTGCAATTAAAGATAATGACTCTTTCTCCGGGTGAAGTCACACAACAGCAGCGTCCGCAAACTGATGTGCGACCGCCACCTCCGAACCCCCCTCCCCGCCATTTGCACATGCCTGTTTACAAACCGTTGATTAATTAGTTAAGTACGGAGCTGAGTGAACGTCTCACCAGTTTGGAGTCGATCTTGGCGTCCAGCCGGGCGTTGCGGATGAGGTTGACGATCCATCTCTCGGCCTCCTCGGGCGTCATGTTCAGCTTGTCTGCCAGCATGCTGTGGAGAGAACAAGACATTTTAACCCGGTGGCGGAGCGACACGGGGGACAAGGGGGTCCGCATTCATCTGAGCGCATGGGAGGATGATGTCACCTCCCTCATCTTATTAATTGATCGGCAGCCTAACACCAGTACTCAAAGCATCCCGAAAAATGATCATCTTGACTACTTGTTGGCCTGAGAACAACTATTGGTGATGGAGATGGTAGTTAACATATCCAGGGAGACGACGGACTTTTTTGATTTGCAGTTTTAATAAAGTACCTCAGTGTTTACCAAACTACGCCGGGTCTCCACGTAGGGATTTTTTCAAATCGGACAATCTTGAACGCTCTCTCTTGTTATAAATCACTTGATCTTATCGGTTCCTGCTAATTTAAAGTGCATCCGTGAAATATGCAATACTTCTCCGTTAACGCGTCACTTCTTTATGATAGATGTTCAACAATAGCTGCCAAATGACTAGTCACTTTTTTTCCCCTTCTTGCCATTTGACAGTTGTAATAAATGGCCGACCGACGAGCCTTCAGGCAAGAGGTGTTTAACATGAAACACACTCGAAAACACGTCTAATGGTCCTCTATTAATGCGAGCGTGATTTACAGACTTGTGCGGCTGAGTCAATTTGGAGTGCTTTGTTGCGAGCTCCAGTGGTCTCCTATCTTTCAGAGCTTCTGCTGGGGGGGGGGGGGCACCATCCACGTACCACCTGGCTGCTGAAACCCATGGCGACACACACCGGACGCACGGTGACCGTCCCCTCCAAATGAGAGCCAGGCTGGAGACCCGGCTTCTCTTTGATATGGCGAGACGTGGATGTGTCACAGCGGAGGGGAGGGGCGGGACGAGGGTGGCTGACATTCTTTGATCCAAAGCTTTCCCTAGTGCAGCTGGCTTCCCTTGTGGCTTTCAAAATAACTAGACCCCCTCGATACCCCCATCTAGAGCCCCTTTCCCCCCCACATTTCCTGCCCCCTTCCTCCCGTCTGACCCCCACCACCCTCCACGCCTACCACATTTCATATAAGGGCCCCAATAAATATCCCAAACCCCTCTGTGCACTGCCCACAATTACCCCGGCAACTCTACCTCTCATCTCAAAAGCCGAGGCCCCTCCCTGCCCTGAATTCACTTACACAAATACTGCAGGTACAAATTTGTCATTGTGCGAAGCCTGCATGTGTGTTTGTACAAAATAATGGGGGTTATAAGGCCTATAAAAAAACAATTTACCCCACTAATGATGACTTCCTGCTCCATTCATCACATTTGGAGAGTCTCCTTCAATGAAGCAGACCCGTGAGTGAGCTAGAATCTGCCCAGACCACACGGCTTCTCACGCCATGGCTTCACACACACACACACCACCATTACTGCTGCCTTCAACTGTCGCTCTCCGGGTCGGACTTCTTTAAGACATTCTTTTGGTGAGAAGTAATCTTATTTTGGATTTGTGATTATGTCTGTCTTACCTCAAGGGCTTCGAGAGGAGAAGAAGGAGAAAAATGCTACCGCTTTCTAACCAATGGATGTTTGTCAAATGTGGCAAAACCACATAAAGAAGGGACGTGAAATGATGTCAGCGTCTGGATGGGACATTACAGCATAAACAACAAATAAAACATTACCTCAGCATAATGAGGAAAATAGGCTTTGGTATCCAAATGCATATCGCTCAACACTACTACCGCGGAGGATTGATGGAGGAGGCGCATAGAGAGATAAAAAAAATAAATTACACTCGTTGTGGGATGAATCATGCGTATCTCAGCAGCACAGGGGGAGTTAATTAGATACCACGGCTGATCAACCTGTCACAAGCTCTGCTGGACAGGTGATTCCGCCTGGGTTATCCAAAAAACCTGTGAAAAATGACATTGAAATAGCCCAGTCGAATTATTATTTGGGACCTAACAAGTACCAACAAAAGTGTGGGCTGTCTAATAACTCAAGTTTGGCTTGTGATGGATAACACATGTTGGGCGATCACGGAGCGACACCATTAACGCCAAGGATACTGGGGAGCTTTTTCTCTTTCACAGTGCGGCCGCATTTGGTCTAATGTAAAGCAAATGGTGCAGGGACGAACAGTTGTAGCTCAGGACTGGAATCCAAATACTGTTTATGTGGGCTACATTCACAGCTGACAACATATTTTTCATTCCCTCATCAACGTACTTATCACATTTGTTTGCCCATTGTACCAGGTGTAAAGACGACAAAAAAAAACACCTGCTGAAAGAACCACCTTGCACCTTTCACCAACTTATCGAGTAATCCGAGTGATTTTTGTTACCGGCTCAGATTTAACGCATGTGATTCCATCGATTGCGGGCGCCGTTACCGGGTGTTTTGTTTGGCAATCCGGTAAAGTGGGGGCACATGTCAGTCAAGTCTGGGTCAAATATGATGATCAAAACAAACACGATCTGGTTTCCTCACCGGGGAGTTGGGCTAACCCCTAACCCCTCTAAATGTGATCTACGCAGAACAACACAGGAACACAGAACGCCCAGAAGGCCCGGTACCCACCAAACACCTCTAATCTAATTTAGACAAAAAGAAAGCCTGGTAATGCTTTACTCCCAGGAAGGACATTTGTATATCAGAGCTGGGTGACTTTATCTCCGGGGCTCCAGAGAGGTCCACGGCAACTACCTTGACTCAAACCTCAGAGAGGGGTTACGAGAGAGGGGAAGGTGAAAGAGGGAGAACGGCAGGGAGATGTGAGAGGGAGCGGGGAGCAGGGGAGCAGGTCAGGCTCCAACAACCTCCACTATTGACATCCTTTGGCCCTTAAGCCAAGCAGACAGCCTCCATGACTGGTTTTATTTTACACACCCGTGATCCTGTTCCTTAGGGAAGATGGGATCACTTTCATTTCGACCCCTCGCTCGCTGTGGCTCCTGAGCTTTTCGACTTCAGGCTAGGGGACTCCTATGGGTCTCAATACCAACCTCACACTTCATGAAAGAGGTCAGGCTTTGGGGTCTAACTTTGTTAGGGGAGAAAGGAGGATGGGAGAGATGGAAGGAGGAGGAGGGGGGTCCTTCTCAAAAGTAGCCCCCTTAACATGCCCAGACTAAAATGAATGCATTGTTAAACACTAACATATGATAGTGTTTGGGAGACTCCAAGCCATTTGGAGCAACCTCGCGCTCGGCTCGGGGTGAAATTGATTTTTCAGGGAAACCGAAATGATCGTGTGGTCTTTTTAATGACTCAATTGTGAGGTGGAAAGATCTTCAGTGTTACATCCAAATGCACCAGACGTCCAACTACCAGTGAGCTGTTGTGTACAAATACTATCTAGCGAGAAGTGGGGGTGGGGGACGGTGGTTGGAGGTACCCAAATAATCACGTCTCGAGCGTTTACTCGAAATGTCAAAGGACAAGTGTGCATTTGAGGTCAAAGCGGGGTCCCGCCGTCAACACGTTCATGGAGAGACTAAGAGAATAAATGCCGTAAATCAAACAAGGAAAACAAAGCTAGATTGGAAACACACACACACACGAGGGAAACTAAAAAGTCTAGACAAAAGGATGTGTGCATATGCTATTAAGAGCATGGGCTGAAGCACATTTTCACTGCCTACAATACATTTTACATAAGACTTTATTGCATAAAATAACTCAATTACTCCAACTTCTGGTGTACTTTTGCGTCCCGAGCTGTGGGCAAAAGGCGGACTAAATATCTGTGAAACCATCATGGCCAACAGCTGTAAAAATGTCCTCATTAAAAACAGCCATCAAATTCATTTGAGTCCACGCTTGGGTGCAGAGGGCTTCTGGGTAGAGGACTAATGACTTGGAATTTGGGTGTCTGTCAAAAATAGCCATGTTCTGTCCATCGTCATAACGCCACCAAAAATAAACACAGAAATCCCTGCGACTGGCTCGGATGTGTGTTTCCATTATACAAACCTCGGCAAACAGAGGTCCGGCGACGCGGGGAAAAAAGGTGAAAAGTAGAAAAATCGCCATTCCACTTCCTCTTTCAGTGTTACCACTAACCTTTGTGGTCCTTAACAAGTAAATGGATCCAATTGCAGTAAGTCTGCCAAAAAGAACCAGGACTCCTAATCAATTCCAGACAATCTGCAACTGGAGATTTCGACAGGCCCTGATCATGTTCCACAGTTCAACCTTGACTACAGACCTCCACAGCTCCATATAACAGTGAATGCAATCATTTTCGTGTCAACATAAGTAATTCATTCCCTTTTTCCACTGAGCATCGCCTGTTTATGGACTATATTTCAAATGCAGACAATGCTTCATTTCTTCACACGGTGCTCTGCAGGGGAACAAACTATGAATTTAGCTTCCTGAATGCAGTGGAAAGTTGTCCTGTATAACCATAAAAAAAAGAAACACAAAAAAACAAGAGCGCGCTACTTAATATTTACAGCTACACGCTCCAATTCGACCCCAAAAAGCAGAGGATCGTCGGCTCAGGAAGATAAATGATCCGTCTTTATCTTTGTCAAACACTAAAATTAATGCAAAGAGGCAGCCAAATCTTATAATCTCTCTTAATTGCAGACAATTACTTTAATCTTTTTTTCCCCCTCTCTGCTGCTAATGTTCATGATAATTAGCACTGACTTGATTTCTTGGTTTTGGGTAGGCATCCAAGGTCAATCTTATTCTAATGTAACTATTTTGAAGTTTGAACTGCGAGTCAGAGACCTGCGAAACCCTCTGACCTCCGGTCCCCTTGCGGAGAGGTGGATAAAATGTTCCTGTCTGCTCGGAGCAGCTGGTAACATCTAAAAGCTATCAAAAACCTGACCTCTTTCTGGGAGGAAAACTTTCCAAAAATTGCCCTTAAACAGGTGGTCTTAAAAGTTTAGGAAAGAGGACAACCTGCGGAGACCTGGAAGCAGTTAAAGCTAGCAATACCTAATCCTTGAGATGTTTAGGGTCAGCGTGGCTGTGGGTGGAAGGGCAATAAACACTTATCTTTGGGGGGTGGGGGGTGTTGGGGTTAAAAAAAAGAAAAAGAAAAATCACACTAATCACAAAAGACATGCTCCAACTTCCCGCCTACTGAATGTCTAGAGATAGCAAACACGACATCCTGTCAGTCTTTGAGGATGTCTGTCTAAATTTGTCGGTTTATGGGGGTCAAGATTTAAAAGCGGAGGTCTGATGGCAGCGGCACCAATGAGGAAATCCCTGAAAGCATTTGCACCGTCTGGTTTGGACTTTGTAAACGAGACTGACCTGATGCTAATGCACTGGTGGATCCTGCAGAAGGTCTCAAAAATGAAGAGGCGGGCGTTCTCGATGAAGTCCTCCAGGCAGGCAACCAGGAAGAAGTCGTTCACGAGGACCTAAGAGAAAACATGCAAAAATAAGAGCAGGTTTTAGAGAAAGTTCATAAGGGGTAATGGTTGAATACGCACAAAGGTCACAGCTTATTTAGGACTCATGAGGACAATCAAGCTGGAGTATTCACATTGAATAGCACTGGAAAGTCATGGGTCTAGCATGGCCAGATCCAATATGTTTGCTTCTTCTGTTCAACGAAACCTGATTCTTATCATGGGAAATGAGAAAATAATCAATGTTTGACATATAATTAGATGATTCAGTGAAAGGAGGATCATACTGGCTATAATTAAGCCATCAAAAGTTTTATTTAGTCAAGGGTTTTCAGGATTTAAGTTTCTTCAAGATGCTTTAACATCCACAATAGGACAATACGGCATGGGGAAAAAAAGATCTTCCGTATCATTTGTGATCCCGGTCTGGTGGTCCTCCAGTGCAGGACCACCAAAAGAAAAATCTGCAAATTTGTCATCAAAGGACCACAGCACCCCAGTACAAATAAACCCGCCGATGAGAGGCAGCCATCCATATACAGTATCACCTGTGCCTTGTTACAGTAAGAAATATATCGTGGCTTGGACTCTGACTCGGCTGCAGATGGCCGACTCATCTACTTCTTCATCTGTCGTAAATGTTCATGACCCAGCTATGGCCCCAGAGGTACCACAGTGTGAAATGCTCACATTTCTCAGTGCCTGCTGCATTCCAGCTCTCCAGTAAAGGCTATTTCACATCGCCAAACTCCATCTTCAAAAGAGTTCTCTAAGAACTACCAGCTCTGTGTTTGCTTAAGTTTAGAAAGCTGCTATCTGACCAGAGTTTTGCTTGAATAAATCCCAACTACATGGCGCTATCAGGCACCGCACATTTCAGCTATGACAACGCTTATCTAAGGCTGATAAACTTTGAACAGTTAAGTGCCCTAATTACTGTCATCTGGGATTCAGACCACAAAGCTTAAACAAATTCTGAGAGCAGTTTGAAGAGCCCTTTTATGCGCAATCTGAAGGCTCGACTATAGGTAGGCCTCTACTTTTCAGTCTTTTGACATGCAAGCGTCTAACATCTGACAGTGATTCCAGATTTGGGTGGAGTGGGAAAGAAACAACAAAAAAATCTTGTACGGCCCGAATGGGACAATTTAAAGTCAGCTAAATCCTCCAGTTGAAAGCACTTGGCTCAAACTCTTGTGAAGGGTACGGTGAGCTGAAGACAGGGGAGCTGAAAACAATACCCATATCTCGCTATTACAGCAATCAGTAAATAGATGTGCCACTCTGCTCAATGGCTCAAAATTGATGCATTACAAATGCTCATCAAGACGAGCGCCCATCCCAATGGGGTATCCGTTTACATCAATCACTCCAGACTCTGTGAAACATCCCTTTACTTCTGACATAATGTGCTTCATGGAGGCTCGCGTGTGAATTTCCGCACACGGGGGAAAAAAACCCCTACATTAGTGACTTCAAACAAGGTCATTTTAAGAAAATGTTTGCAGACCATAACAGGTAATGCATTAAAGGTGCTGTTAAACGGATTTTTGGAGCCACCCACCTCGCCCGACCCGCTTGTGAACCGAATAAGGTCAATAGAGGGCTTTTGTGCCTACTGGACATGCTCTGATAGGACTGACAGGTACGCCGGTGTTAAAAGCACCTGGAATAACTTGGGCTTTGACCTGAGAGGTGGTTGGGAGGGAGCATCTGTTTCACCCGCAGCAGAGTTCTCTGTAAACACAGCTCTACGAGGCGAGGTCATGTCGATACACACTGTTCCTAAAAAGTGCATGCGAGTGTTTAACAAGGTCGGTGATTGAGGACGTGTGTCATGTCTTAGTTGAAACAGGATACGGCTCTAATATTGTTGACAGTACATGTCATCGTTTTGAGATTCCCCTGGAGGCCTCCTAACAGGAAAAATCTAATTTTCTCTAAGAACATGTTTCGTACTTGTTTTTTTTTTTTTTTGTGGGTATATCCACGTAAAAACAAATCTGCGCAAATGAGTCTGGTTATAACTTCCTTATTTGTAAAATGATTTAAGGAAGTCGAGGACCCTTTTCTATTAGTTTAAAAATGATTAGAACAAAATGGAACAGTCAGTAAACCACTGACATGATTTATAAACATTTACTCCACGGAAAGAGCCATTTGATCAGGCCAGATGGTTTTAATTTTCAAAGTTTATCGTCGGGAGGCAAAAGATGAAAAAAGGGCCAAATAACCTCAAGTTTAGGCTTTTATTCTGCTGCAAATTATCAAATCATCTGGGAAAACCAAATTACACAGTGGATATGCAAAGAATGAACCAGAAGATCGCGTTGCAAAAAAATACATAGGCGCAACATAAGTCGAGACACCTGTTCTTTCTCTAAACCTGAGAACTCTCCAAAGTTGTGTCACTGTTATTTGACAAGCCATTTATAATTGATGCTACACATCATTTGATATAAATTTGAATCTTTTATATGTGATCCAGTTATTTTCCCAATTTTCTGGATATAATAAAAACGTCACAGAATAAAAACATAAGGGTAGATTCACCTAAATGAGAAAAAAACGTTTTGCGAGAAAGCACAGGATTTAGTGACCCTTATTAAACCTATAAAACCTTGTGTGCGTGTGTGAATATAAACCATTTTTTTGCAAGTTTATCCATATTTGGAGGATTCTGAAATACTTAAATCTTTGTGTGATGCGTTTTGGAGTCGATTCACAAAAAGGACTTTCCCAGTGTTCTACTCCTCTAATCTCACATCAAGGGCTAGTTATATTTAACCAAAACAAAATATAATGTATGCGCCCAATTGTAGCGCAATGACAGGTCTCCTCATTAAAGCGGGGTTCTGCACGCCTCTGCACAGACTTTTGCTTATAAAGCCCCGACTGTTAACTCCAAGCCTGATAGGTCAATTACAGGCCATAGTAAAAATCTGACTGCAGCCTGAGTCACTGGGTGTCCAAGAGGACCTTTATTTCTGAGAGTACAACACAAGACGCGGACTATCGCTCCTCTGTCTGCACTGGACCCACCGAGACTTCCAACTAATAGAAAAGCTGCACGAGCAGACGGAGGGCCAGACAGAGATCGCATGATTACTAATGATGTTTACTACGTTGTTCCGTGTGAAAGTTCAGCACTGCAACCCACAAATAGGTCTTTGGAAGACTGCTGTATTGTCACAGCGAGGCACAGTAAATCAGGACCCATTTCTTTACACGGTGTGGGGTCAAAAAAAAAAGAAAAAGAAAAGAAAATAACCTGAAATGATTTATGAATGTTGGTGAGGTTACTGAGGTGCAAACTCACCGACTCGCACTCTCTTAGTTTCTTCTGGGCGCTGTCAAAGTCAAAGTTCACGTAGAGGCACTCCACAAACTCTGTAATTGGATCCTTGTAGGTGTAAGACTCCTGGAACAAACAAAACAATAAAATTAAGACAATCAGACATTAAGTCAATGCTCCAAGTTTTACTCTTGCAAATAAATGCAAATAAAGAGAAAGCATGTCAAACAATGCTGGAAAATAAATAGAAATTAGAAGTATCGGCCTATACATCACAAAATAAATCCTGCTTTGGTTCAAATCAGTGCACACAATAATGACTATGTGGTCATAATTACCACCTGCTGGGTGCAATAGCTAAATAAACATAACAATTTACAAGGACTTGAGTGAAAACACATTTGGACTCACAACAGTTCCAAATGATGCCTAGAAAAGTCCCAAACTGACCCGAGGCCATAAAGCAGAGAGCACCGAGCACATGTTTAAACAATCATACCCAACCCACCAAGATGCTGCTCAGATCTCTGGAGCAGCTACTGTCACTGGCGGGGAGGTATCGGGACGCGACGCTCTTGCTTCGCTACCATTCATCAGACATAATGGGTTCAAGGCTTCCCCAGCTCGCACCGTTATAAATACTCTTTGCTTTAAGGGAAGTGCTGGCAACGCGACTGGGTTACATGGTCAGCTGCTCATCCTTCAAAGGCCGCACAACAATGACCTGATGCCCGTGTGCACTTTGAGTGGGGGGAGAAAAAACCAAGGGATGAAAAAGAGAAGTCTGTTACCTGCTGTATGACCTTCACCAAATCCTTCAGAACCTGCCGGCGCTTGCGGACATCCTTGTTTGTAATGACCGCTGTGGTTAGGTAACGCAAGATGTGGGGGCACATAGTCTGGATAGCGTTGAGGTACCTGGAATGATGGGGGGGTATAAAAGTAATCACTTAACAGACCGATGTAAGCAAAGCCATGATCTTTACAAGGACACATAATATAACATTTTGGCTACTTATTGGGCTCGTGGCATTTAGATAGAAAGAACAAGCCTTTGCAGCTAAACAGATAAATGTCCTGACGGGACCTTCGCTGCTGGATAAGGGTCCCAGCTTTAAGCCCCCTCTTTCATTAGGATCCTATGAGAGGGAGGACGAAAAGGAAACCTGGCAAGGAGATATAGATCAGTAACCAGGGACCTGCGCAGTAGCTGAAACCCAATCCAGCAGGGACTGATTTTTCAACCACGGGTCAACTGAGCAAAGGCCGAACACAAGACTGATTCTAATCCCGTACCTACTCTGGAGACAACATCCTGTGTGAGACGAAAAACAAACACACAAAAAACTACTTTCCTTGGGTAATTAACTATAACGGGGAAACTCCTCTAAGCTCCTTTCTAAGCATCCATCTTTGAACTCCAAACTCGACAGAGGGGCCTTTCGGGTCTCCTGCAGCCGAGTCCCCAAGCACACATGGCGTTCAGAGGAAAGAGTGCCGACAACGGTTTAATTAGTTGGAACAATTAAAGGGTCAGGGGGACCTGTGGCAGCTGTGATGTCGGGTCTAAAAACAGCGGTGGGCTGCTTGGTAAACCCATCGGCGGCCTGGTTTGAGGGGGCCATTCTCCCTCCCTGCCTTTGTAGACCACGTCGCTCTGTGCTGTGTTCATGATTAACTTACACCTACTCACTCTCTGCGGGTGGGGTTTGGGGGGGGTGGGGGGGACTTCAATAGCAAGCAATCCTGCATGAGTCACTGTACCATATCTGGACGTATTCACCCTATCCTGCTTTAGGGACCTTATCGTTTTTCTTTCGAGGGAACATCATAGCTGCGCCCGTTTCACTGAAGATGCTACCGCGGCACGCAGCCAAGAAATCTCGATTCTGTTCAAATTTCTCTGGCTGTGGGCGGCTAATGGGGGGTACAAAGAAAAAAAAGGGGCCCAGTTCTCGTTTCACGGCTCGTCTGGAGAGGAAAATTATGTCAAACAACCGAACAAGTGATACAGACAATCA
>CAESWR010000690.1:210514-227938 GCA_903171835.1 Mullus surmuletus | reverse complement strand
GGGGGCTTGCCACTTGTTTGGCTTCAGTGGCACTGCTGCACAGTCCAGTCACTTTTCTTATTCAAACTAGATAAATGATTTAAATTATTTCATCCTCTGGGAATGGAGCTTGACAGAAAAAAAAGAAAGGGATCATGAAAGACTGTTTAGCATTTTATAAACCAAATTTGCTGCACTTTTAGATACTGCAATGCAGTTCACCATATCCTTTAATATTTGCAGATCACAGACCACATTAAGTCACGCCATATTTGGACCATGTGTGTCACTACAATATCGGAGCAATTTGCTAGAACTAAAACATTTGGTAGAAGTTACACTGATTTGATTGAGTGAGGCAGACAGTCCCCAAATCTAATAATGAATCAGCAATGGTGGACTTGTATTCATGCCGACATCATACAGAACTTTAACAGCAGACGTTTTCCATGCCATTCCTCTCAATTCGACCCAGAAGAGGCAACTGCACTAAGTGGTTCGAAATGAATGCCAATGTGGCTGATGTATCACTACATTTTGTTCCTAGAGTTTAGACGTTGTTGAGACATAAGGACAAATGCCGCTATACTCTGTAAGAATGCATTAAAAGCATGTCCTGCTGCCCGGAAAAAAAAAATCAGAAAAATATTTGGTTTCCACAGACATTCCACGCCCCCAAAAAACCCAAAATTCTATTATCAACTGCAATTAGGTGAAAAATGAGCTGCGGGGACAACAATTTAATCTCATGAGCAGAGCCGACGTCATGTAGAAGCAGCAGGTAAAAATGTGCTTCGTGTTTTCTTCGGGGTTTCTTGTATTTGATTTTGTTTTAAATCAAATCAGTAAATAAGGGAACGATGTATTTGAATCATGAATATCCAAAGCTGCTGCAGCGCCATTGAGTGCAAAACTATAAACACTAAAAATATGTTGGCTCAGCTTTCAGCTTTAACCTGCCTGATGTATATAATAAACACATGTGCGCTTTTTCCTGTCAATTTTGCTTAGATTTGCTTTTTTTATTTTAAACTTAACTCTGCTTCATTCAGAAGAATTATAATTGCAGTAATTTCCATCCATTACTTTAAGCTACTGTGGACAAGTGTTGTTATAGAGAAGCAATTGGCCTGAAATATGAACTTACGCAAGTCGCATATTTGCAAGGATAATCATTCTCAAAAATGTTGCCTGCTACTGTTTCTGATTTCCAGAACGCTCTAAAACAAACAAGAAAAGACACAGGTAATGAAACGCAGGTTGAGAATGCCTCTGAACCTCAGCAGAGCAATCACTCTGGAGTGGACACTGGACTACACCCTTGGGCCCATGGGAAACTCTGCGCCACAGTAGTTCATGATAACACCAAACACCAGGCGCAGTGACATGAGTCAAGCAGGAAGTCGGGGTGGGTGTCTGCTGAGTGGCCAGAGAAACCTAGATGCAAACCACACACCCCCGTACGCCGCCGGACAGCCGCTGAAGTGGACTGTGAGACACGACAGATGTGCGAGTGGAGGAAACACTAAAAAAAGAGCAGGTTTCCGCTGGAGCCGCACAAATTGGCAAGATTATTCAGATATAAAGAGTGTTTTTTGTACTTCCCGGAGACCTGATACACTCCGATTCAATGAACTGCTACAATATGAGATGATGGCAGGTAAGAGGAAAATATTTGGAAAGTCTTCTGTGGTGTTCCCCCAGAGGAGAACACCGCGAGATGGTGCGTGTCTATCCAGCGTCTTTGATCACAGATCACAACTCAGGTCTGCTGACAGCAAAGTGCAGAAGTTAAAAAAAAACTTTTATAAAATGGCAAGAGAAAAAAAAATGGCTCAGCTGCCAGTAGAAAGGTCAGCATTTCATCTGTTGAAGTGTTTTGTTTTGTTTGTTTCGCCCCCCTCCTTTCTTGGAAGTCCCGGCCTGCTACGTTTGGCTGACCTCCAGGTCATTATGGCAGCTTTCTACACAAACACACACACATGCACACACGCACACGCACGCGCACATACACAGTCTGGCTTTCACTAGTGGCCACGCTAGACAAGTTTCAATACCTGGGTTTTTCCAGCAGTTACCTTAAGTTTCCATTGGTTTGTGAAATGGGCACATTTTCGCTGACTGACCAGCAACAATAAATTTACTGTGCTGGGGATCCGTCGGGATACTCAATCTTTATTCTTAACATCCAATCCCTGCATTAAGTGATGATATGAATAAGTTGCTCTTTTCGGGCTAGGCCACACTGTAACAAGACCTGAGGCATGGATTTTGCAAGGCTGGCTTCCTTCGTTTAATTGACTGGGTTTCCCACGTTAAATGACTTTATGGAACCTCACCTCTCCCATACGGGGGAGGGAGAGACAGACAAGGGGCCTGTGAGGATGGGAGGTCCACAAACACCAAAAAAAGAGGAGGGTGGGGGGGTGGGGGCAGTATACAGACTCTCACTAATGAAATCCTTTTCTACCTTCTCCCCCTTTCTAAAAAGCCTCTTGCATTGTCAGGAGTAAGCAACAGATATCTAGTTACAGTCTGATCTGGCTGAACTTAAAATGAGAGGTCTAACAATTTGAGGGGTAAAAACGAAAAAAAAAAGCTATGCTGGACTTCGAACAACATGCCTCAATTAAAGCAATTTTGGTTTATTTAGACTGAGTTGCAAAGCCATAAACAATGGCCGCTGGAACAGTGGGACATATGCATTGAAAGCTTTTGAAGGCTTTTCTTTAATGCATTTTTGTTTGGGAGGGAATGGAAGTGGAAAGCTTGGGCGAATTACCCGTCATCTCGTCTCGGATGCAGCTCTTCCTCTTCCAGATTTGAGCAGATCAGTGAAAAACCCATCAAATGAAGTACCCAACTGCTTTGGGTTAAGAGGGTTGTTTGTAGTGAAGAGGGTTCATCATCATGCAGAGACACTGCCAAGTTGTTTTTTGTTTTTTTCAAAGGGGGGGGGGACATTCAAGCACCGCGGATGTGTACGACCAGCTAGACTCTGTGATATCCCAAAGACAAGAGGCGAGGCAGTGGAGTATCAAATGCCAATTAGAAAAAGAAGAAAAGATGGTCTTAATGTTTTTCACTCTAATGAATACCCAAAATGTTGGTCTTATTCTTGCCCATTCTTTTGGGGCTCGCTTTGGAACAGATCCTTGCTTTTACCGCAAATCTAAATGCCGAGCCGGAGACAAACAAAAGAAAGAGGACAAGTGAGTGACACTTGGAAACCACCGACTACACAGGCTGGTTCCACTGGTCATTATACAACACTTGGTTGAGTTGGACTCATGGGGTCCAAGATAACACCACAGGAGTCAAAACGAAGCCGAGATTCCCATCTAAACTAATTCTGAATGACTGATAATCTGGGCCAACAAGGATGTCTTAAAAATGGCCTACTCACAACCTTGTGTAAAGACAGACTAATATCCAACACCATGTGGGGACCGATGTTTGTACAAGGAAGAATTCACTAGGATGTGATGGTGAATTGGATCGTACAACCTCAAACACTAGTAGTTTGAGTCTTCATATATATGTTCATAATTAGTATATAATTTAGCACAGAGGTACAGGTGCAACAACTACATGGCAACTTGGGTTTTAAAAACGATCAACTAACTGTTCATCCATTAGTTTCTGTACGGTGACATTTTCTCTGGTTGTCAGGATCAAGTTACAGGTACAGGAGGGATGCAGTTGTCTGTACTAGTCTACTTCATCTCTTGTTGACTAGTCTTCAACAGGACTTCAGCAACACTATCAGCAGATGAGTTTTTATGTACAATACAGACTGTATTGTCCATGAAACCCAAAATCTTAACAATAGTGATCATGGAAAATGGTGGATATTGAAATATGGTGTATTCATATTTGTATCAATAATGATGAAGGTGTCATTCTTGGAAACACCCGACAACATGAGAACCAGTGCAAATTCAGAAACAAGTTTTGGGAGGCTTCCCTCTCCAATGATTTGATTCGTACTACATATCATGCGTGTCTATTCTGTAAACTCAGTAAAGCACCAGGGAATCGCACTCAGGTTTGAACCTGATGGGACAATGAAAGAGCATTGAGCTGTTGAGAGGCAGCACTCCATAGTGCATTCGCTGCCGAGTTCATCTTTCACCATTTCTGAGAGCAAAGGGAGAGAAGCCGCAAATGCCAGAACCCAGGCAACAAGTCTCTGTTTATAAAGGAAATAAAGTGTGCATATGCAATCACAAGGAGGCTGCCAGTACACTCCGTGAACTGTAATTATCTTCCTCCGCAAAACATACTTTTGGCATCCTTCGATTTTAAGAAACATTTATCTTGAAAATGATTTAATCAAACTCTTTGCATTTTGGGAAATTCGTCTTTGCCCTTCAGCTCGTCATCCTCGCGCGTACACTCCCAGAAATCGCCCTGCCAAATTTGTGTAACCCCCTTGATGCCAGCAAAGAGATGCCTCGCATACCATACACTCAGAAGTCGTGACAAGGGACTCTCTGGCCACAGCACTCAAATCAATAATCTGTCTACTGAGGCCCGCCCCGTGAGAAGACTACAGACAGATTATGCAGTCCACCACTGATCACTTGGCCCAGTAAAAGATCCTCCTCAAGTCCTAGAGCAGCAGTCTCCTCCTAATAAAGGGGACGTGCGTGGAATTGAATAGGCAATGACGTAAGCTTTTCACTTTCAATTACTTGTAAGTGTTCTTTTCCTCTCATATGCATGAATTGGCCTTTTGAGGAATTAAAGTAATCGGGCAAACATAATGCGATATTCTATTGTAATATGTCAGAGAGATATCTTGAGCCAGTACATAAATGAAACTGGTAAAATACTGCAGTCGCGTCGTTGAGCGAACCGAGGTGGGGTGTGTGGCCCCCAGCAATTACCTGCCAATTTTAACTGATGCAGAGACGAAAGCAGCAAACTTACCAGGACACGGAAGAAGTAGAGGTATTCAGCAGCGCCAGAGTAGTTTCCACACTCGTACTGGAACTTGGCGTATCTGTACAGCGTGTCCAAGTACTCCTGACGAAACTTGAAGACAAATATGAGAAGATCCACATCACCACCAGAGAAAATGTGAATTGTCATTGCACTTGGTTTCACAACACTTCAACATATTTGCAATTCGAAACACTGTTGTGTAAATTATGGAGCAAGCACTGGTAATTTTTTCAGATATGTTGCAGTTTAAGCTTGAGGATTCTGCCTTTTCTTTTCTTTTTTCTCCCTCAAAACCAAATATTTCATATATTTCCTTCAAAAGTGGCACAACTCCGCCACTGTGGCACACCACGGCTGAACGAATAAACAGCAGATGCCTCCATATCATATTGGTAGTATTTTGGCGAGAGAATATTTAACCTCTGCTACAAATCTGCCAAGGAGTGGTCATACAAACTAAATTTGAATATGTATATGTATATATAGGGCTATCATTTCAGGCTTTCTTGTCGTCCTAAATTTATCTGGCCTTCCTGCTGTCCGGTATCACTGACGTCACCGTCAACTTGGGCACTTTGCTAAAACTTGCTAAAACGGTGACGGGCTTGTGGGTCCTCTGTGCCGCCCAAGCCTTTCCCACAGCAGGCCTAGGGGCCCTGAGCCTGGGTTGTGCGGAGGTACACTGAGGACAGCAGGCAGGTCAGCGGGATACCGGAGTGGGAGGGGACCGATGGAGGGGAGGGTAAGAAGCCAAACATCACGGTAAATATAGAACCTCCGGCATTCTTGCGGCTCTATCCACGAGTCCCGAGCTACTCCGTTTATTCTTGACAATTCACCACAGAATGTAAATGTCCACAGAATTTGTGCAAGCCATACAAACCCCGAAAATGAGTTAAGGGTTTTGGGAAGTAATTCTGCATTTCCCTGCTCGCCCTGTCCCTCCCACTTCACCCCCTAAAACAACCTTGGGTTCACACAAGAGCCATGGGAAATGCAGTGAAGAAGTGAGATGTCAGCAAATCAGGCCAACTTACGTTATGCTTTTCTGCCAAATAGTCAAAGAGCATTCGTCCATCTCTGAAAAAAAGAAAAAGCAAGACAGTTCCTGTAGTTAGAGGCCATTTAACTTGAGTCGCCGTTTGGCTGCCATCCTGGTGTTTGGAGCCCCTTTCAGGTATATTTTTTCCACTTCTGGTCTAAATCATGAGCTAAATGAAGACCATTTCACTTTTAAAACACTGTGATGGGCTGTTTATTACTTTTGGTTTGGCTACCCCAAATCTGTGCTAGCCTGGTGAACAAAGTGAATACTGATTTCTCTGCTTGACCTTCTCTCTCAAAACAACGGAATGCATTTTTTCTTCTACACCGTTGTTTCCCCACTGTATTTTTAAACTGCTTGTGGCCTAATATTTTAATATTTATGTGGCCACCGCTCTGAACTTTTGTGTGTTCTCATGCAAAAGTAAGAATGCACGTTTGGATGGATGATAAGTGTCAAATGGAGGGTTCTTTAAAGCTGCTACTGGCTTTTTGAGGACAGGTTGTCTCCTCCTTGGAGACTAATGAGGGACAGGCCAAGTGAACTCCTGGGTGACTTCTCTGTAGTGTGGAATGTTAACCTGCTGTGCATTATGAGAACACTGAGCCTGATAATTTATCGGAGCCACTGACCATATAACCTATGACATTACAAAAAGGCAACTTTTACATGCAGCTTGACAAGAGGATTTATAATATACAGACATGTGGTAAAACTAAACTGCAGCTGTATGCCTTGGCACAAAATGGGTAATAGCACGTTAACAACACACAGTAATACTACGTTGAATAATGCTTGAAAGACATTTTGCGTGACACTTGTTATGAGACTTGGATGAAAGTCAGTTGCGAATGTCCACCTAGGGCAACTGTTCTCGGGAATGTCTGAGCAGCATTACTGCCACCTTCTGCACAGAAAACATGCCTTAAAGCGTTGTGTTGACTCCAAGATTTTCACATTTTTCTACTCGAAAATTGAAAACAATTAAGAGCTCAGATAATCTAAACAAGGATCAAACTGGATATGTTCCATAACGACTGTTGTTTGTAGACAATCTACTGAAATGGTTACATGATGAAGCGACATGTCAAATTTGATATAATCCACAAGTTCAGGTTGAACAAATTTTATTGCCCAAAAGTCGTTTTTCTAACTGTGTGGTTTCTGGAAATGGAGAGAGAAACAAAGCAATAAAAAGCAAATGCAACAATTAAGCCCAATTCACTGAAAGGAGGTAAATGACAAACAGGTTGTCTTGATTGGTTTAATGCTACATGTAGGGGGTGGAACTGTGAGAATGTAATTCATTTAAAGTGGGTTACCAATAACCCCCTGTGTAACAAGCAGAAGGAATTCAGGGCTCTTGATATTCCTATAAAACAAAGAACTTACATCTGGATAGACGCGCACAACAATCAAAACAAAACAACGACACCAATCTCAACGCTCGAATGGCTTTATCACTGAACACTCCAAAAGCTACAGAGTTAAAGCATACCATTCTAAGAAGGGTAGTGGAACAGTCCAAGTAGCTGTGGCCTTTTTAAACAAATCCAATAGATGAGGTTGGTTTCAGGCATCAATAGTTTTCTAAATAAATCCTAATAAGGCATACAGGCCCATTGGCTAACTGTTCAATAAAAGCACTAAGACCAATAGCTTCCATTACCTTGTAAAATGATTTGCAGATCATTTTGAATGAAATATATTACAAGGCATGCGGGTTCACATATCAATCCAATTCTCATTTTTAGTATTGGATGATCCTGTAATCCAAACATAATGTTGAAAACAAGTAACGGCAACAAGCATAAATCAAGCAATAATACTGGAATTTAACTGTTGTATGTCTTTTGGCCTGAAAGAGAATTCTTCATTGACCCCAGATGAGTTTCCTATTGTTTTACAAATCCACTGGTATGAAAAAAAAATACTGCATAACTTGTGACAGACACACAATTTCTCATCCGACAGGAAGACTTCCTTCGAGCTACATTTTGACAGCAAAACTAACAATAACATGGACATGTGCTAAGTCAACGTTGCCATAATCAAGATTCGAATCTTGCAAATCTGTGGCTTAAATAAACAACTGTCTGCAGCCCAACAAAAACTATAAAATAAACAGTCCAAACAAGGAAAAGAGGTTGAAAATGTAAAATGCTTTTGATTAAGATTACAAACACTCGCCAAGAAAACAAAGGGAAGAGTGAAGACCGAGTATGCCCAAACTATTTTAATCACTGTTGACGACATAACGGTCTTAATAAAGTTAACCACAACAATGTGTGTTTGTCTTTTTTATTTTGCTGACTTTGCTCAATGAAAATTCCAAACACCAAATACATTTTTCCATTCAAAATTCCCTCCCATTGACTGCTATTTGCTAACAAGATCCCTGTGCAATGCCGCTTTGAAGTCTACTATTTCTAATAAAGGGTTCCGCTAATCCTAGAATCACTGTTGGAAGACTAGTAATACATTTCATAACCTCACTAGAACAAGTTATGGTCGACAATATACATTTTTGAGATGCCTAATAACAAAGAAAATTTCAAACGCGTTGAACGGCCTTTACCTTGTAGACTGCATCTGCCTTGTCGTCTCTGGATCCTCAAACATCTTCACGATGGGCTCCGTCTCCGATTGCAGCTGCTTTAGCTGGGCCACAACCTCTGTCCTCTTCTCTCTCAGAGCTGGCATGAGGAATCAAGAGTGTCATTAGCTATAAGAGTCCATAAACCCATATGTACATGGTCAGTGCTCCAGCACTGAAACCGCTGTAAAACACAAGTTTACTGCTTAATCAATTCCGGGTGAGTGGTGTAGTGCAATATGTGATGTCTATCAAGCAATTTTAATATCTTCCTCGCTTCTGTGTGTGTTCATGCTGGAAGTGAAGTACAGATGAGATACATTTAAGTGTTCTTGGGTATAACGCTGAAGATGGTCGATCCCACACTTACTTTGAGGGATCTCCTTTTCAGAGTAGAGGCTCCTGTACACATCCATGGCAAAGTCCACCATGTTGGTGTCGCTGAGAAGGTCCAGCTTCCCATGAAGCAGCTCCTGCTCATTGTAGATCTGAGGAGCACAAATAATAGGAAACAGAGGTTGAAGATCTTGTTGTGCGGCACGCCGTTATCCAATCTGGAGGTTCTAATTTTGTTTGAGGGGGGAAAAAAACAACACATTATGTTTCCAATTAAGTGATAATTACAAGCCACATCACATTGATTCAATATTGGCTTTTTTCAATGCCACAACCTCAAAACCCCTCCTGGTCACGTGGACCTGCATGTCCAGACACCAAAATATGCATATTTTCACGCTGCATAGCTGTTTCAAAGTGCAGACAGAGTAATTTGTACCATGTTTTTATTGAGGGTTGATGTTTTTGCTGGTGAGGTTTAGTGTGAAATATGATCGACCGGCAGTGGCTGGTTCACTAGCATCAACATGCTAAGTGCAGGGCTGTTAGCCACCGACACTTAGCCGGCAAAATGGCGAGTATAGCAAAACATTATAGTTCGGGAGAATGTTGTGGAAACTTCCCCTACACCTTTTGAACTCGACAAAAAACTCTTTCCAAGCGATTGCTTAAGAAATGGTTAAACGTTGCTACTTTTTAGCTTCGAGCTGTTAGCCGTGCCTGCGTGGCGGCGAGTCATTCGCTGACCGGGACGTCCCGGCCGGGCGGGTACATCACGAGTACAATGAACGGTGGCGTGTGCGAGCGCGCCGCCCGGGTACTTCCCCGAAGCGGGCCGCGCCTGTACAAGAAACGCGCGCCCCTTTAGTCGCTCGCTCTAACGGCGCCGAGTGGGGGTGCGTTAAGCCACCGTAGAGAAAGCAGGACTTCCGGTACTCCGCATTTAACAAAGAGCCGCTTTAGTGATTTGTAACAGTGGTATTTCTTGGCTAATCATCTATTTCGAAAGGAATAGGCGTGTGCGGTCACGTTTAACGGTTTAATGTTCCGCGATGGTCTAACGTGGACCGTTTTCTGCCGTTTTCGGCATCTTAGGCTTTTACTTTGAAGTCCGTAAGTTTGTATTTCCGGCCACACGCCGCCGGTGAACATGGTTCCTCGCAGCCGCTGAAAATGTGACCCGACTCCCCCCGCGTGCTCGGCTCGTTCGAGCGTTTAAAAGCGACACATCCGGTCCTAAAAGTCACCAAAACGCGTGTCGCGGTGTTCGTGTGTTCATGAGCTGCGTACCTCTTTGACGGACAGGAACTCCAGCAGAGGGAAAACGAGATGACGATCTAAAAAGTGGGCAATTCTGGTGGTGAGGTCGTATTCCGCCATGTTTGCTCCGGTAGAAGGGAAGTGGCTTCCGCTGCGCTCCGGGAAACTAACCAATCAGCGACCGCCCCAACATCCCCTCACTACAGAGCACTGTGACGGCACCACAGCTGGAATATACACACTTTATAGTTAAAAAAGGTTGTTTTTTTTAATGTCACTATTGTGAACTTTATCATTTTTAATTTTTGTTTGATAAAGTCAAACTTCAATTATTTGATTTTATAATTATTTTATATAATAGTTGTTGGAGAACAACAGTGCAATGACACCAGAGTGTAATTGTGCTGAATTATTTACACAAAAAAAGGTGTTTTTGAGGTACGTGCAATATGTGTGTGCAATATGCTGTAATACGATGTACACACAATAACATACCGTCTAATTTTCTGCAAAATAATACTAATCAGATACTGATCATTTAGATGTTGGATATTGCCTGTGCAGCAAAATATAATTTTGTCATTTAATGGCACTTTTATGTCAATTTTATGAAACGGCTAAGAGATGTGCAGCTTGTGGAGAAGAAAGCTTCACAAACACCTCTTCTCTCACAGTCTGCTTACTCATGGTGTTTTTCTTTCCTCCTTTTGCATGTTCCTCTGAAGGATTCATGACTGCGTCCTGTAAACCTTTCTAATTTCCCATAATTTCCTTGTCGATGTTGATGCAGCGAAAAATGGTTTATAAAGAGTGATCTGTAGTTCTGCTCTGCTGAATTTGAAAACACAGACTTTCCTTCACACGCCACCAATATTTCCCCCAAAAACCCTGTGAGCAACTATGACTTCTTTATGAGACGAGGACCTTTTAAGGGCAAATATGATGATGATGACTTCCACTAACAAGCCTGCTAAATTTTAATGAAAACAATCAGATAATTTCCAATCATTCAACTTTCCATAATGTCTTCACAGTGCATCCAAGCATCCTCTTTTCCCCCCATTTCCCTTCAACAGCTGCTCCATAAAGGTACCCATGTGTCAACCATAGCCGGCTGACAACAGCCAATATCAGCTCTTAAATGGCCCATCACTAATAGTTTTTCACTGGTACCCCATGTTCTTGACAACCGCACTACGGCATCTTAGACCCTCAAACAATTCTTCCCTTGTTACCACTGGGCTCCCTCTCCCACTTCTCCCTGACGCCCGATGGCAGGTAGAAATGAGTCATAAACAGACACCACTCACCATGGCCAGTTGCTGTTTTACTGGGTGCTTCTGACACAGGCAGCTCTGGCTCTGTGGCAGCTTGTTTTAAATTGGAAAAAGAGAGAGAGAGAGAGAGAGAGAAAATACAGCCCTGCGTCTGCTAAAACCTCCTCTGGGTCGTCTGCTTCATTTCAGGGAAGGTGTTCATACGATCACTTTGTCCATTTGGCAACTGGGCTCATCATTGGGGAATTTGTCCCGATTATATCATCCATAGATTAGATTGAGAGAAAATTCCAAGTTTGTCTGCTGCTAAATGTGGTTTATAAGGTGGCAGTAAAATATTCTCAATAGTACTTTTTAGTTTTTGACAGTTTTCTTTGATGAGAACACCAAATGCATATATATATATGTATTTTTAATCTACTTGATTCATGCAATGACAATGTATTTCCCTCGGGGATCAATAAAGTATATATCTATCTATCTATCTGAATATTTTATTGAGGTACGGGAACAATTAATAACATTACTTTTTAATGTATCCAATTTTTGTAATTTACATGATCTTTAAAACTTCCAAAACCACTCTTAAAACGTAATTACATTTTCTGGCTAAAGTTATAAAACACATAAAACTCAGGGTGCACTTTTAACCTCTTTGCGCAAAGTGCAAAATGACCATAACCCAGTAATTGTTTCTTCATGTAAAATAAGTATATTCTCTATTGTGCTGTTTGATTGCAATGTGAGTTGTGTGCTTGCATTGTATGTGCAGGCAACAATACTTGTCATTCAACAATACTGAATTAGGAAACGGCAAAAGACAAAAAACAACTTCAATGGTCACGGCAGAGCCAAAAAGCATTCGCGGATAGGTTAAGTACCGCAAACTAAATCCTAAATGACAGTGAAATCATGTGTTTTATACACTGACATGAAAGCCAAATTGCGTTGGTTTCTCTTGTTTCAACCAGCCAATATTCATTTAAAAAAGGTGCTCCAGAATGCGCCATTATTTGGGGGGGGAAACATGGACACGGTGCTGCCCGTTCTTCAGGATTATTTCCTATGTTTTGCTGACGAAACACTGCACTCATATAAACTTGTTACAATATTCATACATCATATTCAGATACTCCGAATATTCACAGAGGCACCATAAATTTTCCTTTACAGAATTGTTATTTGAGGGATCTTGTTAGTGCTCTCATCTTTCTGTTCGACATGATGCCAACATATCTGAGTTGATATATTGAATACTACTGTACCGCAGGAGGAAACTGCAGAAGGAGGGGCATTTTGGGAAATACCCTTATTCTGTCTCTCACTGCGTTAGATGGGAGAACCACTCTTACAGATGTCCCTTTAATATGAAGCAGCAGCCGGGATTGAGCAGAAAATGTAAAAGCACTCATTCTGGACTGAAAAGCTGGTGTATTTCGGTATCATGAGTTGTGATTTCCTGCCTTCAGGCAAGAAGGTTGCAAGCAAGATTAAATTCCAAAGACATTAACACGTTTAAACACAGTTGTGTCCTTGCTTGCACTCTCTGAAGGTAGCCTGAAATGAGAGAGTCAACCTTCTCTGCTAATTCTTGGCGAGGGAGCGAAAAGCCATTTATCCTTAATTTTCAAACTATTCTTTTAAGGGTATGCAATTGTTTAAATTCTTTTTCTCAAATGCAGTCTAGTTCCTTTCAATCATCGTCAGAGCAACACTCTACAAGGACACAGTTCATGGTGGTCTGCTCGCTAACATATCCATGTCCTGGCATTGTTATCCCGCAGCTTTGTAATCCTCTCTTGCCAATGTGCTTGCAGTCCACCAACAGGGTGAGTGATTTGTTCCCAGCAACCCCTGCAATACCCAGCCAGGCGGGTGAATGAAGAGGTTTCGGGCTAAGGGCTTATCAAAACTTTAAACAAAAACCCATAAAAGTGAAGTAAATATAAACAGTCATCCACCATTTCGGTCTCTGTAAATTGAAGTGCACGCGCGTGTTTTGGTAGGATGAAGTAGTGGAGCGCCGTGATGGCCCCGACCACACATGATATCTAGGTTCAATACAGGGATGCTGTCAAGAACCCACTTCAGCAGACAAAATCGTTATCCAACATTTTACGTGTTTGTCTTGTAGAAAATTCTCCTCGGGCCCGTAAAGGGGATAAACTTGGAGGGTGCTGGACTGACGGGCCAAATATTCCATGAAAAACCTCAGCTCCCTAGTTCCCTGAAAGCTTTCTTGGTCAACAAATGAATCCAAGAGTGGGAGAGGAGATGACACTGCCAAAGACACCCACTGCTGGCTTGATCCTAATATCTGTCAAAATATAAATCAATAAGATCTGAAGACAAATGACTCTGTGCTGTGTTTTGCTATGCCAAGCATCCCCGGCTCAGAATCCGAATTTTTTGCATCTCATATGAATTTCAATGATTCTTTTGAAAACTTTTAGATATGCATCACCTCACCCGCGGTGCATGTCAGGTTATAAATCAGCGGCCCACACCGCTGCCTCGGCGGCCAGTGCTGACTTCAGCACTGTCACCATCGATGGCGGCGGGATCAAGGTTATCGACCGGGAGCGCAACACAAACTTCCACCGAGCAGCCGGTGGCACAGAACATGGTAGAACATCTGGACAGCATGTGTCCGGTGCACAAACAAGGGGTGACTTGTGCTTAATACACATCGGCGATGTCACCGAAGGCAGACGGTAGAGGCGATTAATATCTGACCCCTCTCAGTCCTCCTCACTGAGCTGTGCTCCCATGTTGTCGTTTCTCGTTTCTCGTTTCTCGTCATGCATAACTTCACTTTCACCCTCTGCAATTTGCTTTGAAAACACAAATTCACAGAGTCCATGGCACAATGTCCAGTTTGCGGACTTTCTTACCAGAAAAGAAAAGTGAAATCTGATAACTCCGCCTCATGCTGGTTACAAGCTTCCATGACACGGGGCATGAGATTCAGAATTTCTGTAATAATTGCTTTTGTGTGTATTTGTTCAGCTAAGTGGAGGGTTGTGATCATAACCGCTCTCAAAATAATGGAAAGAAAATCAGAGCAATGAACAATAGCCATTACCCCTATGAATGTCAAACCTCAGGCTCGACCCCCGAGAGCAGCATGCCGAAGTTCTTTATATTTCAAGCGGGAACGATAGAAAAGACACTGCTGGAATGAATGAATGAGCTTTACCAGCTGCCACAAGTTAGAACGAAGATGATGTGATTCTTGGATCCGCCACTGAAACATTTTCAGTATTTGGCTCGGAGGTTTCGAGATTGTCACGTCACAGCCAAATCCTCTCTCAGTCATCAAAGTTTTACTTTAATAAGGCTGCATGAGGGTTATGTAAGATTGGACTCAGACGTATGGTCCTCCAAATATTCATTCTTTTTTTCTCTTATGATTTCCAGGAGGAGCGCCGTGATGTGTTCCCGTGGAAATGAATTTATGGCAAGTGTCAAACGCTTGTAAGGATGAGCTTCTCTAATTCTGAATTACCATCACAATTCATGATGAATGCGGCAAATCATGCTCTTCTCGAGGCAAGAGCGCTTGTTTGAGGCTAATGAGAATTGGCTACTAAAACCAATGCAGCAACACATAATATACTACATGTGGTAATACTCTAATCCACAATAAGCAATCACGCTACTACACAAGGTGTCAGGGGAGCAATACATCCTACGGTTCGGGCCGTGTGAGTAACGTCAATTACTAGTGCGGTGTTACTTCGACATCGGCTGAATATTGTTCTTGGCGTGGAGGCGGCGGAGAGAAGAGCAAGAGAGTGAGGAAGCCTAATTGTGATGTGCCATAAGTTCCTGCTCGGGGCCTCTCACTCAGGATATGGGCGAGGTCAAAGGTGCAATAGAGGGAGTCCATCAGAAGCAAAGCGTGCTGAAGTCATCTGTGCAGAGTTATTCGTGGTGAGGTGAAAGCAACTTGGTCAGACAGGGGACCTAATCAGATTTCAAAGTAAACACGGTGCCGCCGGCTCCACAAGGCCGAGTCCAAACATCGTTGCTAATTGCATCTGTCTTCATTTTCCGCAACTCACTGTACAACACCAACAAAAAAGAAATCTAGATGGAACAGGAACTATTTCAAAACCGCAGAGAGCACCTCAGCCTTACCTCAATTTTTAGTCCATAACTGTTCATTTTAGCGATTGCCAACTCTGATTGCTTCTGTCAGAAATCAAAATATAATGCCTGTGAAGTGTTTCTACTGGAATATTTCTTTTTCATACATGGAGACTGAAAAGGAAAATTCATATATGCTTGTCCCGTGTGCCATATGTGGGGGTGCTTCCAGAGCATGGAAACCTACGTAAGCACCAGTCAAATAGTACAATTTGGGTTTTCAGATGGCTGCAATTGATCTCTCATATTGTGACATTTCTGTACAAGAGAGCTGCTCCAAGTTAAACAGGCGCCTTATGAGAAGAGGCTTTTTTCAACTCCACCGCATCCAGCTGCATCTCAAAGTTATAGACAACTTGTTCACAGAGTGCTCTTGCCATCATGTCCCGAAACGCTGAGAGTGAGGCCTGCTGTGCGGTGTTTATTGCAGGTCACTATTAGGGCCTTGGCCTTCAGTGGCACCTTGGCAGGCGAGGGAAACCCCTCCACCCCACAGGACACTGTATGATTGTTTTAATGTGGTGACTTTGGTATTTGGTATTTCAGCAAAGCCCAACCGCATATCAACTGACTGCCATGTGCAGACTTGAAAATTACAAGTGCACAGATGAACTGAAGCACTGAGTGTAACTTAAACTGTACGCCGGGATTTTATTTGTATCCCCAGCAGAGATGATGACATTTTATTGCACGATGTGCACTTGCTTTTGCTCATTAGTTATGATGCAAAGGGTGTTTTTACAGAATCAGAACCGCTGCAAAATAACACCTCCCTGTTGTCACCTCTGTCGATAACTGTAAGCTATTTGCAGTGCACTGCATATGTAGATTTTTGAAATGTCTCTGTAAGCATCTTTATATTGGGGGTCCACATCAACACATGTACACATTGAAAATAGGGTGTGGAAGAATACACAGAAAGGAACGAGATCCACAGAAGATTAAAATGGAAATCAGATTAAAAGGGTCGATGTGCTTGATAAGCATAAACTGATTATCTCAACATATCTAAAACTTAAAATAAATTTATTATTTATGATTATTTATTAATCTATTACAACACAGTAGTAATTATAATTGTTATTTTTATGTCATTATTATTATTATTATTATTTCTATTATTACATTACGGGAGGCCACGCCCCCCAACTAACAAGCGCATGACGTAAGCGCGTCGTATGTTGTCAAAAAAGAAAAAAAATGGCGTCGGTGTCAGAAATGTACGATGTAGGTTGGGAAGGTAAGACAAAAATATAAGTATTAATTCCTCTGTGGTGTCACCGGAAGGCTCTCCCGTGTGTGTTCGGCCGCCGGAGCTGCTCTTTTGTTTAGGAAACGAAGGCGACAGACGCGACTTTTCCCCGAATCGGGAGCGCGACGGAGCGCAGCGTGGGGAGCCGTTAGCCGTTAGCCGTTAGCCGTTAGCATGCGTGAAGCTAATCCATGTCAGCGCGCTTTAAGCAGCCGCACGCTGCAACGTCGCGGCTGTGCACGCGAAAACATCGGTTCATGCGACAGATGAATAAACGTTTGCAGTGTTTTTAAAAAAAATGCAGAGCAGTGTTTTCAGCTCGTTGTCTCAGCCAGTCAGCTGATGCTACGGCTAATGCTAGCTGCAGCTGTGTCGTATTGGCTGCAAACAGCAGAAAGAAGTTCCTGCAGTTTGGTTTCTTCATGCATACGTTGCATTACATTGCATTGCATTTGAAAACAAGTCTGGAAGGGCTTTCCCTTTCTTCGGATCGGCTGCAAATGCAACCTCACATATTTACATGGGAACTATGCAACTGTCCCATGCAGTTTATAATAACACACACATATAAAGATTC
>CAESWR010000690.1:185539-209954 GCA_903171835.1 Mullus surmuletus | reverse complement strand
AGTCTGCAAGGGCTTTCCTTTTCTTCGGATCGGCTGCAAATGCAACCTCACATATTTACATGGGAACTATGCAACTGTCCCATGCAGTTTCTAATAACACACACATATAAAGATTCGAGGCAAAACTAGTTGTTGACTCCAATGACAGCCTTGACAAATGATCACTCACGCAAAAAGTACCTCCTGCAGTTTGGTTTCTTCATGCATACATTGCATTAGCGTTTGAAAACGAGTGTGGAAGGGCTTTCCCTTTCTTCGGATCGGCTGCAAATGCAACCTTGCATATTACATGGGAACTATGCAACTGTCCCATGCAGTTTCTAATAACACACACATATAAAGATTCGAGGCAAACCAGTTGTTGACTCCAATGACAGCCTTGACAAATGATCACTCACGATCAAACGTGTTTGTCCGCAGAGATGAGAGACAAGCTGCGCAAATGGAGAGAAGATAACTGCAGAAACAGCGAGCAAATTGTGGATGTTGGTGAGGAGCTCATCAGTGACCATGCATCCAAACTCGGGGATGACAGTAAGTGCATTGTTACTTTGCTGACTAATGGTGGGATTAGACGGGCAATTAAAGCCTCCCTTAATATGAGAGTCATTTAGATGTGGTCGAGAAATGTGGCCCCGCAAGATTTTTCAGCAGGCAGCATTTCAGCGTTTTCCTTTGGTAGCTGTCACTTCACTTTTCAGAAGTATCTGCTCAGGCTTTTCAAGTGTGGAGCTTTGGCTGCACAGTGTCCACAACCTGTGAGGGACCCTTTGTAAAAACCTGTCAGTTTTTCATTTGAGGAGCTGCCTAAGATAAGATCGGTTTAAAGCAGCTATTTTCCATCAGTCAAATGTTTCTCCCTTCTTTTATGTGGTATAACATTTTCTTTTGCATACATTTCTGAACTGGATCTTTGGTTTCATTTGATGTGGGGGGAAAATCGGTACAGTTGTGGTTTAAAAGCAAAATCCAGGAATACAAGATAAAGCTTGGAGGAGGAAAGATGGAGTACTTGGTAGAAGCATGGGTGGAAATAAGTCTGATTTCGGGCAACAGGAGGAACGGTCCTGATACTGCCCTGAAAATAGTGGAGTGTTGATTTCTGTAGATTCTATTTCTGAGGCTGTTGTGATTTCTAGCTACATGTTTATCTTTGTAGCAGTGCTGTCCTGTTGCATTATCCTATAAAACTCTCCCTTTTCCCCCAGTCATTATGATTCATACAGTCTTTAAGCGATGTGAGTAAACACTTACTATGCCATGGTTTTATTGAAACCAGCTCTTTAACTGGCTGTGAAATGAGATGGCAATTATCAAAACAAGAGTCTGGATCATTAAAGTTAAGAAAAACTCCTGGAATTTGTTTGTTTTGGCATAACCTGCCTGTTTTGGGTGTTGCAAGACTTCGCGTTTCCTTTTCAATTAACGTGGGCATTCAGTTTCCTTGTAAAAGCTGTATTAACATGTTGTTTTATTTCCATTAATTTGACTCCGTAGCCAAGCTATTAGTCAGCAATGTTATACATTGAGTTGATTGAATAGAAAATGTATTTCTTTTTTTAACACATCCGAATGAGACATAAATGGCTTTGCTTGTTACAGATGGTGTTAAACATGACAAACAGAAAAAAGGCAGGTGTTTGTAACCAGTAAGCATCAGTGAAGAGAAAGAAGACGGAGTGTTCTAAATTGCCTGATATTGATCCCATTTTTACATCATTTCAGTCACAACCATTATAGAGCTTACTAATGTAAAAGCATCTTAACGTGGTCCATCTATAGTAGCCTTTCCTGACATTAAGAGGGTAAGAAGCTGTAGAGACAAATAAGCATTTATTTTTAGAACCTGCTATGTCGAGTATTCTGAAGGACACCAAAAATAATTTAATGTAATGCTAACACATAATGCTTGCTGTGGTTAAAAGCTTCACAACACTCAGCAGTGTAAACAAATCACTTATGCTTTAACGTCACTCATTGATCAAATTACATTTTAATTGTGTTTGTCTTAAAATGTATACAGTTTACACGCATATACTGTGTATTTGACTTATTGTAAAAAATTTATATTTAAGTGTATCATGCTGCTTTCTAGGATTCAGTCACAAAAGAAGAGTTGCATAAAAAAAATGTGGAATGAGAATCGTTTGAGAAACTGTTTTCTCTGCTACCTTATTGCTCTAATTTAACTCCTCAACTTTCCACCCATCCTGTTTTCCTCCATTACCACCTTTCCATATGCCATCCGTACTAATAGAGACTTTGTAGAAGGCATACAATAATGAGGAAAGTTAATTATGTGTGTAGGTGGATCATTTGCAGACGGGTCAGCTTCAGTTTGAGAGGCAATTACACCAAATTAAGCTTCATATTTTTCAGAATATTTGTACATGTGACACTATTACTAAAAGAGATTCAGCAATTTATTACCAACTACACAGAAATACATAGCATGATAGTACAGCCTTAGACACGGGCGCGACTATTTCATCCAGCAAATAGGAAATGTAACATTACATGTTGAATGTAATGGGAAAGTGTTTTGAACAGACTCTCAAGCTTCTCACTCTCATCATGGAAGCTTGTTTGTGTGAGTAAGAAAACATGCTGTGCAGCTGTTTGGGGATGGAGTTTAAGTTGGTGCGTCAAGTGTACAGTTCAATATATCACTTCTTCATGTTGTACCAGACAGTGGAATGGAAAGGGCGTTAACACTGTCTCCGTTGTCTGTGTCTCTTCTGCCCAGTATGGATTATTTATGAGCAGGTGATGATCGCAGCGCTGGACTGCAGTCGGGATGACTTGGCTCTGGTAAGTTTTTTTACCGCGCTTCCTTACACACCCAAGAGCTTCAAAAGCCATCGTTTACTCTCTCACAGTCATTCCTTTTGCAGAGTCCTCACTGCCAAATGTGCAAATCTGATTTTTATTTGGCCAAATGGTATTACTCTGTCTGTACTTTGGAAAAACAATTTGCTAAGAGTTGGAATTAGAGGGTGTAGCAAATGAACGGAGAAGCATGTTTCAAGTGTGAGCCGGACTTGGCCATCATTCACAGAGTTCAACTGTTTTTTCCCTCAGGGTTTATTTGCCATCCTAAAGCTTAATGGGATGTTTCTGAGTTCCCAATTTGAAATATGCATAGCCCTTAAAGTGGTCAAATTTGTGTGGAATTTAAAAAAAGAGACAAGATCATGGCAATTGTTATGGTTCATCTCCAATCAGTGTGAGTGTGATGACTCCCCTGGCAATAAGAATGACTCATTGCATACAGGCAGAACTCAGTCATTAGAATTAGTTGTCTGTTGGCTATCTTTTCAGCCCTACTGCCAGGCCTTTAAAAAAAGAACAAACTTCAGCTGATGGATAGTGCAAAACGATTCAAGTCACTGTGCAGACTTTTCCATTTGTGATATGATTATAACCACTCCTCACCTCTGTTATTCCTGTGTCATCTAGGGAAACAGAATCATAGAATTTGATTATATTATTATAGGAATGTAATCAAATATAAAACATGGAATTTTGTGGAATTTGCCAAAATGTGGATGCAATTTTGAAAAATGTGTTTTTCCCCAACTGCTGTGAGACTGAAATGCGGCACTTGAAGTGCCAAGCACATGAACAGGACGAGAGAAAAAAACCCTCTGCGGGTCTGATCTATGTTCTGCCTGCTTCTGTCTGGGTTGGAGTTTGGCTTTACTTATATCCAGCAAATTCAGTGTGTGATTCCATTTTCAATCTTTTTTATTGAATTATTAAAATTCTATTCACCCGTCACATAGTGCGCCATACACCCATTACTCTCTTATCTGGGAGCAGGTCACAGTGGGAGCAGACCTTGTAAAATTGCACAGACATCTGCTAGCTCTACCCAGGGGACCCCATGCTGTTCCCGAGCTCGTTAATGACGAGGTGTGTTTAAATTTGAAAAATAGATTGACAGAATTAAAATAGAATTTGGACAGAATTGAAGCTCTAAGGAAAGGGAAGGAAAAGTTGGGGTTTGGGTTATCACAGAGTATTCTCACTCTCCTTTGCAAAGAAGCAAGTGGGGTTTCCCCAAATGGATAACAGATTAAGTTGTTAACAGTTTTAAAGTGTTGGCCTTCATCAGCCTGTTTCTATATGAGCAATATAAATTTGTTTAGCGGAAACATTGACTCTGACATTTTCAACACAGGTGGTTTGTATCTGTGTGTATGTGTGCGAGAGAGAGCGAGTATAAAATAAAGTTTAGTTACAGCCAACTATAATTGGTCTCTCTCTCTCTCCCCTGCCCACATCCTTTCAGACCTGTCTACAGGAACTGAGGAAGCAGTTTCCAGATAGCCACAGAGTGAAGCGATTATCGGGCATGAGGCTGGAAGCTTTGGAAAGGTAAGCATGGGGCAGCAAAAACTCAAGAGGGAGAGAAAACACAGCCACACTGTTATGCGTGGTACCAAGGGAGGCTTGAGGGCGAGAAGCTGTGAGCACGTCCTAAGTGGTCCAATTGTCTGGGTGTGTGTATGTACGGAACGTGTGTGGGGTATGGTGTGTTTTTGTTGGATCACCCAGCATTGCTTTGGTGCAGAGGGGGAACGGAGAGAGAGGAAAGGTTCAGCACTGGGTAGTCCTGTGGCACTTTCGCCCGAGTTAGGGATTCCCGGGAAGGAAGTGGTCAGATCCCACTGTTATTCTGGGGGTCCCTCAATCTCTGGTTTCGGCTGTTTCCGTACTGCTTTTAGTCCTTGTCTCTCCGTGGTTTTTTTTCTCCCTGTCCGATACTCCCTGTCCTGTATTGGACACTTGGCTGTGCAATTGTTGACGTCACCACAATCTCTATTTTGACCCCCCCCAAGAGTGTGTTTATATTTTTGAAACGAGTAGAATACAGAGCATGGATGACAAAGGCAAACAGGGGGTTATTTGAATCTGAACTGAGCTGAAATTAGGGTAATTCAATCTGTTTACTACCACAATCGCATTCCACCACCCAGATTACCATTGCTGGTTTATCGGTTATGTCAAAGTTTATGTGATAATTGAGAGTGATTGCTTCGGCACTGTCAGATTAAATAAACGGCATGCTGGGGTCTAATTGGCAGCAGGCAGGGCTACACTTGAATGACACAGCTTCAAACGGCAAGGCCCTTCCCTTGCGCACACACACACTCACACATGCACTCGGTTCCTAAATAAATAAAGCAAATCAAAGTGGCTTGTGAGTGGTTGCCTGGTGCCATCTGAAATCTCCCAAAGTGTGGCTGAGTAATAAAGTGAATGTGAGGGAAGCAGCAGCGCTGGGATTGGGGCTGCTCAGTGCTAATGGGAACCAGAGTTGCTTCTGTCTGTTGTAGTAAGTGGGCGGGACACTTTCTGATCACGGAGCCACGCCTTTTGGCCGCTAGAACCTCCGTACTGCAGATTGCACCAATGAGAAAAGTTTTGAAATCATCCCTGAGTGCCTGATCTGACATGACAAGCGAAGTGCTCATGCGTCCTATTTCCAGATTTCTTTACCGTATGATTTGATATTTACAGCTTGTAAATTCCCCCTTTTAAACAGAATCATGTGGGAGTAGGCCAACGGGTTTGAACCACTCTGTCGGATATTGGTTATCAGGTTCATATGTGTGTATTGCGGTTTTAACGTATGGTACATGAGGCAGACGACTGAAGCAACACATTGGCTGCAGATCTGGACACATGTAAAAGCAGCGGTTTAATTTTGTTTAAGGGTGAATCAAAGTGGATACAATCAAATGAAAACAGAATCTTCAAACCAGTGCGCAGTGTTTGTATTGATTTCATGACTCATTGTGAAGTGATATAAGCTTCTCAGAATGTCGGTCGTGCAACCAGCAACCTAAACTCAAATGAGTGTTTATTTCTTCCTTAGGATCACTGCTGATTTCTGCACGGCTTCACTGTAATCACAGAGACCTGCCGCGCTGTATACAGAAACTTGATTACCTTGAACTCTGCTTGATTTCCCCACCACCTAATTTTATCCGACTGAGAATTTGGACTGCTCTAAAAACAAATTTGTGTTCTTTTCTCTCTCTCCCTCTGAAGATACGACGAGGCCCAAAAGCACTACGATGCGATTCTCCAAGACGACCCCACCAATACGGTAAGAAAGAGGAGGAGGACTGGAGGGGGGGATTCCTCTGCTTAATGTTCTACTTGCTTTACTTTGTGGTCTCAGCTTTCTGGACGGCTTTAAATTTGCAGAGGCACTTTGGTGTTAGTGGTGTGAGTTTGCTAAGTTAAACTCCCCATGACCTCTCTGACCTCAACCACAGTGCTGATCGGCCTATCACCCACACAACTAAAATGTGTTATAGGCAGGGGGGCTTGGTGGGTGTGTGTGGGGGTGATTCATGGTCTTAGTCAGTGGTAGACATGTTTGGTGGAAGTTAAGCGTAAATAAAAGTCTCCCCTTTGAAGAAGGTGATTTAATGGCCCTTTCAGACCCCCACACCGACTGAGCAGGACTGAGCCCCTGTCCTGCCTTCTTGTTGTCGTACATTTGCTGCAGGTGCAAAGTCCGCCAGGAGCCAAGATGGCACTAACAACCTCTAAATAACTCTTACTTTCCTCACAAACTCTCCTCAGTTTGTTAAAAATAGCTTCCAGAAGCACGTCTCGCCAGTGTTCTGCCAATTCTTACCAACAATTCAAAACATAATGTACCTGCTGTTAATTGTTTCCATAAGGATATGTGGCCTTGTGAGAAAATAAATCTTTTAAAGGGTTTTTCAAACGAAACCGGGGTCCTGTTTATTTTGGCTACACGCCCCTCCTTCCCAGAGATGTTAAACAACTTCCCTGTGCCATGCTGACATGTGGATCGCTTGGGTTAAACATTTTCTGGTGCTTGATAGAGGCTGCTTTGGATACCATTAGATTTTTCACATTGTCAGCTATCTTTCTATCGAGAAATAGAAGCCTTGTTTTTAAAAAACTTAACTAATCCCTTCCCCGTCCTGATGCTGCTTGACCTGCTTGCCCCGCTCAGTGTCGCAGAGGAAAGGCCTCCTCTTTTTTATTATGCTCTGTGGATGGCCACAGCTGCTGCCCACCATGCCCTCTCCCGCCCTCACCTCACCTCCTCAGTGTCAAGGCCATCTTTGATTG
The DNA here is from genome assembly GCA_903171835.1 of Mullus surmuletus. Classification (NCBI taxonomy): domain Eukaryota; kingdom Metazoa; phylum Chordata; class Actinopteri; order Syngnathiformes; family Mullidae; genus Mullus; species Mullus surmuletus. The sequence continues at coordinate 202,829 of CAESWR010000690.1, read as the reverse complement.
TATTATACTTTTGTTTCTGTTGGAGGTTCTGAATTTGGATTGGAAAGTTTGAAGTGTTTTCATGGGCAGATTCCCTCAGCTAAATTTCAGTTTTAAAGAGTGGATCATGGGATAGACTTCTCCATAAGGAACTAGTGTATGTCTATAAATGTGTACATATTGTCATACTGTTTTACATTTGGTACATTGGCAGAAACACACGCCATGAATTAAACATTAAAAGTTTTTATCTTCATGACATTCACGTCTGACACCACAAATGGAGATATCTAGCGAGAGCGTCTGACTTTCTGCTGTTTTGAATTGTGTTTGGGGCTTGTTCCTGGCCATGGCTGACAAGGAACAAACATTATGGACTGTTGTATTGAATATTCTTCAAACCGAGAAAAATTTGTCCCAGTTATCCTGTCCAAGACCAGATTGAAATGAAAGCCACAAATCACGTTACTTTCGTAACACTGTCATCTTTAAACACAAAATGGGGCTTTCCCCCAGCATATTCATGTTTAAATAATTTGTAACAAATTGTATGCATTTATCCTGTGTTGTGACAATGGGAGTTCGAATTTCACAGAATCTCAGGGCGCCTCCTCAAAATGGCAAATATCCTCTGGGAATTTCAGGGACATCCTCGGAAAGGGAACGGTTGGTTTCCTTTTCTCTGAATCCTGGATATTACCACCCTAGTGAGCATAGGCTGTCAGTCAAACCTGGGGCCGGGAATGGAACAAAATAGACAATTAGGTCCTCTGTTCCTGGGATGTTAACCTTAAACCTTTTTCCCACAATCCCTGTCCTGGTTGATTTTGGGTGTAGCGGTGGAAGGCAGGGCAATGATAGGATGGCATCATTTAGGTCACCTGTCTCGGAGCGTGGGCTATCTCCTCTCAGCATGTTCACCAACATGCTCTCGAAGATTCAGACAGGGGATGGGCCTGAGAAATGGCGGAAAATTGGCGACCACAAGGAAGACTTGCGAGGCATCCCAGCATGCGAAGCAGAGATTGGAAACTGAGCTGTTGTAATTACAGGCTGTGGAATAGATGTGGTACCCATTAACCAAAATTGTTGAATCAACAAAAATTGCTCAAGGTTTTTTGCCATGGCGGTGTCCAAAAAATGTTTCAAACTCTTAGCCCTTCCATTGCTTGCTATGTTCCAATACCTACAGCAATGATCTGGCAAAATTCTTGTCTGCATACGTAAATGCATTTTTTCCACCTTTTCATTTCATTGTGAGAGTATTTTAGATTATTATATTCCCACAACATTTGCATACTAGGATGTAGGACTGTTATTTATTTAACTCAGCGTGCACTCTGTGATCATATTCATACGGATTTTCAACTCTCCCATGTGCGTGTAATTGTTAAAATTAAAAAGCTAGTATTTCTTAAGTAAGCCACTAGGGTCACATGTGTGACACATGAGGTTGACCCGCAATCGTATTCAATTATAGATTGTCGGACAAAATTATATTTGTGAGGGTCAAGTGAGCTGATATTTAGAGGCCCACTTTTATCTACCACATAAATGTGAAATATAGTTGAATCCCACTTTTCTGAGTACAGATGTAAACAAACCTTAAATACCGGTCATTGTAAAGGCAGGTTGCGGTAGGTCATTGCAAAGAGCCAGGGGTGATTCAGTCCTCCTCACTCTTTAGAGCACTAATTAAAAAAGAATCATGACAACAGAGCACCCCACTGCCAGCTTTTTCTGCATCATTAGTTAAAGAAAGGAGGAGAGAGAGGAGTGGTTTGGAATTGCCTCTTGTTTAATAAAGTGCTGTTTGACTCTGGGCTACCAACTTCCATATGTTCCTTTGAGCCCCTCGTGGTTCTTTATCGCGGTAAGAAAAAACAAAAACTGAGAAGGGAGGCGGGTGTGGTGATGGCGGGACTGCACAAGTGCAAAATTCCACGTTCAACGTCACTGTAGTATTTGTTTATTTTGATTTGCTTCCTTTTTTTTGGTATTGGATGAGAAAAGATCCCACATGCTTGTAATTTAGTCTGAAGTGAGTATAACTTTCACAATCTCAGTTAGAGTCAAGCTCTGGTGGAATGCACTGGACATAACATGATGTGATTTGTGTTTTATAGTCGGAGGACATAACAGCTTGACCTTTTTCTGTTTCCTCAAGCTTGATAATTTTGTAACGTATATTTCCAATTTATTTCCTGTCAGACTGCTCTCAGACCACCCTGATGCTAAAGATACACACTCTGATATGTTTACTGCATGTTTGGGAATGAGATACATTGTGGTGTAGGTAGAAATCCTTACGGTTTATGTTGGAACCTTTTTGATTTTGAGCGTTTTATCCTACTCCCTATATGCTTCTCCCCTCCAAGAGACTGAAATATCGCCTGTCTTTTGTGTGATCCGTTGAGACTGCAGTGCCTCTGCAGGTCCCTGTCCCGGCTTGATGGATAAGTGGATTTCTCATGATGGCAATGTCAGAGGAGGCCCAAATTTACAGCCCCCTAGACATGACTCATACACAGCCCTCAATGGCTTTGGTTATGAGTGCAGGAGAGGAAGCCCCACTCAATCAAGTGCCAGTCCATAAATAAAATAAGCTGTGGCAGGGCAGTGCACTTCTAATGGAGCAGCAGCCTCTTGTTAAGGTTTTCACTTACTACCAAAAAGGGGGGAGTCGGAGGTTGAGGGGGGAGTAAAACATTTGGAAAAGTCAGTGCAGCCGAGTAATACTTTCTAATTCAGATTGATGAGAATCTAATCCACCTTAAGGTCACTCCAACATCAAAACGAAGCGGAAAGCAATTTTCAGCTGATGTAAGTTGGGCTGGTGCAGCTCTAGATGCGTGCTGTGCCGGCAGGAAGACGGGCATTGGGGTTTGGGGGAGTGTGCCATTTTCCCCACTTGGTTAGGGGATGAGTCACCACTTTTATCTCAGCCACTGAGTTCATTTTAACTCCCAAACAGACTAATGTGTGTCCATCTCCTGTTGGACATTGCCACTAACTATCTCCTCCAGGAATGCTGATATTCTTTTAAATGCTCCAGTGATGGAAAGAGTAAAATTCACCCAGTCTGCACCTTGTGTCCTTAGCTCTTCATACCATCTGTTTAAATGCACCACCAAAGAGCGGATTGATCTCCGAAATTATTCAATCTCATCACAAAACACTGAGGAAGATTGTAGTGCACGGAAAAGCCGCTAATGTAGACACTTTAACTCACAACTCTTACGCCTGTGCATGATCCGGCCCCCTTCAGACAAACACTCTGAGCCGAGTTCCTGCTAATCTTGTTTACTCTCTCCCCTTCAGGCGGCAAGGAAGCGCAAGATCTCCATACTGAAGGCCCAGGGGAAGAGCGCCGAAGCCATCCGGGAGCTCAATGAGTATTTGGAGCAGTGAGTGTTCCTACAAGTGGGGGTGAGGGTCAGCCCTCCCCTTCCCTGGCTTTTATTTTAATTAAAACAGAGTTTGCTCTCAATTGAGCTGGCACAACATTTGGTTACATTGCCAGAAAACTCTTTCTGCTCCCTTGGAAGTTGGAAGACTGACATTACTGTTATTGTAAAATGTATTATGAGGCTTTTTGAATTAAATATTTTGACTCCACTAGGCTACAAGTGTATTTCCTGTTTTTGAAGTGTTACAACTTGATATACATTGTGATTCAGATGGGTGAGATAATTCGCTGTCGTTTTGTGTTTGCAGGTTTGTTGGGGACCAAGAGGCCTGGCATGAGCTGTCCGAGCTCTACATCAACGAACACGAGTAAATACACATTTAAAATTTAACCAATAATATTCACATTTTAGTACAACTTTAACTATGCACTAAAAGTGTGATTAAACTGTTGCTCATTTTTTGCAATTGCAGTCTTTTTAAATTGTAAACGTATCTCGAAGAATTGGAACAAAAACAGATGAAAACTTATAAAGATAATAAAGCAGGAAACAACAACGTCAGCCAGCGCCGCACACACCACTTTAATATTCACAGCAATATCCAGTTCAACTTTCCCAAACATTGTTCAACCACAGGGTCTGGAAAGCAAATAATTTTAATTTTTGATGGATTTATCTTAAAGAGTTTCTAGGAAATTAGTTTTTTTTGTCCTGATGAGTGTCTGTCAGTTTAGCACGGTTTCACAGACTGATGGCTTGATCTCCAGAGGGCTGCTGGACGGCCACAATGGTAGGCGGTGAGATTCCTAACTCAGCCAGGGGTATGAATGGAGCCCTGTCCATGTTTGTCACATAAGAGTAGTTTAATAGGATTTCAGCCTTAAGCCCCCCTCTCCTACATATGAGAGCAGAAAGACTCCCCGGCCCCCCACTGATATCTCAGTTGCCTGGGAGAATGGCCAGACAGACAAGAGCATTGTACAAAGGAGGGGAAAAAAATAATTTTGTTGTGTCACCTTGAAGCAGTGTCTGTAGTTGAACTATGGTTTTTGTGTGTGTGGGCACATTGACTCTATGGTTGCTCGGTTGCTCCGGTATGAAGGCAGTGGCAGCAGGAATGTGCAGCACGGTGAGAAGGCTACTTATTGGATATTTCATGCTTTTGTCCGGGAGGCTTTATTGCTGTAGTAGCCAGAGGAAATCCAGGGGTGAGCGGATTATCTCCCCGCTTATCCCAACACTTCTAATATCACACTATTCACTCCCACAGCCCCTTATCTACAGGCGTGTCAATTTCTTTTCTTTGTTTTCTTTATTGTGGGTTACAAACTCCCTGTTTCCCCTCCTCCTCCTCTTCCGGATAGCCCGGCATTATCGCCGCTCTTTTCCAGACGGATAGAGCAGGAGACGGAGAGAGAGAGCACTTGCTGTGAAATTCCCAGGAGAAGGTGGTGGCACTTTTCTTTCCCCACAGCCAGAGAAAACAGAGGCTGATGGAGAAGCGAGGAAGAGAAATAAACTCTCCTCCCTTGCTGCGCAACACCCTGGGACTTAAAAATAAACAAAGCAGTGTGTCTCTGCGGTGCCATTGTCAGGGCTGCAGCCAGCATCACTGTTAGCACATTAGAAACATAATTAATAGACGCCGTAGTATTTACACTGGAGGGCAGTTTATGTGTTTGCAAGCATTGCACGGAGACATTGTGAGACTGTTCAACCAAATTGGACTGGTCATTCAAAATTACAGGATAAATAGTAATAATTTTTTCAAACATACTTCACACAGTCTGAATCCATTTTTGTCTCGCATTCAGTCAAAATGTGGTATTGAAATGGGGGGGAGAGCCGCTGCTCATGGTTTTACCAACTTCCAAGAGAAACAAACATGATTCTTACAGTCTCGCTCATAATGGTGGCTGCAGCCTTGCTCAAGAGCTGCGGTATTGAGCGAGCTTAGTAGCAGCCACGGAGAGCGGTGCTGTGATGGGGGGGGGGGGTCGGCGGCTCAGAGGAAGAGTAGGAGAGGTAAGGGCCTGGCCGTGGTACAAGATTCTTGTTGATGGCTAATGGAACGGGCTCTGTTGCAGGCCAGGGCCACTGCGCGAGCACATCTGAAAGTCTTTATGGAGAGGAAGTGGTAATTGTAAGCAGCCCCCAACCTTCCAAGCCCTCTGATCTCCCCCCTCCACACAACCCCTTCCCCCTGTTTATTTCTTTCTTTCTCCCCACCTTCCTTTCCCTCCTATGCTGTTAATCTTTCAGCTAGTTACCATGGTGGACTTGAAATAGACTTCTTCATGTTGTGGCAGGCAACATTTGGATCTGTTTGCTTCCCGCAAAAAACGGCATCTGAGCATTTCCTCCCCTTCTTGAAAGCGGTAAAATTACTCCCCTATCTGTCCCAGCGTAAAGGCCCGGTGACGCAAGCAGGGGCCTTTTTGCGTCTTTCTTTTAACCGATAACGTTTTCTCAGACATGCACATGGTGTTGTTCAGCAGCATTTAAAAAAAACCAAAAAAAAAAAACCTCTTGGCTACAAAAAAAAAGGAAAACACGACCTTCTGATTTGTTTTCTACATGCTATTGAACTGCCAGTAGCACTGTTTCCTTTTTGCCAGTCTATTTTTGCATTGGTCTATGTGTGTTGGCCTCCGTTTTGTTAGATGCACAGATGTTTTATGGCTTTATGTTCAATGATATACTGTATCTCAGCTCGTCTTGGCCTGGTACCGTTGAGGGGAAACTGTGTATTAGAAGTGGAGTGGCAGCAGATTAGTGTGAGGTCAACAGCTCAGCAGTCTGCTGCTGAGAAGTGATCTCATCTGAGTATAGGCACCGTGTGCCAGCTCATACTGTAGTGCTGACCTCAGGAAGGTAGTTAACTACACATTAAAGGCTGAAAAAACACACAGATGGACAAGATTGATCCTCTGTGTCCCTAAAGGAGGGAGAATCACCACATTAGATAGGCTTTTACCTTTGCCAACTGTCTGGACTGAGTAACTTTTACTGTAAGCCTGTAAATAAACTTTATGTCATGTAGTAGATCTCTTTAAGAGAAGCTATAGGTTCAATGGATTAAAGGTGAGCGATGCCCGCTGTCATGTTCCGCTCCAAGCCTAAACCTGTAAATTTATTGGGCATAGATGTTGTACTTCACAGTTGAGCAGGCTAAATGATGACACATCCACAGCTGTATCAATCGGCTTACTATTTTCCTTGTGATTTCCACAGCTATGGAAAAGCTGCGTTTTGTCTGGAGGAGCTGATGATGACCAATCCTCACAATCACTTGTACTGTGAGCAGTACGCTGAGGTAGGTACCCGCCTGGATGTCCGTCATCAGGCACGGAGGCAAGCTGTGGAATGAATGTTACCTCTGAATGGTGCCTCTCTGTAACACTGAGAGACACGGACCTGCACTTAACGTCATTGGGAATATAAGCTCATGCAAGAAGAAATGTTTACACGGTGTTGTCATGTATTGCTTATTCAGATGTCATGCTGTCTTTGCTTGAGCTGCCCTTTTAGCTTCAACTTAGTGGCCATGTGTAATGCTTCCTCACACAGGTGAAGTACACGCAGGGGGGGCTGGAAAACCTGGAGCTGTCCCGAAAATATTTTGCCCAGGCACTGAGGCTGAACAACCGAAACATGAGGGCATTGTTTGGTCTGTACATGGTGAGTACCACTTTGCAAGTAAAAAAACTGGAATAGGGAGCTAGAAAAGAAAAAATACAAAAACAGCAGACCTTTTTTTTTTTTTTTTTACTGTGGTTTGTCAAGGTTGAGGCTGGCCACTGAGTGTGTGAAATAGGACTGTAGTATGTGTGTGTGCTTGCATGTGTGCGTCCGTGCGTCCGCGTGTGTAAGGGTGTTTTGGGGGAGTGAAGAAGGGGCTCCCAGACAGGTCAGCTCACTGCTGACTCAGATGGTGAACTCCAGCATCGGAAAGTCTTCCCCTCTGGAGCTCTTTATTTAAGTAATAATACCCCTTTGGTGAGACCTTTTTTATGTTTATGACTTGAATAAATAAAGTAGTCGCAGAGTGAGAAGGAGAAAAGCACAGGAGGGAGAACAAGAGAGCAGCAGTGAGCATTTGGTCACTGTTAACCAGGTGCCAGTTTGGTTGTAGGCTGAGCCTGAGCAGCCCTTTCATCTATTTGTTTAAACAGGATGTTGTCTGCTTGTGCCAATGCATCATATATACATATATGTATATAAGTGAGACCTGACATAAGAACACAAACAGAGTGGTGCTTGGAATAAAAGGTGAAGAGAAGAGGGTCTATCACAGAAAAGCCCCTGTTTTCCTTCGTGCTGCACTGGGATTCCTCAGGTAGTCCAAACACCTTAAAGCAGCAGAGGGCCCATACTTCCCGAAACCGCCGAGAGGTGTGGGCAGCGGGCGCAGCAGGAACTGGGCAGGGTCAAACTCAGACGCTCGCCTCTGTTAACTTTCAAATTTGCCGGGACACTGAGCAGACCCCCGTATGATTTCCTGACATCCAGCAACACTCGAGTCTTAAATGGACACAGAGAGTTTATTCTTTATCAGTCACAGATCTGAGGGTCCGAGGGTGTGTTTTGCAGATTTTCAGCAGGCCTCGACGGTCCAGGTCTTGACAGGTGCAAGGAGTTCAGCAGAGGGGCAGGGAAATTTCACAGTCTCTCACCAGCTCAGACGGTTCCACAGTAGACCTGGCAGCACCGGCCACAGTCGGCCTGCGGGTTGGTTATTCACAACACTCGCGTGGGGATTCCCCTCCATAACGGCGCAAGCTGTTATCCAGGGATAGCCTGTCTGGGTTGACATCATCTAAATTGAGGTTTCTCTTGAGTAAAAAAAAAAAAAAGGAGAAGAAGGAATTAAAGAAATTGCTTACTGAAAAATACAGAAGCCAAACCGTTTTATAGAAGAAAAAAAACTGGGCCAGGTTGATTGGTGTGTAGTTTAAGTTTCAGCGTGCTGGTGGGGAAGGCTTTGAAGTGCAGGCAGGGTAAGCCCTCTGGGGTTAGCCGTGCGGAGAAGATGGCGGGAACATGGGAAAGACATGGGATTTGCGGTTCAGAGGGGAGCTGTCAGGACAGGCAGAGCCTGTGATTCACATGACGCTCCTCTCGCTGCCTTTTTTTTTTTGTGTTTTTTTTTTGCGAAGACATACAAGGTCCTTTCATCGCCGGGAATCGATGGTGTTGGAGAAATTAGGCCCCCGTTAAGTGACAATTTACGTATGAAGCATTAAAACACTCACTTTTTCCTCCCCATAAACGATTTCTCCTGTGTCATCAGGCCAAGGTCTGTTTTTTCTCTTCATTCTGCCACAATGACTAGTGGAGTGGTAGATGGTAAGAGTGGTTGCACATTCATCTCAATTATGCTTTTATTGCTGTTTCACCAAGTTTTGATATAAGTGCTCCCCCCCTCACCCCCAACCCTTCTTTCTCTGTCTTACTTTTTCCTCTAGTCTGCAAGCCATATCGCTGCCAGCCCAAAGGTTAGTGCCAAGGTGAAGAAGGACAACATGAAGTATGCTGCCTGGGCTGCCTCTCAAATAAACAGAGCCTACAAGGTGAGTAACTGTAAACGTATTTTATCCTCGTTACACTTGTCTCGCGGCCACAGTACAACTTTTGTGTCCATCTCGGACTGGAAAAACACAGTTACTTGTTTCTCCATCAGATTTAAAACCAGCAATCACATTATCTTATGCGTCCGCTGTTGTTTTTTTAGCCTCCGTGGGGTATTTGCACACAATATCCAGACATCTAGAAATCCCCCTGATTTGCATAGTATGTGCAAAGTATTCATCACCACCAAATGACCCCTGAACGCTGAGCACTCCCGAAGGATGCCTTTGACTCGCCGAGTTAAAACAACAGCTCTAGTGTCTTTCAGTGTGTCTGGCTACATTTACTACGACCGTGTTGACTTAAGGCCACAGTGTCTGCTAGGACTTTATCCCACACCCCAACTTCACAGATGAGCTTCGGCCAGAGCCGCAAAGCCGATTCTTCCAGCACAACAATCATGCTGGACTACGTAGGAGGAGAGTTGTCTTTTTTAGTGGTTCTCAAAGTGCAACTCAGCAGTCTTTGAGGGCCTTTGAACTAAGTCTACAAGATCCCCAGAACAATCAAAGGCATTATCTTGGATTTTAGCGCTGCACTGCTTGCCAGCCACTTAATATTACTTGAGCAAATGTAAATATTTGACCAGATAGTTGTTGGTGAAATTCAACCTTATCTCTTGACGCCAAAATATTGACTCTTGAGGTCATCGAACTTCAGTACAGAGCACCAATAGAGCAAGCAGTGTGCATGCTCATATCACCCGCATTTTAAGCCTGTTCACATGCACGTAAAGGAAAGAGGGGAAAAAATGAGGAATTGCTCAGATGGTATCACTAAAATGGTTTATGCCGTTGTCATAGCAATTTAAGTATAAAAGCATATTTAAAGGAAATCTTATTTGCCATGCGGGGCCATATGTGTTGCTTATTTGGGCATCAACGGTTAAACATGTAATAAGCGGTTCCCCACTCGCCATGTGTGGGTCGTGTTGAGAGAGAGGCTCCCCGCTGAGCCTCTAAAGACCTCGTCTCACCACACTCTGCTCCCATTGCCTTATGGACACATTTCACATGTCGAACGCTCAGACGGGTCTGAGAGCTCTGCTGGAAAAAGTACGCGAGTAGCTTCACGGTGAATTCCTGCTTTCCTCTGCAGCTTTCGTCGCTGCATCATGGAAGGGCTCCGAGCGTACACAAGTTCTTTCCAATTTTGGCGTCATGTGGTGCAGCTTAATAAAATGACATAGAGATTTGGTCAACAAAATTAGTTAATAAAATGTCTCCATTGAGTCCACATGCTTGTCGCTGTAACCAGGATGCTTGATGACCTTATCTCTGTCTGAAAGCGTCTTTGATCCCAGCAGGGGATGAGATGTACATGTCAGAGTCCTAGTTTTAATCATAAGTCAGGGGCCCAAAGAGGAGGACGGAGAGTGAGAGTTAGTGGAAAAAAAAAAAAATCATGTTTGGAGTGAACTCATCCAGCCATCTTAATCAAAAAGTGAAGGGTCAGAGACATCAGCTCTTGACAGCACAGCCGAAGATGAATAGAAGGGTAAAATTTATAAGGTTGCCAGTCAGATCACATGTCGGAGGCAACAAAGCTCTTTTGTTTCCAGCTAAAATTGTTTTCGCAACCCGATAATCGTTCTCGGAGCAATTGTTTCATATTTGTATTTGAAAAGCTTTTATTTTTTAATTGATTTTTGTATTTTTCTGTTTCCTTTTTGGCTTAGTCTGCATTGTAATTACCTTTCAGTTCACCACTTCTTATAATTGTTGGTTGCAGGACTGAGTTGCATTAAAATCTGTTAGAGAGGTGAACGCGTGCATGATAGGTCGGCCGTGTCCCGGTGGCCTCGAGAAAAATACTTTTCAGCTGAGTTGTTCTGATGACAGACTTAAACACCCGAGCTACTCTCCAAAGCCAGCGGACAAAGCCGAAGCAATACAAAGTCTGACTACACGCTTCTGCCCCCGTCAGTGATGATAATGAGACACCTCAGCCGGTCGCACCTTTGTCCTCTGGGGAAGATGATTTGTGTCGTGTTCCACCCCTCTGCTTCTGTGCCGCTCCGCAGCCTCTCGTATTTGTTTAACTTGCCGGGTAATAGCGGGTCTTGCACCGAGGCTTGAACTCAGCTGCGAGCGTGTGTGTGTACGGTACGTGCGTGTGTGTTTAGGTCACCGCTGCGTGAGACAAGTTAAATGACAAGGTGTAAGGTTGCCTCCTCTTATTTTTTTCCGTCCTCACCTCCAGTTCAATGACTTCAGAGGTCCTTAAATGGGAGCGGCAGCGCGGGCCTCTCTCCGACAGCTGCGGGCTGCTGTTGGCTTGTGCTGGCTGATTGATGGGCTCTTTAAAGCGTTGCTCTTGTCAGTCGTCCACTTTTATGAGGCCACGGTACCTGGTGATTGTCATACCTCGGTGTGAGAAAAAGGTGGGCAGGTGAGTGCAAGTGGGAGCAGACGTCAGCGAGGGGTCACGACTGACTGGGGCCCGCTTTAAGAAAAGAAAAAACTTTTTTTTTTAAAGTAATTAGTGGCGGGGTCGCTTGACATGTAAAAGACCTGAAGATATGTGGGTTGTAGGTGCAGGGTGGGGGGGCTTTGAAAAAGCGACCTACACGGCCTGCCCTCGTGCCCCGAACTCTCCAGATTCTCTGATTAGCTCCTCTGTCACGGACGGTGAGCTCCCACCGCGTCACAACTCTATTATCGGATTCTCTAAATAGACGTGGAGCTGTCTGGTCTGCTCCTATAGCCGGAGAACGGGGCAGGAGTTAATGTGGTGGTCTCACCTCAGGCTGGCGAGATAATTGACTACCGGGACCGGGGTAATGGCGCATTAGACGGCGAGGCAATGAAATGCACTGATCATTATAGCCGCCCTGCCACACACGCATACACACCCCCTAAATCTAGAGCAGTGAGTCACACTTGGAAATTATGTAGCCGATTGTACACCTTAGCCAACCGTGCTGTCTCAGTTTGGCAAACGAGGAAGCGGAAAAAGCGGGAAAAAAAAAATTGCCATGGAAATAGAGTATAGGCTACATTTAGGCTGCACTTGGTTCCTGTTTGCAGAAAGCCTGAAGCTTCTGAATACACAAAGGGGCTGACAGCTCCACGGTGCCTGGCGTTGGAAGCAGAGCTTTGCGAAGAACAGGTGATCAGAGTTGGTCTGTTTTGGTGTGTTATTTCCCAAATGGATAAAGTGGTGATGGTGGGTTTGGAAGGAAGCCAAGATGGACTTCAGGGGAGCACAAGACTTAAGTTTCTTAAGCTTGTGTATGTGTTGGTTTGTGTATCTAGCACTGAAATCTTTGTGTTTACAGTGTTTTAGCCTGAGCTTCTGTCCGGACAAGTGCGCTCTCACTCTCAAGGGGCTCATCTCTCACCTTGGAGGACACGCAGAATGTGTTTTCTTGTCCAGAGGCAGCATTGCCATGTGGTTTGAAACTGTATCCCCTGCCTGTGTTTGACTCAGGGTAATGGTGTTTTCATAATGATTTAATTGAAAGGGGCCTGCAGTGTTGTTGCCTTCTCCGTTGTTGATCAGCTGTGGCTTCACTTACACTTGTTCACAGAATTAGAAAATCGCAACTTTTTTGTTTTTGTTTGAGATTGACTTTTTTTTAAGTCACGTGGGAGCTGTAATTAACCTTTTTCTTCAGTACCATTGTTAGATGTCAGGTCATAGTTAACATTATTTACAAAGATAGAGTAGAAAGGAATGCCCTTTATTGTCATTATACATTATAATTTCTCTTTCTGACAATAGGCACAATCGATATTGACAAGACCACCAGACTCCCTCAATAAACATTTAAGCTTTGTCATAGCTTTTTTCAGTGTGTTGGACTGACAATTGGTGGCACAAAGATGTCCTAGCACTCTGTTACAGAAATTGAAAGTGAAAACATTATCAGAAACATACAACGTTACTGGCACCAGAGAAAAAACAGTGACTCTGAACTTCTGCTTGTGAGTACTTTGGGAAAGATTTACAGCGCCCATAATGGTGGGTGAAGTTAGGTTAATTGGACCGGCCCTTTATTATATCTCTGGTCCCATGCCCAAGGTTAAGGAAGCTGCCTTTGTCTTTGGTATTTTTTGAGGGGACGCCCCTGTCTGTCCGGGACATTTTAATTGGGCAGCGGATGTGTGTGCATGTACAGTATGTGCACGCGAGGATAATCTCGTATGTGTTTAGGAATTATAAGCCGCGGCACTTCCTGTTGAAGCCCCGCAGACTCGGTGCAGAAATTAGACCGGAGTGCTATGTTCTCCCCCCACTGGAGGCCATGGAAGGGGACTAATCATGTGGATATCCTGTCTCGGCTCACACATCGGGAACGAAAATGGCATTTATACAACAGTCGAGTTATTTTGAGGTTTGATTTTGCTCATCCGTTGTTATATCTCCGATGAATCGGGCTTCTTACGGCAGGCGAGGTTATCGGGGGCCTCGGTGTGTTTGGCTCCACGTTGCTGCTGGCAGACGGATGTAACGAGTGAATTTTCTCTTCCTTTCCTTTCCTCTCCCCCCCCCTCCCTCTCTGTTCCACCTTGTCTCCCTGCCTTTCACCCTCCCTTTCTGACATGCAGCTGGCCGGCCGCGGGACCAAGGAGAACAAATGCTCCATGAAGGCAGTGGAGGAGATGCTGGAGTCCATGCAGATCACCATGTCCTAGATGCCCTCCGTGGCCTCCCCCCACCCTCCGTTGACACACTGTTGGAGCGATACGGCAGCTCGAATAGCCTTGCAATGTGACCAGAACTGGATCTTAATCCGATTTTTCTCTTTTTTTGTCTTTCTTTTTTTTTTTTGGTAACTCTTCAAGTTTTGTTTCTGTAATTGATTGAAAATGACGTGGACAATGGAAGACATTTGTTTCCCTCAAGAATTTCTCCACCCATCTGGAATCTGCCGCAGAATACTTACTTAAACAAGGTCTACATGCAGTTCTATTAACCCAACTGTAATCTGTCCCCGTCCCTCCCTCGTCCACGCCATCCTTTACTTCCACTAATATGACTAATTACTACATCAAGGCTACACACACGCGGCCCGGTAAATCACAACTGTACAGTAAATGCTATTTATAAATACAGGCGGTCCTCTACTGTTTCCTTGTGATATATTGATGAACATCTTTCTGTAATAAAATTTGTCAAATCTATTAAAACTGTCTTAATAAAAGTAGGCCTGATTGCAGAAGTTGAAAATTTCTTCTTCTGTGTGTTTTCTGCTTAGTCGGTTGGATCCGTCGTAGTTGATATTCTCCAGCTGTGACATTTATTGATAGATTTTAAATTATTATAATTTCTTACATAATCCTGGAGAGGGATGAGAGACGTATGTCATCATAAACGCATAAAGAAGGGCCTCTTCTTTCCCAGTGATTTCCAGTCGGGGAAATCCTGCCTTTCAATTATCCCGGACAGCAGCTGAACCAACTTCAGCACACTGAAGAACACCTCTGTCATTTATAGTTTAGGGAACCTCGCAGAATGCTGCCAGTAATTAACACGCCACAAGTTGGAAAGAAAAAACGAAAAATTCTCTTCATGAATCTGGGAACATTCATGACAGGCGAGAAGAAAGACATCTCAGTGCTGTGAGAGGCAGCGCTGCTTTCCTGCGCTGGTCGAGCGGGACACTCGGTTCACTTGGTTCCGTAATTGTTGAATCTGAATTGATCCCAATGATCATCTGAAGCTGGCGTTCACCCACGCGGGGTCAGCTGCTACTTCCATCTCTTTTGTTTATTAAGTCACGGCAATTGTGTCATAATTTCACTCTTTCAACTGATGGAAAACTTGAGCTGTTGAGTTTATGGTCTTTTTTGGACGGCTTCTAGATTGCGAGAGGTCACCAGCCCAAAGCCCGGAGTGTGGAAAGCCTTTTTCTCAAGTTTTTAATACTCTGGCCCTGGTCAGTGCATGATGTGTCTGCATTTGATTTGCCTCACCAATCTGGCGGAACCAATGAAAGCCAGGGGACGTTTTGAGCATAAACTGACTTGAGTTATTTTTACAGGGAGTGAGCCGAGGCTAAATGAAGCTCGTTTGAAGAGTTGCAGGGGGAAAGTTGTCTGATTTGAGGCAAAGTGATTCCTGTTTGTTGAACTTCCCACACAATTGGTGCTTTGCTCACAAAGGTCACTTGTGAACCTGCTCAAAGCAAATAAAGGTTGTCAATCAGTCTGAAGGGGCGCCATCATGATATATTGGTATGCACTGCCAGCCACACTGAGGCAATAGTGCCATCTGTAGTCTAAATGAAGAACTTGAGAGGTTGGGTGAGTGTGTGCACCTGAAGATGGCTGAACATCATCTGCTCTGTGCAACTCCGACTTCATTTCCCACCTGTCTGCAAGCCTGATCTGCTGGACATGAGAGAGAAAAGTGAGCTATGCATCAGTTGAGTCATGATAAATTGATAAATCTCTTCCTTGCATTTAGCTGTGGCATCCAAACATATCCCTGGAGAATCAAGAAAAATAGCATGCATGCACGTATTGCAGTTTGAAAGTTCTCTCATCGCCGTTTGCACCTCCGGCTCCCGACAGCCTTTTCACTTCTGGTCCAGAGCGGCCTGTCGGAGTGTACCTGAGCCAACGGTGCCAGAGCAAATGGCAGGAGAGAACCTTCTAACCCCTCTAAGCCGTTGGCTCAGCTGTGTGTGTGTCGGGGATTCACTATTAGTGCTGTCCATAATCCTGGATTCCCTGGGAGATTAGCCCCTGGAGAGGGTTTGCTTGTCCTTGGCTGCTCTACAGTGGCCAGGTTAGCTGAACGGGATGAGCTCGGGGATGATAAGCTTACGCCAGGATTTAGCTGCGCCTGATCAGCCTATTCATCAGAACCAAAGGTGACGGCCGCGATTTACAGCGTGCGGGGGCTTTTGGGCTGACAAATGTCTCTCCGGTGATATAATAATTCTTTGTGTTATAAAGACACCATCATGATCAGATCACTTTTAGTTGCAGCTTGCCATTCTGAAACCACACAACTGTCACATAAGAATGATGAGATGAATAGACGGTTTGAACAAGCTGTTCTGAATCAAACCATTTGAAAGCGTGCAAGCAGTTTGGCTTTAATATCAAAAATATTCTTGTGTCAGCCGGTCCGTCTTTTCCTGCTGAATTATGTCAATGACCACTGGATGGGTTGCCGGAGCATTCTGTGAAGATGTTCGGGGTCCCACAGGGTGACTCACCCTGGCTGAGTGGATCCTCTGGCTCCTATCCTAATGCCACCACCAGATAAATACTTTTTTCCTCTTTTAAGGTGATTCAATTACTAATGGATTTTAAACAATTTTTTTTGCACTGGCCAGCAGACATAATCTGTTGATATTCTGTAATTCAGACAAATATCTCATCTTACTTGGTGTTTGGACTCAGATTTTGTACAGAGATCCAAAGATTCCGGATGATGAATCTTACTGGGAAACTGTGAAGGCACCATTACTGCGATGATGGCATCTACAGGTTCTGGGTGCTGCCATTTAGATGGATAAATGAGTTCCTGCACCAGATTTGCCGGTCTGCCTGCAGTCCCGACCGCACATTTAGGTTAAGACATTATGCATTTAATGACATTTTTCAACATCTGAATCTTTTTGGGTTCCACCAGAATCATCATTTCCCCATTAAGATTATGCCATCAAGCAATTTTCAATGATGTGTCATGATGCTCACCTAATGAAGTACAGGGTGATGGGACAGCATGAAGGAAGTTTAGGGGGCGTGGCTAACTTGTGACTGACACCCCGCTGTCACTGTAGACTTCTGAATCAGGATGGAGACAGTCATCTTTAGTACCGCCCTCTTATCCAAGAAGATGCTGATGATGATTTCCAGGCTGCTCGGCTTTAATATCTCAAATATTCTTGTGTCAGCCGGTCCGTCTTTTCCTGCTGAATTATGTCAATGACCACTGGATGGGTTGCCGGGACATTCTGTGGAGACGTTCGGGGTCCCAGAGGGTGACTCACCCTGGCTGAGTGGATCTCTTGGCTCCTCTCCTAATGCCACCAGCAGATAAATACATGGCCTTTTTCCTCTTTTAAAGGTGATTCAATTACTAATGGATTTTATACAAATTTTTTGCACTGGCCAGCAGACAAAACCTGTTGATATTTCGTAATTCAGACAAATATCTCATCCTACTCGGTGCTTTGGACACAGATTTTGTACAGAGATTCACAGATTCCAGATGATGAATCTCATTGGGAAACTGTGAAGGCACCATTACTGCGATGATGGTATCTACAGGTTCTGGGTGCTGCCATTTAGATGGATGAATGAGCT